>JAJHJA010000153.1:0-436057 GCA_021202915.1 Heliconius himera | reverse complement strand
TATATTATGAGAAATACGTATAAGATATTAAAAATTCATAATTTTTCCCAAAGGAACTCAATATAGGAAATAATAACAATTTTATTTATAAAATAAATGTTTCTCCTTTAATATTTTTAATAAAATTATCAATGTTATGTATTCTATCGTGGCACAGTGGGACAATGTGTGACTGTAAACACGACAGCAGTGGGTTCGATTCTCACTTAACGGAATGCATTTTTCTAATTTCCTCGCTCTGGGCCATTCAGCACTCTATATCTTGATCATTGGGCGGTGCGTGGGGAACGGAATGTCTCATAACTAGGTTCCCTCTGCCTCTCTAATATTGCGTGAAGTCTCAAAAATATTATATATCTGTTACAGATTTTACAAGACATGATGGTGGAAATAGATTATGACGCTGATGGTACCGTGTCTCTTGATGAATGGAAGAGAGGAGGGTATGTATACGTAATCACAAGTGTCACGCTATTGGTGTTCACGTAAAATTATTAGAAGCCTTAAGAAATATCAATATTAGCAAATAGAATGCGACAAATCGATCCTAAATAGTCTCAATTGACATATTTTAATTAATTTAATAGCAATACAAATAAACCTTTAGCGATCAAATGATACTTTTATTTGATTACTAAAGGTTGTGTTTGACACATTGCTTTTTGTTTATTCGCTTTATGTTATTATTTATAAATATAGTCTAGATGTGTATTATTTGATTTTTTTTAACTTTGCTTTTAATCTTGAGCACCAGACTAATCTGGGATGGGCACAGACCACTCGACTTGCCCCCCTTCTCCCCATTCCCTACGTCCATGAAAATAAATAATCTTAAACCTGAAGTTTTAACTTTTAATTTACAGCATGACAACAATACCGCTCCTAGTATTATTGGGACTAGACACAAACGTTAAAGAAGATGGCGAGCACGCGTGGCGTTTGAAGCACTTTAATAGACCTGCGTATTGCAATCTCTGTTTGAACATGCTCGTTGGTTTGGGGAAGAAGGGACTTTGTTGTATATGTAAGTGTATTATTTTTTTAATATTTTTTAATTTCACGCTGTATCCCGCAAATAGTAGGATTGACAGAGGGAGAGGGTGTTAAGACATTCTGTTTTCACGCATTGCCCGAGTTCCACACATTGAATGTAAAGTAGTAGAACTTATTATCGGATTTTGTCTTGTTACCAGGGGAATTGAAATAAAATATTCATCTAAGTAAGATTCAAATCCACGACCGTCGCCTTTACAGTCAGACACTGTGCCGCTGCGTACCGTGACGGCCTGTATAAGCCTGTTTTTTTCATTTTATTTTATAACTAATAATAATAAATTCAAAATTTATTAAATTGAAAATGGAATGTAATTTTTATGCTAAATTTTGTATGGAATTTGGAACACCAAGTACCTTTCAATATTTAAAACAAAGTCAATACAGATTGACTTTTTATCCATTTCATCTGAGATCCCTGTATTAAAAATAAAAGTATGTGTTAATCAGTGTCCATTTTTACTTGATAACTTGAATTACATATTTAATATTTAGTTAGTAGATCTCTTTTCCACACTTTCCCGTAACTAAGCTTAACATAAAAACAAAAAAAACTACATTCGTATCAAAAGAACTTTCAATCAGACAAGAAGAATTAAAGAAAGTAAATGTCTTGCTAACTATTAATATATAAACTCAATAATTCATTTAATTCTAATTGTTATTAATAATATACTTTAGTTATTAATATTAATAATTAATAATCCCCAGTTTGTAAATTCACGGTGCACGAACGTTGCGTACAGCGGGCTCCGGCCTCTTGTATCGCGACGTATTCCAAATCACGGAGAGCTCCCGCCACTTTGGCTCATCATTGGGTGGAGGGTAAGTTCCTTTTTTATAGTTACCTATATTAATTTTAATCTGTACTTAACCCTCTACGACTGAGGTGTTTTATTTTTTCCAATTTGTTCTCTCTAACTGCCGTGTGATTATAGTCTGTAATTATAACGAGGTTTCTTTTTTCATTTTCTGTTTTTTTGAATATGATGAGAAGATTTTTTTTATAAAGTTTTGGCTATTATTTCGAAGAAATAGAAATATAAATCTTAATAAATATTTCATTTTTACGAGTGGGGAGCGAACCCACAACCAGTCCATTTCACAGTCACACTTTGTATCCCTGCGCCACAGCTGCCCTCATTATAAATAAATGTAATTTATGTCTTTGGGACTACCACGTCAGTCGCAAAGGGTTAAGCATAAGCTATGAGGCAAAACCTCATTAGAATATTGGTTACGCTTAACTTATTTTTGTTTTGGTAAGCTAGGCGCGGCGTTGAGTTCCGTCACTTAATAATGATAAAAACTCAATTTGTTGTGTTATTTCAATAATGAAAATTATATATATATATATATATATATATATATATATATATATATATATATATATATATATATATATATATATATATATATATATATATATATATATATATATATATATATATATATATATATATATATATATATATATATATATATATATATATATATATATATATATAAATTTCAACTTTCATAATAAAAACATATTTTTAAGAAAAAATATAATTATTTATTGCAGGAAACTGTCACGGCAAATGTGCAAGGTGTCGGAAGAAGATCAAAGGGTACAATGGAATTACCGGTCTGCACTGCCGGTGGTGTCATATCACTGTAAGTTATAATTTACCAATTATGAAGTACATTATTTTTACATAATTTGGTAATTTGGTTTAATTTTGTTTGATAATTAAAGAATAAGTCTCCAAATTTGAGATATTGTCTGTTTCATGGTGGAACTGAACACCGTGGTATGTCGTCCTGTACTAAAAAAAACCATGCTCCCAAGTGGTAGAGTTGAGTCCCGAGTTCTTGCTCTACAATATCTGAATAAAGTTTCAGAATTGCGCATGAAGTTCTGTCTCTTCTTGATGTTTTAAGATTTTTATTAAAAATCCATCATATCAACTGTAGGACTATAATATTATCATGTTAAAATTTCGGCAGTATTTAGGGGATAGAAATAAATTAGATAAAATAAATGTACAGACTTGTTGCAATTATCATATTTTACTAATTTGAAGCAAATTATATAGGGATGGGCACAAAACTTAACAACAAATTTGCTCCAAAAAAAAGTTAGGCGCTTTGATAAATATAAAAATGTCTACTAAACTATAACACCAAATTTCCTTTGTTTAGCTCCACAACCGCTGCGTGGGGAGCGCAGGAGGGGCCTGCTCTTTAGGACGTCACGCGAAGCACATCCTGCCGCCGACCGCCATCCGCCCGCTGGTCCTGGACAGGCAGAGGTCGCTGCCACACCGACACTGTAGTGAAGCTGTAAGTTTTGATAGATTTATTTTTAATTTTTTAGCTTTAAGCTGTATCTAATGTTAAGATATTTCATTCAATGACATTGTATGTTGAGTGATGGATCTCGATACTGCACTTTGTCTTCTCACTACAACTTCGAGTTGGAATTGAACCCACAACCATCGCATTTGCCACACATAGTTTCTCATTGCGCTAAGACGGCAACAATAATATTTTATAGTTAATTTACCAATAATTTCTTGGTTATAAAAAAATATAAAACCTAATTCTATTTACGATACGGTCGAAGAACGGTAGAGGTAGTAGAGTGAGGGTTTCTGACCTTTTGTGCGCTGTTGACTAGGCAAGAAAATCAAAAGTATTAAAAATACAAAAATAAAATTAAACCTGCGGGAACTATCTTCAGTTAGCTTCACGACAGCCATGACTCGTCGAATTACTCAATTATTATAATTTTTAAACATTTCTTCTACAGCAAACACTCCCAGTATCTCTCTCCTTACCCATCTCAATAGCAGCGACAACAGAAGAGAAAAGAGAAGAAAGAAAAGAAAAGGAACATCGGGCTCCACCTATTTCCTTTCAAATTACTCCACCAGAAGGAACCTGCCCCTTACTGGTGTTTATAAATCCAAAATCTGGAGGAAGACAAGGCTCCAGGGTTTTGAGGAAGCTCCAATATATTTTAAACCCTCGCCAAGTTCATGATATAGCGAAAGGAGGGCCTATGCAAGGTTGGTTTATCCCGTTATATTTTTCATTTTTAAAACTTTTTTATCTCGCTCGCTTTAAGTGATCACTTACACTAATGCAAAGCTCAGCTTAAGCCTCGTGAACTGTAATTAGTATTAATATTTTTATATATTTTATTTAGTTATAAATCAGCTTCACGCTGTATCCCGCACAGAGCAGGGTAAGTATAGGGAATCTAGTATTAAGACACTACCTCACAAGTGGGAAAACCGAAACCTGGAGGCATTGCGTGTTGAATGGCGGAACACAACGCCGCAATTATTTATTTATATTGCATATTATTAAATAATTTCCAGGTCTACAAATGTTTAAAGATGTGAGAAATTATCGAGTGATATGTTGCGGAGGAGATGGCACAGTCGGGTGGGTTCTAGAGACCATGGGTGAGTGTAGAATAAAAAAAATGTAGAAAATAACACAATAATGCATACTTCTTATGTTATTTCATATACTTTATGCTCTAATACTGGTATATTATATTTGTCTCAATAAGAATAAGGTTAAGAGACATAGGTGTACTATATTCTAATACCTGAATTTGACAGTTAAGTCATAGTGTTGTGTTTTTTTTTATTTAAACGTTTTATAATAGATATTATGTAAGATAGATGTCAAGAAATATTTGTCAAATTTAAACATTTTTTTCATTGAACAATGAATATTCGATTAAATTATTAAATTTTAACTAAGAACTTACCGATATTTTTTTAATATTTTAACTCTGATTTATTAAATTTAGCTTTTTTAATTTAATTTATATTTATAGATAAAATTCAAATGGAAACTCAACCAGCTGTGGGCGTTATTCCACTTGGCACGGGAAATGATTTAGCCAGATGTCTACGATGGGGTGGCGGGTAAGAATTCTTTTAATAGTTAAAGTTTATATTATATACAGCGGCACAAAATTCGAGTACAAACACAACGATTGTAGATTCGATTTCCACTCGAAGCAATAAAATTATTTATATGTCTTAGTTTTGCTAAAAAAGAGAAATTGCGACAAAGAGTCTCGCTATGCAACTCAAATATTGGGCGGTGCGTGGGAAATGGAGTTTCTTAATACCAGGTTCCATCTACCTACCCTGCTTTACGTGGGGTAGGTCAAATTCAAAAAAACATTTAATTTGTATTTCTTTCAAGTTTAAATATATACACGAAATGGACTTATTGTAGCCAGTATATAAGTACCTATTCAAATTATTTCTTTCACAGTTCTATTTTATGTATGTTATACTGACACTTAAAGGGGAACGGAGTATCTTTACACTAGGCTCCCAGGTTCCCTCTGCCTATACCTTATTATGTGCGGGATACAGCGTGAAGCTAAAAAAACTTACATATCATTGTAATAATAGCCAGTTCTTAATGTTAACAACAACTTTGTTTATTCAAGGTATGAAGGAGAATCTATTCATAAGATATTAGACAAGATTGCTCGAGCGAGCACAGTGATGATGGACAGATGGCAGATACACGTTGAAAATTCCACAGATGAGGTAAAATATTATTAGTGGAGGTTGTGGGTTCATTGTCTCCTAAAGGGAATTATTATGTTTTATTTTCCCATTTTTCGACACAAAGTGCGGCGTTTATTTTCGCTCATAAAATTACCGTAAACACAGTATTTTAAGAGCGTTAAAAGCTTATACCACAATACGTTTTCTTTACATCTAGAGTATTCAAGTAGACTAAAAATGTGTATTAATAATTATAAGCTTCCGGAACTTAATCTACCACACCTAATTCTAACTTATTATCGCCGTCGTTAGTCGCCAGACTTTGGCGTAAATTTGTTTATATAATCTTTAGTTCTGGTAACTCCGCCGGCATTCGGCGGAATGTGGATAAGAACGGAATGTATTAACACTAGGTTCCTTCTGCCTGCTCTGCTAGTATTGAACCTTGTTTATAATTATAATTTGACTCTTTTTATTTCAGTGTGAACACGTACAGATGCCGGATTCAGCGCCGCACCCGACGACCGTCCCCTACAATATCATCAATAATTATTTCTCTATAGGCGTTGTAAGTAAGAATTAATATACTTTTTAGATATCTGTAGTCTTTCGTCTGTTTGTTTGTCCGTATGTTACAGTAGCTTTATTTTGAAATTATCGCATTTATTGGCTTAAAAATTTATACCAAAAATTTAAAAAAGTAAGAATGTCTCCCATATATTTCAGGGACAGATTCCCTTATAAAAATTGAGATACATTCAAAGTGGTAAACTGAATACTCCCAAACTCTTTTTTTAAGTTGCTTTTTATCTTTCCGGAGTGATTAAATGAAGATAATTTATTTCCTCTAGTGGGGATCGAACCGATAACAATTGCGCCATGATGATAACATATATTTGAAAAATGTTGATACTATTATAGAGGCCAGTCAGGGCGCAAGAGCACAAGCGAGCGACAATAAACGCGACAGGTTGTGAGTTCGAGTCCCACTCGAGGAAATGAACTGTTTAATGTTTTCATTTCAAAGAAACAAGCCAAAGCACGACGTTGAGTTCCAACGGAAACTACTCAATGGGAACGCAGTGTATTAATACTAGAGTTCCCCCTGCTTACCCCGCTATGTGCGGCATACAGCGTGATACTTATAAAAAAGTTTAAGTAATAATAATAAATACAAGGCCAGTCGTGGCGCAGGGGCACAAAATGTGACTGTAAACCGACTGGTTGTGGGTTCGATCCCAACTCGAGGAGATGAAATAATTACTTAAATTTATATTTCCATTTCTTCGCTCTGGTGTCGAGGACAAGCGCAGCGTTGAGTTCTACCACTCAACACGCAATGCCTCTAGAATAGGGCAGAAAGTGGAGAATGGAGTGTCTTAACACTAGGTTACCTCTGTCCACCCTGCAATGTGCGGAATACAGCGTGAAGCTGATTTATGATTTTAATAATAATAAAGATTTTTTATTTACTTCCAGGATGCAGCGATATGTGTGAAATTCCACACAGAAAGGGAACGCAATCCCGACAAATTCAGTTCTCGAATGAAAAATAAACTGTGGTACTTCGAATTCGCTACCTCCGAGCAATTTGCTGCTAGTTGCAAGAACTTGCATGAAAATATTGATATTGAGGTAATTTTCTATATAAATATAATTAATTCCTTTTTATTCGCAATATTTATAGTTAACTTTTTCTTTTCAATAAGTAATTTTACATTTTCCCAGTGTGATGGGTCGTCGTTAGAGCTAAGCAAAGGTCCGGCGTTACAAGGAGTGGCGTTACTTAACATACCATATGCTCATGGCGGTTCCAATTTGTGGGGAGCGAGTGGGGCACATCGACGGGGAAGGTTTCCTAATGCACAACAAGGTAGAATAAAATTAAAATGTTTTTAAAAGGGTAGGCAGAGTGAAGAAAAGGGTGTCCTGTGGTAAGAAAAAAGAATACGTATGGTAGAGTCACGTCGCCAGCAATGGCAACACGTATGGGCAGACTCGACCGGATCATTACCACCCCCGGCATTTAAAACCGGCGTGAAGTAGTGGCTTTATGCCACTGCGTTTCGCATCAGGTAATGCCGGACTCCGGAGCCCAACACACTTTGTCGGCCGACAACGCGCCTGTAGCTCCTCTGGTGTTGCACGGGGGGTCGTGGGCGGCGGTGATCACTTACCGTCAGGTGACCCGCACGCTAGTTTGCCTTGTCTTTTCCATAGAAAAAAAAACTTCATTTTCGCCCCAATTCGAGATATTGCATGATGAAGGCGGAACTTAACGTCGCGCTGTAGTTTTCTAGAGCGGTTAAATGAAAATAATTTGATTACTATCAAGACCTAAGTCCACTAATCGAATTCAGAACCGTAGCTTTTATAGTCATACGCTGTTTCACTTGGACACGATATTCTCTTATAAAAAATATAATCAGGGATTTGAGTTTAGAGGCTAGAATTAATGTTATATAAAATTTATAACAAAGAGAATCATTCAGGAAATACTAAAAACTCTGTATATTTGTGCATAGTATATTTAAATAAAAGACTGTAAGTCTTAACGATTTAAAATATTATAAAAAAAAGGCTTCACCTTGCCAGTTACGTCGGCCCTTTACACTCAGTGCAAAGATAAAAAAAATATTCGAAGGATCGCGATGGGCATTTTTGTAATTTTTAAATTAGTCTTTTGTTTATGAAACATTTTTTTTATTCTACGCTAATATATAAAAATCAGTTCCACAATTTTTTTTTAATACAAAGACTAAGAAAAATAATTTTCATAAATGGAACGTCATCATTATAATATTTTTTTTAAACAGATATTGGAGACAAACTCATAGAAGTTATAGGATTGGAGAATTGCTTGCATATGGGTCAAGTTAGAACAGGTAAATAATATATATTTTATAAATTTTAAACATATTTTTAGACTGTATTCTGCACATAGTACAATAGGCCGAAGATAGGGTACCACGGATACTCGAGGTATTGTGTATTGATTGGTGGGACTCAACGCCAAGCTTTGCCGTATTACCAAAGCTACGAAATAAAAATTATCAATTATAAATATTTATTTTCCCTAGTATTAATTGAACCCACAACTGTCGCACACTTGTGCTCCTGCACCACCTTGGCCTCATCGAAAATGTTTTTCGGTGCTAATATTTTTAAATAATAAAACAGGTCTTCGAGCGTCAGGCAGGAGATTAGCGCAGTGCAGTTCAATAACCATAACTACGAAGCGCACTTTTCCGATGCAAATAGATGGCGAACCATGGATGCAGCCTCCTAGTAAAGTAAGATTTAGCTTTACCTTTACCTTTTTCCAGCATAGTAGGATGGGCAGAGACATCCTAGGGTCAAAATTCAAAATATTCCATTCTCCTCGTTCCTCTTCCGCTTTTATTTCACACCTTGCATGAATATCAGAACTCAACGCCGCGCTTTTTTTTATTTTTTTTTACTTTATTATTTCTAATTATTAACTTAACTTAGTTTCACGCTGTATTCCAAGCGGGGTAGCCAGAGAGAACGGAGCGCCAAACTATGGTCTCTATTTACCTCTTTTGCCTCGTCCACTGTCATCAACCTCTTCCTTCTTCCTTCTCCTCTTCGGTAGACGACGGATATACAAATAACTTCTTATTATGAATATAATTTATATTTCATAGCATAACTTCTAAACATAACTTATCCACTTTTTCTAGATAACAATAACACACAAGAACCAAGTGCCAATGCTGATGGGTCCCGCGCCGGAGAAGGGGAGGAGCTTCTTCAAGCTCTTCACACATTGTTAGATTGTTCATTCCATACAATTACATACATATTTATTTAAGTATATAAATGACAGGAAAACGGTTTTTTTATGTACATATATCTATTTACATAGTATTCAAATATGGATTTATATTTAAATTTAAAAAAAGCGAAAATACAAAAGGTTTCTAATAAATTTGTGTATCAAATAAATATTTAAGTATATTTATTTTATGATGTTATTGCATAATTTTTAAGTATTGCTTATCCATCCATATTATTACTTTTATTGTATTTTTTTTACTTTTTTGTATTTTATCACGAACTTTTGGTATTCATTATGTTGTCTGTGGATTTTTTAAATTCATTTTTTTTTTGTTTCTGTTTTTAAAATTATTTGTGGGTACGTAAATAAAAAATATAAATTTTATTTGTCTATATGTAAACGAATGTTGTACGTGTATATAATGATAAATAGATACACAAACATGTATTTAAATGTGTATATTTTAATTTTATTATGTTTAATTCATCATTTATTATATTATGTTCTAGACAATTTACGATTATTAGTTCTAGATATATTTTCTTATATACAGAACTTAAAAATATACTACAACATAAAAGACTACAACCTACTAAATAAGCTTTTTAAAGTCAATATTCTGTGCTTATGTCGTAGTGAAGCTTGACATCGTACCAATAATGATACGTCCATTTTCGCGAAATTTATTATTATTATTATAGTAAAATATAATCAGGAATTTCTAGATTTTGCATAAAAATAGATCGTATATATTATGTAGATAATAGATAAGCGCACATTTTTTTTTTATTTAATTAATGCTCAAAATTAAATACCATTACGGCCCTGTCTCCCCTCGCTGATAAGTTTCTGACAATAGAAAGGCCGTCGTGGCTGCGTGTGACATATCTTGAGTGTAAACGCGACCCCACAGGGCTTCGATGCCCACTCATAAATGGTTATATTTTAATTATTTTTATTTCTCTACTCTGATAGACGAAGCACGTCGTTGAACTCCGCTATATGTGTCACGAAAATTGGCCGGTACGTTGGAAACGAAATATTTTAACACTAAATCTGTTCTGCATTCCCTGATACGCAGATAAGATTATGAAGCTGTAAAAGTTATTAACTTATCAGTTAATTGCAAAATAAAGTTTATGTATATCATTTTAAAATGGGCATTTATAAAAGACTTCAGCTGTTTTTGATGTATTTTTTTTATCTATATTAAACAATATTTTTTATTGGTTTGCTTGATACTAGTATTATTTAGCGCTTTTACTTTTATACAGAAATGCAATCTTTTTTGCTTATATTTAAAACATAGATTAAGCTTAATTTTATAGAGTATTATAAATATATTTCAAATTAGTCTAATTTTATGGTTAATACCAAAATCTACTTATAAGTTATAGAATCTTGGAAATATCCTAGTCTAGATTTTTTAAAATATTTTTTTATATATTTTGCACTATTTTCTTGTATACAATAAAGTTTACACCTTTTTTATTGGCTTTAAGTTACATGATTTATGCAAACATTATGATTAAAAAATAAATTTATAATAATACTGCACATAATATATAGTCTTATATTATGAATTGTAATTAAACTGACGATACAAATATAACATTATCTTTTTTACTTTTATGAAACACGTAGAAATAAATAATATTTTGAGCAAATAAAATATTTCCAGTTTACAATTTTCCAAAAAAAATCGAGGTATTCTACGAATTTAAATGTAAACAGATAGTACTAAATTACTAGATCTATATGTCTATTTATATGTGCCAATTGAAAAAAGTCTACATTGTCTATGATATTTAAAAAAACCTTTACTTAATTTACAAATGTCATATTTTTTTATAATCAACTTTATTAATATGCCAAAGATCAAAATATAAAATGCCTAATATCATTTTTTTTTTTCATTTTATTACAATTTTGAAACTTTATTTTTAAATCATATCTCATTTACGGGTTTATTATGTTTTATAATTATATAAGATTTAGATTAAATTGTTAGATTTAAAAGAAATAGCTTCACTTTGTAGCTACACTATGTTAATCATCCTTTGATAATAGTATTGAGTCATTTGAATACTCATTATATATGTTAAATACTTATACATTTCAAATTTAATAATCACATTTTTTTGTTATATTATACTTTTTCATTTATTTTTTTTGTTGTACTTAACTACATGTGAAGCTATTTTAATAAACGTTTTCTTATACAAGATGAATTTTGAAGTATAAGAATCTTTTTAAATGAAGAAATAATGTGGTTTGGGAGAGAAACTGAATAGAATCTATTCTCTACGCCCAGTGACATACAAAATTCTTCGAGTGTATGGAATATTTTAGTGTGTACATAATTTAATATATTAATTTATGATGTCATTAATATAATATTTAAAAAAATAATGAGTATAATATGTTGAATGAAAATGTTAATTTTGTTATTTGTTTTGTTATTATCTGTAACTCTAAGTAAGTGTTAATCGTCTAAATATACTGTTATTTATTGAAGTCTCAAAATGTCAGTCTGTTAATGCTAAATGCAAATTGTAAAATTTAAGTGCAAGTTCAATGTTATATAATATAATACTTGTAAGTATTGTTTTCACACTTAAGTTTATTAATATTGTGTATTAAAAACATAACTAACTTCTAAAATTTCTAGACAGAATTTTTTCTACGACGTTTCCAATATTATGAAGGTATACCTTCCTACATAACATTTTGGACTTTACTTTTGCACTAAATAGTACTCGATATGCATAATAATAAACGGTAAACTGACACTATTAAAAATATATCAGTTTAAATACAGATTTGTATTTTACTTTATTAAATTACCATAAACAAAAAATAAAATAAATTAAAATAATAGAAGATCATAATTATAAGGGATATAGAAAATTGTTATTTATGAATGTGAATATTTATTACATTAATACAATAAATTAATTATTAATGTATATCTGTTGTATGTCTGAATGTTTTTAGATAATCTGTGGTCGTCAGCTGTGTTTTTGTTTTAAAAAGATACAATTCCTTCTCTTCTGAGAGTTCATTGTTAACAAAAATACAGTCCTTGAGTAAAACAAGTCTTATATTAAAGTATTAACTATACTACATATATTTAATATAAGATAAGTAATTAAAGTCAAGATAAGATTTTTAATTTAAAACCAAACTTTAAATTAAAGCAGCAACAGTAAAATCCAAATAAATCTGTCTCCATATAAATGTCGACAAAGCACCTGTTTCTTCTTTGGTGTTACACTAGGTCGGTGATGATTTCCCATCGTTTCATTTTATTTTTTAATTCAATAAATATTTTTATATTGCAATAATTTAAAATATTTCTTGAATTAAAAGAAGAAGAAGGACATCTATTGTTTTTTTTTTCAACATAACTACTTTCCAATTCGTAACAGTTTTATGTTTATTCGACGATTCAAAATTTCTTGCAAATTATTATATTTATTCTATCAAAATTAAAATAAATATTTTGAATTTTAATTACTGGCGACCTCTAATATATGTAACATTTAAATGAATATGTTTGTTCTAATATAAGAATTTAGCGTCGCGAAAAACAATTATAAATCTGTGCAAGCTTTAATAGTGTTAAGAGATATTTATTGTAATTATATTACATTATTGATTGAATATGAATATTATTGTAATGATTATTATTATATGTGCAATAGAAAAATTGTATGTAGTTTTATTTTAAAATAAAAAAAATCAGCTTCAAGCTGTATCCCGGATACAGTAGGGTAGGCAGACGGAACCTAGTTTTAGGACACTCCGGTCCCCACTTTTCGCTGAAATCTGGAGGCATTGTGTGTTTAGTGGTGGAACTCAACGCTGCGCTTTTACCTCGACACCAGAGCGAAGAAATGAAAATATACAATTATATAAACATTTCATTTCCTTGATGGAGGATCAAACCCACAATCGGTTGCGTTTACATTTGCACTTTGTACCTCTGCGCCACAAATGATCTACATGATTTTATGTAATATTACTCAGATTGAATTATATTTCATTTTCCCTAAATGCTTTAAAAAGTCAATAGTTCATCCTATTTACAAAAGTGGTAAAAAAGAACAAGTGACCAATTATAGACCCATTGCAATTCTCCCAGCCTTATCCAAAATTCTAGAACGTATAATAAATTCTCGACTCATTAATTATCTCGAAAATAACAACCTAATATCCCAGTGCCAGTATGGATTTCGAGCTAAAAAATGTACATCCGATGCTGTGGACGACTTAATAAGCTTTATAGTCGATTCACTGGATAACGCCAAAAAGTGCCTAGGAGTATTTTTGGATTTAGCAAAGGCCTTTGACACTGTAGCAATTCCTATATTGTTAGACAAATTGGAGAAAATTGGTGTAAGGGGTAGACAACTCAAACTATTCGAAAGCTATCTCACAGATAGAATGTAATGCACTAAGATAGATGAATATACCAGTAACAACCTTCCTATCAAATATGGTATTCCACAGGGAAGTATATTAGGACCGACACTATTTTTAATATTTATCAATGACCTGTGTAAATTACCTATAAATTTCGGGAAAATTGTGTCTTTTGCTGATGACACGGTTTTACTGGTAAAAGGAGAAACCTGGGAACAGGCCTTTCATAGTGCCCAGATAGGAATAAATTCTGTCACAAATTGGCTAAATACAAATCTTTTAACTATAAATACTACTAAAACCAAATTTGTTTCGTTTTCCATTCGGAATATGCACAAACCACTGGACATACACAAACTATATATCCATCACTGCGTAAGTCCTGAACGAAATTCCTGTGCATGCACCTGCATAGAATCTATCCCTTGCATAAAATATCTTGGTGTAAACATTGACAGCAACTTAACCTTCCAAGAACATATTAGATCTCTAACTGCCAAAACCAGAAAATTTATTTATTTATTTAAAACACTACGAAATATGGCCGACTTTAATATAATAAAAGTAGTATACTACGCTTTGTGCCAGTCTATATTTACATACTGCATTTTGTCTTGGGGTGGAGCTGCTAAATCACACCTTATCAAATTAGAAGTAGCCCAACGTGCTATACTTAAAGTAGCAACTTTTCGCCCATACCTGTTCCCGTCAGAAGACTTGTACAGGTCATGCGGACTATTATCTATACGGCAGCTATTTATCCTGCAGATCATATTAAAACAACACTCATCTGTGAAGTACCAGCCCTCAAGGCTTGTTAATAAAAGACTTAACTATATAGTTTGTAAAAGTAAATTTTTTAACACGAAATTTAGCAAGAGGTTCGCTTGCTTTCTCGGTTCATTTCTTTATAATAAATGTAATAAAAATCTAAACATATATCCCTTAAATAAATATCGCTGTAAAAAGGCAGTATATGACTGGTTGTCTAAGTTTAATTATGAGGAAACTGAAAGACTACTCCATATAGTTACGTGAACAAAACTTTGGCATAAATGCATAGATCGCATATACCCTCAAGCACGCACTCACATGCACACATACACGCACTCACACACACACACACACACACACACACACACACACACACACACACATACACACACACCGCCTATTCATACATTATAATAATTAAATGTTGTAATTCAATGTTAATTTTAAATAATCCTAGTTAGTTATATTATTAGTCTATAAATAATACTAAGTGTTTTTAATGTTCATGATGTTTGTTAAGGGGAAGGACCTGGCGGCCTGAAACACAGGGAATCCTAGTTCAGGCGTCAGTACTTTTTGTTAACTGTACACGATGATTTTTGCTAAATAAATTATTATTATTATTATTATTATTATATGCCAAATAAATAAGGCAATTTAGCATCAAAAAATTAAGATTTAAGATTTTTTATTTATCGGTCTGAATTCTTTTTTTTTTGTAAATAACCGGAGGCCAGGTCCCCCTTAAAAATGTCTTTAGATATAGATATAGACGCAACAAGCGGGTAATTTGATAAAAATATAGTAATTATTGTGATTTATCAATATTAATTAACAATACTAAAAGCATTGCACTTCCCTCACGCAACATTATGGTTGTCGTAACTCTTACCAATTAGTTGTGTTGAAAGAAATATGCCTACAATTAGAATCGAATGTGATAATTACTACACTTTGGTATTGATAGGTTTGCAACGGAACAGCGTCTTGGTGTGTGCGTGTCGGTTGCGGGTTCGATTCCCGGACGCATGGATTCGGACGCATGGATGATGGTAAAAAGACAAACTAACACGTTGAGCTCCGCCTTTTAACAGCAAAAATTAAACGGTGCGTGGAGAACGGAGTGTCTCAACACTAAATTCTCTCTGCCTATCCTACAATATGCGGGATACAGTTAAGATAAGTCAAGGGTCCAAATATTTCTATGACCAAACGGGTTACAAAACTGGCTTACTAATTATCGAAAATAAAATTCTCCACTGAGTCATTATGGTTTTAAATATGTTTTTTTTATAATTTTACACTTAGATCGACGGTATGTATAAAATAATTAGCATACAATAAACATTGTTGCGTCAATATTTAAGTATTAGATGACAGGTATCATTTTTCACTAGCGTTTGCCTGCGATTTTTTTAGAGATTACTCACGAGAATCAGCTTCACATTGTATCCCGCACACAGCAGGGTAGGCAGAGGGAACCTAGTGTGATGACAAGAAATATAAATTTAAATAAATATTTCATCTTCTCTAGTGGGGATCCAACCCACAACCAGTCGGTTTTACAGTCATACCTTGTGCCGCTGCGCCACTTACTACTATACTATTATTAGGTAAAACAAATCGTGACGTTGAGGTCCACCACTAGTGAAGTGTTATTTCGGGCGGGATGTAGAGAATTGAGTGCCTTGACTCTACAAAAAAATCACATTCTCCAGAATGGAGATCTATGATAGAAACTACTTGCGCTTTACTGTTATCATGTGGTGAGATTAACTGGTGGACTGTCAGGACTTCAGGAAGTTAGTTCGTTCTATTGTTAACCAATTTAACCAGGAAATGGAATGTCTGAACTTAACTTGCCTGTGACTTTATGTTTTTGTACCACTAGTACCTATTACTAAACCAGAATAAACAAGAAAAAGTATTTTCAAGCACGTTTTTTTTTCAATTTTTTTGTGATCGTTGTGTGTAATCTTTATTAGTTAGTCAAATATTTGATAACAATTGACAGACAAACATACAAAGTACCATTTTATTATAATTATATGTAAACAATTAGCAATTATTTTGATTGTTACAACGCGACCTTTTAGAGTAGAAATGCGATGGGCGGGTATGATTTGTACTGAGGTCGTTCAACATTCTTGCATGGCTTAAAGACTGATGTTATTTTAAGAAAAGATAAAAAAATAAAATGGTACAAAGAATTAGAAACCGTTGACTTTTATTTTTTTATAAATTTTAAGAAATATTGTACCAATTTAAAAGAATATTTTAAATATGAAATTGTTAACACTATCTATCTTTGCATTTAAAACTGGAAGGTGACTGATATATCCATAGATACACGGCGCAAATCTAGAATTTTGAAAGTGTATAGGGGTTAGGGGTTGAACTTTCCTTTCCCCAAAATTATTCCTTAACCCCAACGAACCCTTCAACATCAACTATTCAACCCTCGCTTCCACTGTCCTCTCCTTTCGTTACGAGAATGTAATGTTTTTATAAATTAAAACATCTCAATATGGTAAATAGTGATATAGCACGGAAATGGTTTACATTCTTGATGTCATTTCTTGAATATGTAATTTACAAATATATATTTAGTAAAAAGTAATTAATTTAAGGTTTAGCTCGTTTATTTGGATAAGATTTTCTTTGACGTGTTGTTTTTCTAGAAAATTTTTTTTTTTACAACTTCACGCTGAACATTTTTATTACTTGTAATCTTACAGGCATGTACTCGTATTTTTTAGTAGTAGTTTTTTTTTACTTTTACACACTTTTATCTTTTTTCTTCTCTTCGTCACGCTGCACGCAGTCAAGAAGGGCCGGCAGACGAAACCTAGGCCCGTATTTATAAGTCGTTGAGATGCCGTTTTCATTCATACATTGAATGGATAAATTAAAATCAATCATCTCAAGAAAACTCTTAAGATCGATCGATCGATCTCAAAATTGAGAGCGGTTTGTAAGTATTGGCCCCAGCACAGCAGGGCGAGCAGGGAAAGCAAAGGGCACCTAGTGCCTGACACTCCGTTCCCCACTTTCCGCCCAATTTTCAAGACTTTTTCTTGTTCTCAGATCGAGAAATTAAAAAAGTCATTCCCCAGAATGTGCACCGAACCCACAACCGTCGCGTTAACATTTTGACGCTGTTCTGCTACGATCACTATCATCGCTGTCACAGCGCCACGGTGACCTCATAACATAGATTAAAATATTATTTAAATAGGTACGACGTTTAAAAGAGATCGACCATATTTGAAAAAAGGAGAAAGAGAAAGCGCAATGTAGAGTTCCGATACTCTACTATTGAGAATATTGGACCAGAGTATCTTAATAATAAGTTCCCAATGCGAGATCTAACGTGAAACTAAAAAAAGCACATAATTATTTAAAATATTTATTTAGCACACTAACCCTTAATAAAACATATTACAATATTACAGGTACCCAACAAATAGCTTTCTTCCTTTTGGGTGTAACTTGGATCGCATCCTTGACATTATATGTGTCTTGTACGTAGTATGTATGTGGAGTACAGCAACCGGTTACATTATAGCGTGGACGGTACTATGCAGTATGTGGTCAGAGATATGTTATATTTTTTTTTTTTTCAACTTCACACTATATTTCGTATATGGTAGGGTAGGCAGAGGGAAACTGATGCTAAGACACTCCGTTTTCCACGTTTTGCTGAATTTTTGAGGCAATGTGTGTTGCATGAGAGTCCAGAATCCGGCAGAAAGTGGAGAACAATGTGTCTTAACACTAGGTTCCTTCTGCCTACCCTGCTGTGTGCGGGATACAGCGTGAAGCTGATTTTGATTTATTTTAATTTTGTCGCGTCGTGTGAAAATGGAAATAATGAAGTGATTTATACGACACACGACATTTTCAAAGTGGCCATTGCTGTACGCTATTTTAAAAAGGTCTACTAACTAACTGAATGGAAAGTCTACCAAAAAATATGATTAGATTTTTTATTACTGTATCAAGTATACTTAAAAAAGACGAAAGCACTATTAGACGTCTAGGATAATTGGAGGTATCCTAAAAAAAGAGAGCAGCTCAAAAAAAAAATGAAAGCCATCCTAGAAAATCAAAGCCACTCTAAAATGTTCCGTTTTGAGCCGAATGAAGAGTGGTCACCTAAACTTTCTATAAATGATGCGACTACTCAATTAAAACCAGGGGTTCTTGAGATTAGCGCGTTCAATCACACAAATTCTTTAACTTTATAATATTAGTGCTTATACATTTACTTTAAGTTACATAAACTCGTCCAACAATTAATTACACCTCGTCGGCACCTACAAAAATACCCCACTTTATAGGCCGAGAGCCCGATTTTAATGTAAATTTATTGTCATATTATAGACCAGGGGCTAGTTGCAGTTATCATAATGAAATCTGAATCAATTCATTTAAGTGATTTTACAACAACATAGTTGGAATAACGTCTAATTTATGAGTTAGGACGAGGAAAACTGCACAAATATACATACATACATAATATTTGCATTATTTAATTAAGATAAATGTATTAATTAAGTGTATAGCACATATGTGGTAGAGTTGTTTTAAGATTTAGAGTAGGTACTTTTTTCTAAAGAACTTTTTTCAGCTTCACTTTATATCGCATATACTTATAACAAGGTGATCTTCTAATCTAGAATTAAAACATTCCGTGCCCCACTATCCGCCCAATTTTGGAGGGCTAGGTGAGTGACGGAACTTAACGCCGCATTATTTTATTGTCATGGCTCGAAAATGATTTATAAATCCGAGAAAAAATCGAACTCACAATTATTTCATTCAGTAAAGCACATACCAACGGCTCCAAAAAGGCACAGTAAAATAAAATAAAAACCATAAATGGATGTTTTTCTTTGTATAATCTGTATAAGAAAGCGAACGACATACCAACATGTAGTTAAAAATACCTGTTAATTAAACATGCAAAGATAATACCTACGATAGTGAAAAAAAAGATCTAAAACATCTTAAATGTCATCCGTTCAACCCAGGAAATGAACTGAGTACATTCAGAATCAACATAAAAACTAACAAATATGTCTCGTCTGTTGAATTTTTTTATAGTTTTTTTTTTTTTAAGAAATATATTCGTACTTACTGGTATAGAGCACTTGTTTTATTATTTAAACTAATGGTCGCCTGCAACTTCGATTGCGTGGATGTTAAGGCATAGCGGCTGTGGGTTGGATTTCCATTTGGAGGGATTAATTATTTTCATTTCCTCTCTCTTTCTCTCTCGAAAATTGGACGGCAAATTTTGTCCATACCCCGTCCGTTGATTTTGGTGAAAACGGTGATCGGATCTCATCTCTCTACCTACCCTGTTATATACGGAATACAGTGCAAAGCTAAAAAAACTTAAATTTCTTTTCTTCCGTTCCCGTAGATATTTCAGAAAATCCTCTCTAAGGAACTTATTTCTCGATGGCTCAACGATTCCTAATGGAAACTTCGAACCATGCAATATTTAGTAACTTCTTCACATTTTTTTTTCATCTTTACTTTATCTGGCAGTAAAGAGAAGTTATAGAAACCTTAGTAACAAGACTCAGTCCGCTATTTACTTTTTGCCCAAATTCAAGACACTGCATTTTGATTGATGGAGCTCAACACCGCGCTTAGTTTATAACCGAAAAATGAAAATAATTTATTCCCCCAAGCTGAACACGAATCCACAACTATCACGTTTATTGTGAGACACTGTACCACGGCACTACGGTGACCTTAATAATATTATAATGTTTATTCCATAATATTTTTTTTATGGATTCGGTGACATTTACTCATATAAAGTGATAGCGGTATATATAAATAAATATATATCAGACCTCAGTACATCGCAAAAAGTGCTCTTAAAAATCTAGAATTACACATGAGAAGTGCTAAAATAAATTGATATGACAATATTATAATTAATTATGAATATATTATGTCAATGAAATATTATAGTAAGAGTGAAATGAAAAATATTTTTTATTATATATTTAATTTTATTTCATATATTAATATATTATAAATTAAATACTATGGAGGACTGCTTTGGATATGCAGTTGATTAGGTATAGAAAACAATGTGTCAAAATATTCCGATATACGCTTTCCGCCTGTATTCGAAACATTGCGAGTGAATGGCGGAACTAAACGCCAGCTTTTGTCTCATCGAAGCAGACGAAAATTATTAAAATATTTATAAGCCTTTAAAATAAAATGTAGCATTGTTTTTATGAAAACTTAGAGTTAGGACGCTCTTTTCACCTAATTTTAGTGAACAACTGCGTATAATAAATAGAGTACCTTAAATCATTTAATAGAGGACATTGGATACTTAAATAAACTACCACATCCATTTTATTATATTTTTTGTATCCCTATTCGTACGTCAGAAGCTTCGCGTAGGCTCCTTCCGCGTTCCAACAGCAGGCGTGTTGTGAAGGGCTTCGTCTTAATCAGCTTAATTAAGATTTTAAATATCTTTTTTTAACTTCACACTGTATCAAGAGGGAACCCAGTGTTAAGACACTCCGTTCTCCATGCATCGCTTAATTTTTTGACAGTGTGTCGAGTAGCGAAAATCAAAACCTCGCTGTTCTCTCGTTAACCAGAGCGGGGAAATGCAGATAATTCATTCCTCTGAGTGGGAATCAAACCTGTAACTGTCGTATTTATAGTCAGACGATTTGCTACTGCACCACGATGACCTCAAGATTTTTTTGTAGATGCATATACTTATAATAATAATGAGTCTATAGTTGATATGTTCACTACTATACTACTACTACTATACGGGAATAATAGCGGTGGGGCGCACGCGTGCGACAGTAAACGCTATAGGTTGTGGATTCAATACCCGCTTGAGGAAATTAAATATTTAATATTTTCATTTCCTCGCTCCAGTAACAAGGCAAAGCGCGACGTTGAGTACCACAAATTAACACGCGATGTTTCTTGAATTCGGCAGAAAATGGGAAACGCAAGTATCCCAATGGGAACGTAGTGTCTTCACACTAGGTTCCCAGATCCCACTGCCTGCCCTGCTGCCTGGGTGGCATATGCGGGATGCAGGATGAAGCTAAAAAAAAGCCTAAAGGCAAAAAAAATGGTCATTTATTCATGAAAAACAATACATTCATGGTAAAAATTATTGACCAGAAACTAGTGCAGTTTTAATATCCTCATCCTGCTAGACTCCTTATATTCGTCATTTAAAATGCATCAACTACTACTTTATGACGTAAACGATAGTTATTTAAATACCAATTAAATGAAAACCCTTGTTAAACTACATTTATAAGAAGGAAACAAAACAAAATAAAATAAACATACGAATTCTCAGAGAACAGGTTGATCGATTTTAGTAATGGCCATAAACTAGATTGTAGTTTACAATCGAAGAACTTAAATGACCACCCGAGATGACTTTCAGGGTTATTGAACTATTAAAAATAAAAGAAAATAAAAAAAAATACTACACCCCGCATAGAGCAGGGCAGACAGAGGGAACCTAGTGTTAAGACACTCTGTTCCCCAAGTACCGCCCAATTTTCGCGATATTGCGTGTTGAATGCAGGAACACAACGCTACGCTTTGTCTATCAGAGAGGGCAAATGAAAATAATTAAAATATAATCATTTTCCCGATTGAAAATAGAATCCACAACAATCGCGTTTACAGTTAAAGGATGTGTCGCTGTGTCACAACGGCCGCCGACGAAAAATTGTATATATTAAAATAAAATAAATCAGCTTCATGCTGTATCCCGCACACAGCAGGGTAGACAGAGGGAACCTAATGATAAGACACTCCGTTCCCTACTTTCTGCCGAATTCTGGAGGCATTGTGTGTTGAGTGGCAGAACTCAACGCCGCACTTTGCCTTAACAACAGAGCGAAAAAATGGAAATATACATTTAAGTAAATATTTAATCTCCTCGAGTGGGGATCGAACCCACAACCAGTCGGTTTTACAGTCACACTTTGTGCCGCCAAGACTGGCCTCAAGTATATAGTAAATATTTCTTAAAGTAATTATATTATGGGAAACAAATTTTACATTACGCATTATTTTGCATGGACTTTAAAAATTAATGATGCAAAATATGTTTTTTCCAATTCTCGTAGGAATTTCAAAAATCCTCTCTTAACAAAACATAACTAAGTTCAGTACTTTCGTCCGTGTATTGCCTGTCAGTCATCGAACAACGGAAGAATTTTGTACCCAGATGTACATACATACGTGGCGACGGAATGAAATGTTTAATATTTTCCTTTCTTCATGCCTTAACAGCAGTTTCAAAGAATCCCTCTACCGATCCTGCCACGTGAGGGGTTCACTGTGAAGCTTTAAAGTCACTATATTTCTTTACAAAAAAAATGATAAGAATAATTATTTATTTTCTTTAGGTTCACCCTATATCCCTCTATATCATAGTGTCATGACACTCCGTTTCCCAAGCACCACCCAATTGAGACATTACGTGTTGAGAGGCGAAACTCAACACTACCCTTTATATTTACCACAGAGAAGACACTAAAAAAAAAATTCTCCAAATGCTGTCGCCACGGCGGCCTCGATTAAATCAAATCATTATCAAAATACTTATTCGGAGATCGTGAATAGCAATATTGACTTGTCCCTTTTACTTGCATTACCAACACTTATAGACGGAAAATACATAAAATTGGTATCAAACCATAAAAATTCCATAACACCTTATACATTGAACGCGGTGATTGAAAAATCACTACAAATTATACTGACATTTATATGTTGAACGCACGCCCACGTGGCGCTGTGGGTGCGTCGATATAGTTGTTATATAGTGATAACTGAGACATAAAATTAATAATTTCCTATACTTTTATTGGGAAGGTACAAACAATTATTGAGGAAACAGTAAGTCATTACTTAGAGATCGTTGTGGCTTAAGGGCGTGTACGACTGTAATCGCGACGGTTGTAGGTTAGATTCCCACTCGGTGGATTGAAATATTTAATATTTTCAATTTTTCATTCTGGTGGCTAAATGTGGTAAGGCAGCGAGCAGCAGACAGAGTTACTGCCGAGACCAATATGGTAAGCCACGCGCCTTGGATTTGTTCTGGTTTTTGTGCAATTTATGTTGGAAATCAGAGGAGGTCGCAGATGATTGGCGAGGTGCGGTCATCGTGCCTTTGTAAAGGCAAAGGTTCACCGATAGACTGTGCAAGCCATAGGGCTATCTGTTTGACTAGCTTGGGTAGTAAAAGGAGAATGAAACTTTTGGGCCGTCACGTAAACAATTGAGATGTGATCTAAAAAATTACAATTTTTTTCTTATTTTTAGAATAGCAAATAATAAATTAATTGACATTCTGGAAGTGGAGAAAAATGAAAAAAAATAAGATTTAGATCCTTAATCGATTAAAATCAATCATATTTTAAATCATAGATGTGACAGCTGATTGACAATCACACCTTGTCTAATGATTTTTTGCATTTTTGCTTCTGTTTGTCATCGCAAAATCAGGCCATTAAATAAAAAACATAAAAAAAAAACATTTGCTTCTGTCATTACGTCCGTGTCATAACGCATCGACATTTTGAATGTTTTCCCGTTTGTTTGATATTTTCAACGACTACTGTTTTGTTTTTCTCGGATTTTGACTCTGCCTACTTTGTACGACCCTCGCTTCTTCACTGGACTCTAAAATCTTTTGGATCTTACGACCGCCACGCTATGGATATGAATCGCTGTGTGAATTGTGGGATAGCCAATGGACACTGCAATACCCTAGTCCGACGACCTATAGACGATGAAAACCACCACAACCTGGTTACTTAGAGGTGTGATATAATCCCGACATATAAGCAGGAAAATATATTTCTGTTACATTTTAGTTGACAGCTTTCGTAGAGGAAGGGAAGCTATTGCTATGAAATACTGCAATTATATTGTAGGAAGACGAATGTTAGGCTGCTGTGCTCATGTTATGAGTATTATATATATAAGGTACCATACCTTAGTTGGGCTAGATATCAAAATAATTTAGTTCCACCTGCACTCTTCTTAGATGACATTTTAATAATAGATAATAGAAGAAGAATAAAATATTCATTAAAATGTGTTTTATTTATAAATAATAAACATTAATGCTTAAACAACTCAGTAATCACATATTTTATAGAACTTGATATTCAAGACATTCTGCTGCGAACTTAACCTCACTTTTATCAAATCTCTAATAACTCAGCTCTCAGATTGCCAAAATTTATATAGTTTTGAAGGAGGGAATGATGTACCTAAATCTATTAAATCATACCATTTTCATATCTTTACATTCTGGGCCCAAAAATGTATGGAATAGTTTGTCTCCTTTATGATAAAATATTAGCGAGACGAATGAAATCTGAAAGGTTGTTGTAGGAGGTACAAGGAGGCTTTAGACCTGGAAGAGGATGTATGGATCAGATCTTTTCCCTCCGCATAGTCACTGAAAAATTGTCAGCCGTTACCAAAAAGTTTTCTGTGCTTTTGTGGACCTGGAAAAGGCGGTTAACAGAGTACTACCCTCGTATAATGTGGGCGGACTCTTACAGCAGGCTGTAAAGTTTCTTTACAAAGATCACTCAGCCTGCGTGCGAGTAGGAGCTGGCATGTCGCCCTGGTTTGGATTTGTATTTGGATAGCTGTCTCCAAGGAGTGAAACAAAGTGACAAAGGGAGTAGAAGTAGGTAACTTGAATGTGAATTGCCTGCTGTACGCAGATGATACAGTGCTCATTGCATTTGCTCGGTGCCCTAGCTGCATTGATGAAACGGCGAAACATCAGCACAGCTGCACGCTTGATTCAGAGCGGAGGAGAAGGGTAGTAAGAGAAACGAACGGGTGCGAAGTCTCCTTGTAAATACATATAAATATTTTTCTAACTAGAATTAGACAATCACATTTATCTTGTGCAAAACAAGAAAATAAAAACAATTTATTCCCTTAAGTGGGAATCGAATCTACAACCGTCTACTAAAATATACATAAAATTCGCATAGTTTTATATAATTATCCAAGTTATTTAAGTTATGCTGAAATATTCATATTTGTTATAACATGAGTCATTTATATGATTTCAATTATTCAATAGTTGCATTAGCATGCGACAATTAACATACATATGCAGTAAATATTTTGATGCTATGTAGGTTAAGGCTATTTTTAGATTTTAGAAATTCACCCACCATTATTAGATAAGTTGGAGGCTAAAAGGGATAATGGGTTAGAATCTGTGTGCAGACAGTCGCGGCGCAAGTGCACAAGCGTGCGGCTGTAAACGCGACAGGTATTGGGTTTGATTCCCACTCGAGGAAATGACATATTTAATATTTTCATTTAATTAATTAATTATTATTATTAAACATTAATTTAATTTAATGGATGAAAAAAGTACAGAATGAATGCAAAATCAGTGTACATTTTAAGATTATAGAACAAGTGAAGTGAAAGTGTTATGTTTGGGATGTACGTTTAGTAGAGATGGTACCGTAGTCAACGTGGCTAAATACTGGCAAAATATGATATGAATTTCCAAGCATTGACACGAAGAAGAAGAAGAGATGGAAGATACGAGATGGATGCAAGCGTATTGCTGCCGGTAACAGGATTAACGGACTCTTAGCTGCATTGATAAGACGGTGGAACGTCAGCACAGCTGCGCGTTTGGCCGTACACAATGCAGTGTTGGTACCGACGCTGTTATACGGCAGCGAAACGTGGGAATTACAGAAGAAGAATGAAAGAAAGATGAATGCAGTGGAGATGGATTTGAGGCTTTGAGCTCTTTATAGGATTTGGGGAGTTAGCCTGGTTGATCGAATCATATTAGAAATAATTATAGATGCGAGTCAATATTATTTATTAAATGAATAATCATGTAATTCCAGAGGACAAAGCTGCGGGCGGGCCGCTAGTTTTAAAGTACATACGAGTATTGTCCCAGAGCCCGTCGTGGCTGTAAAAACGACGGCTATAGGTTTGATTCACACTCGAGGAAATTTATTATTTTAATTTTTCGCTCTGGTAGCGGCTTGACTTCCGCTATGCAACACGCAATTTCATAAAATTTAGGTGGTACGTAAGTAACGGGCATCGAAGCTAAAGAAAAAAAAACTTAAAAAATCAACATTTTAAAAAAATGTGGTATCACGGATGTTTTTAATATATTAATTGATATACACATTCCAAGTTTTAATGCTCAATCAATACGTTTATGCAATTCATAATGTAGATTGTAATTACACGTAATGAGTTACTTACTATTCATAATTCAAAGCCAACAAAAACTGTAGGTAATGGAGGTATGTTAGAGTGTATATTTATAGTAATTCGATTATTATTAAATTTTAGACTAGATTCTAGTCTAGATTTTTTTATTTTCATCATTTCTCACATATGGGCAACAAAAAATGACCTAGTGTTAGACCAGAAGGTTCCTTCCTTCTGGTCCTTCTGTTTATCTTTTGGCTGAACTGTACGCGGTCTACTAAAGCACCGAGATTGCTTTGGGATCCTCGGTGAAGTCGATCTGTATAATAATTTTAATTATTTTATAAATGATAACACACCTTGGGAATGAAATGCTCCCTCCAGTCTGTTTCAAAGGTATCATTGTCACAGATAATTAAAAATGTATTTGTATAAAATTGACTTTAAAAAAATAAGTCCCGCTGCGTTTCTTGCGCTGGTTCTTCTTAGGTCTAAGACATTAACTTTAGTGAACTGGTGGAAAACCGGTGGTATCTATTCTAACCAGGACAATAAAATG
Organism: Heliconius himera; assembly: GCA_021202915.1. Taxonomy (NCBI): domain Eukaryota; kingdom Metazoa; phylum Arthropoda; class Insecta; order Lepidoptera; family Nymphalidae; genus Heliconius; species Heliconius himera. Next base: position 408,630 of record JAJHJA010000153.1, on the reverse strand, counting down.
AAAAAAAATATACAGAGTCGAACCAGCGCCTCTTTTTTACCGTCCAAGCGCTCTCACCATACGTTCTCTTACTAAGCCATACGTTCTATGTCAACATTACATTACATTACACGCAATTAATATTGCAATAATCTTAAGTTCAGTCAAGTTTGATATTTACTGTTTTCTAAAAATTATTAGTCTTATTCTAATATTTTTTTCCTATAATATTTCATACGACATAACGCGTAGTAACTATTTTGTACGATTCTTATTCATTGTATCAACTAGTGGACTCGCGAGGCTTCGCCCGCTTGAACTATACGAATTAAAAAATATTAATCGGAAAATACTATTCGAAAAATTCAATAGGATTTGTAAGAAAATATAAGCCTAAATAATCAAAATAACCTAAAAAAATTATAACTACAAATAATAATTATTAAAGAAATACCTGAGTAATTGGAATTGAACAAACAAAATAAGTGAAGCAAGGACAAAAATAAATTCTTTATTATAAAAATAATAACCCTAACTATTTTAAATTAATATGAAGTAACAAGTAACTTATGGAAACTTTTAATATTAGAAAAAATACATAACTACATATTTAGAAAACGTATAAAAATTAACGTAGCAGAACTCGAACCCGTGCCTCCTAGAAACAGACTAGGCGCTCTGACCACTAAGCCATACGTTCTCAGAGAACGTAGGGTTTCAAATTTTTATACGTTTTCTAAATAAATATTTTTCTTTCCTAAGTGTGGAATAACACTTTAAAAATGTTAAAAATACGCAACTAATTAAAATAAACAAAAAATGATAAGTAAACGTAACCAAAAGAAATTATAAATAAAAGAAAAACAAAACCAGCTATATTATCAGTTTAATTATATTCAAAGTTAATTGGCTTTTTGCATCCCACATATATAAGACCGACAGAATTGATACTGCGTGTTGAGTGGCGCAACTAAACGCCGCATTTTATGTAACACATGCGTGAACGTGAAAATAATTCTAATTAGCTATTCCCCCAAACGAATATCGAACCCACAACCATATTATGCCACTATAGTATATTTTTTTGTTTTAGTTATTTCAAGGAAAGTAGCGTCATTTATTGAAATTTATTATACGCGAGCATTGTCTGTCTATCAATGTCAACAAGAAGCCTTTTCTTTTTGAGACAAATTTATCACCCATACGTTTAATTATTATAGCAAAAAACAATCGATCTTAAATTCTCACTTCAGTGGATTCGATTTCCGGGTGAGGTTAATGCAATGTAAATAATACATTTGGCCATATGGATTATTTTACATTTAAGGTATAAATAACTATAACATCATTTTTAGCTTCAAGCCGTAATCCGCACGTAGCAGGATAGGCAGAGAGAACTTGGAAACCTAGTGTAAGGACACTCCGTACCCATTAATTCACTTCCGTTCCGAATTCTGGTGGTACTGTGTGTTGAGTGGCGCAACTCAACGCCGCGCTTTGCCTCGTCACCAAAGCAAGGAAACGAAAAAAATCTATATAAATTAAAAAATAAACCTAGCAAAGTGACTTGTAAATGAGTAATTTACAAAATTGCGGTAAGTAAGTGGCGTGTCGTATCGTTTTCAGTAACAATATATATTGGTCAAGTATGACACGGTTTAGTGTAAAGTGACCATTTAAGTGACCTTAACACAGAACTATTTAACCTACTTCGAAAAAGAGGTTATCACTTATCATTTTATCGTATGCATTTTTTATATGTTGAAGTAGGTATGTTTATACGCGATTATTCAGGAAATCATGAATGGATTTTATTTTGGTCTATGAGAGGCTTTGTTTGGCTGTGAACGCGATTTCGCGTCTTCGCGGTTCTCGCGTTCTAGTTCGATACCCACCAGGAGGAAAGAAATAGTTAATAATTTCATTCTCCAGCTCTGGTAACGAGGCAAAAAGTTCGGCGTTGTGTTCCGCTACGCAACACGCAATGTCTGTCTAAAAAATGATAATTCCAATCGAACAGACAGATGTAGAAGAAAGTGATTCTATAAGAGATCTGTTTTGAGATTTTATTTTTGGAGGAACCTTAAAAACAGCAATAAATGAAAATACCAGCAAATCTGAGCTACACATTAATTTTAATTAACATTTACTTATCGTTGAATGTGTAAATAAGTAGTAAATTCAAAAATATAATTATTAAGAGTAAAATAATAATTTAAAAACAAAATACATTATTGTTATATCCACAATATACTTACATTTACACAAAAATAATATTTTTTTGGGAAAATGAGGAACGAAAGTGTCTTAATGGTAACGGAGTGTTCTAACACGAGGTTCCCAGGTTTCCTCTGCTTACCCTGCTACGGGCGGGATACAGTGTGACACTAAAAAAAATATTTCTATTCTTTCAATTCAATTTCTATTTTCATAAGCAGGGTTGGCAAAAACTTAGCGTCAAGACTTCAACTTACAACTTATATTTATTTACAATTATATTTTCATTTCTAAGCTCTGGTGTCGAGGCAAAGCGCGGCGTTGAGTTCCACCACTTAACATGCAATGCCTCCAGAATTCGGCGAAAAGTGGAGAACGAAGTGTCGTAACACTAGAGTTCCCTTTGCCTACCATGCTGAGTGCGGGATACAGCGTGACGCTGATTTTTTATTTTTTTAAGACTTCAACTTCGTTATCCGCCATATGAACAAAATGTAACAGAAGAGCCACAAAATGGCAAATTTTTAAATAATCTAACATACATATTACTAAAATCTAAATTAAAATATTATTATTTAATTATGCCATTGCAACTTTTCAATTAGACAATAATTATAACAATGTATATATTAGAGCGGCGTTGAGTTCCACCGCTCGGTAGATACAATGGTTTTACTCGATACAACGCGTCTAGAGTTCAAACGGAAGGAAGGAGGTCGGACAACTTAAATGTATCAGTAGCTCTATATTTTATTATACAAAAATTTAAACTTATTTGTTACATATTACATCATTACTTATATAAAATTATATAATAAAATAAATCTTTTTTTTTTTTTTTCCTAGCCTGTACTGTCCCATTGTTGGGCAAAGGCCTCTCTCCATTTTTTCCATTCTAGTCTATATTTTGTGCTATTGAACACCAGTCAGGCTTGTAATTGTTCAGCTCGTCTCGCCATCTCCGTTTCGAAAATAAATCTATATATATAAAATTCCTCTGTTACTGTGTGACTGACAGACAAAGCACAGACAAAACTATTGTACTTAAAAAGTTGAAATTGCTTAAGGAGTATAGTCCTATATAATGGAAAAAGAAATGAGATTTTCCTCATTGTTTTAAAGTCTTCACGCTGTATCCCGGATATAGCAGGGTAGGCAGAAGGAGCATAATATTAAGACATTTCTTTCGCCCACTTTCCTGTAAAACACCGCGTTTGGTCTTGCGTGTTTGCAGTCACACCTGTTGCCACTGCGCAATGACAGCCTCAACAAAGAAATGCCCTAAGGACCACGCAAGTAAAGTTGTGGGAGGCAATTAGTTTTTTTATTTTAAATAGTTATGTTAAACTCACTCGCTATATAAAATGTCTTAATGTCGGGCGTCACGCCTTAATTGTTGTTTAATTTAAAAAGTTAATAATCTACTTTTAAATTCTTTAAGATTGCTTTGCAACTTATAATTTTAATTATGAACTAATAGTTACAAATTATGTTTACAATTATTTTTGCAATGTCGTTAAAAAAAATATTCTGGCCGTTTCTTTTCTTGTGGTATCATTGAACCGTTGTTTTGGTGATTAGAAAAGAAATATTTTAAAAATTCAATTTAAAAAAACCAGTAGTAATTATTAAAGGTTAAAAAATGTTGCGAAAATTTAAAGGGTTTTCTAACGGATTTGAGTGAGATAGAATTTATCAATATCATAGAATGACCCTATGACATTTTGGTGATTGGCGGAACTCAATGCCGCACTTTGTCTTGTATCCAAAGCGAGAAAATTTACCTCGTGGTCATCGAACTGACTACCGTCACGTTTTCATTAGACAATGTGCCACTGTGCCCCGAAAACCTAGACTTGTAATGTACTTACTAAGAAAAAATAAAATTAATTGATACTTGCAAAATTTTAATTTTGTATATTACTATATAACTGACGTAACTATAAATTTCCGCATACCTACAAATATACAGTGGGTCTGATCTCGTATGTTTTTTTTATAATTTCACACTGTAACCCATATATAGCAGGATAGGTAAAAGGAATCTAGAGTTAAAACACTCCGTTCTTCACTTTCCGCTTAATTTCTAAAATATGAGTGGCGGAGCTCAACGCCAGGCTTTGTCTTGTTTCTAGATAGAGCAAAGGAATAATTCATACCCCAAGTGAGAATCGGACCCACAACCCTGGGATTTACAATCAGATGTGACTACTATGCTATATTTGCTTTAATAAATTTTAGAATTAAATATACAATACACACACGGGGGAAAGAAAAATAATGAATATTTTCATTTTCTGGCTTTGGTAACGTGACAAAGCGCGGCGTTGGCCTCCGCCGCTCAACAGTCAATGCCTAGACCAACCAACTAATGCCAAGAATTCGGCTGTAGCTTTGGTAACGAGGCTAAGCGCGTTCCCTCTGTCTCTTATTTTAGTACTTTTAAATCATAAGTAAGATCTGTAATTATAAAAAAAACAATAGTTTCAAGCTTTTTTAGCTTCACCATGTAACCCGTACACAGCAGAAGGCCTAATTTTTCACTGTTCCCCATTTTCCGTTGAATTCTAGAACCATTGCCTGTTGAGTGGTAGTGGAACTCAACGTCGCGCTTAGCCTTGACACCAGAGCGAAGAAATGAATATGTTAAATATTTCATTTCCTCGAGTGGGAATCGAACCCTCAACCTGTCGGTTGTACAGTCATACGCTAGTGCCCCTGCGCCACGGCTGGCCTTTAGTGTTATGATATGTCATAAATATATAACCTATACAAAAGGAAATATTACTTAAATGTAGATTATATATAAATAAAATCATATATAGCTCATAAAATAATATTTGACAATAAAAGCATTTCTGCCTAAACGAGGGCTGTGGAAGATTTTTTTTAGCTTTGCAGAAGAGAGCGTAGTGTAGGGCACTCTGTTGTTTTTTTTTAATTGTCGGTCCAAATAATGTATAGGGGTCATACTCAGAAAAGTGGACATTTTCGAATTCGTAACGTAACTGATGAGTAACAATACTGATAATGTTTGTTACGAAACTGATGTCATAAGGCATTATTCACAACAAAATAAGGATGTTATATGAATAAAAGTAGTTTTTTTTGTTATTATTTTTTTTAACAAATTAAAAATTTACAGATTTAATCGTTGATTTAACAGATAATAAATGTAAGAAGAAAACATAACAAAGTGACAGTATTAACAATATAATAATGCTAGTTTGTAACGTAATAAACTTATATTTCTAGTTAGAGATCACAAAGTTAATGTTTAAATTAAGTATAGGGGAGAGGGGGGTAGCTTTGAACAGGGGCACCTTTGAAAATATGTGTTAACAGAGTTATTTTAAAAAGAAATTTTGGTAGATTTTTTTTGAGTAGTGGCAGCACTAATCTGCACACGTGTCACTTGTCACCGCTGATATATGAGAGCCCGTGGTTGAGTTACGAGGAGTGTTTGATTTTGAGTAAAATTTTATGCATTTTTAAATAAGCGCGTAAGGATCGCAGGGATCCAATTCAAGGTATATGGTTTTATTTTTTCCTCTTCTAGTTAGAATGTTTCATATATCATGCAATAAACTAGAAATCACTACAATTTTTAAACATTTACTTGAAAAACAAACGTTTGTAATTTTTTAATTACCACTGAGGCAGCTTTGAACAAAATAAGGGGGGCACTTTTGAATATTTTTATATGTAAAAAAATACCGCGAAAGAAAAACAAAACTATAATTAACTTTTCTCCACAAGAAACTGACTCAAAAATGCATTTAGAATCAGAAGAAAAAGTGACAATTTACTGTGAAGAGAATGAAGATACTGAAATCTGTGCGTATGAAGACTACAAAATGGAATTAGACTACAACTTAATAAATATTCGAGATTTCGTTTTAGCGAATGTCTCATCATCTGTGAATAATAAAAAAGTAGCTTGTATTTTTTTTTATCTTTCTTGAGAAAGAGGACAAGTGCTACGTTAGTTTTTCAAAAGTCTTACGAAGACTAGACTTGAGGCCAGTCACAGCGCAGCGGCACGAAGTGTGACTGTACAACCGACTGGTTGTGGGTTCGATCTCCACTCGAGGAGATGAAATATTTACTTAAATTTATTATATATTTATATTTATTTAGTTGAGTTCTGCCACTCAACATGCAATGCCTCCAGAATTCGGCAGAAAGTGGGGAATGTCTTAACACTAGGTTCCCTCTGCATACCGTGCTGTGTGCGGTATAAAACGTGAAGCTGATTTTTATTTCTTACGTAGACTACTTCCCCCAATTTCAGTTGTTGGTTACGTCACATACTACATCTATGTTTTCCTTTAAATTTAATTTTTCTTAGTTCAAATTAGGGTAGTAAGCTGTTTATTTAAAAAATAAACAGCTTACTGCTTATTTTATTCTATGATTGATCCCATAATGTTCATTACTTCTAGGAAGCCAAAGCTACCTTTTTGTTTGTACGTTTTTTAAAGTCTATTAATAATATTAAAGTTATTTAAAACTAGTACTAGTACAATCGCAATATTAAAAAAAAATAGCTTCACGCTGTATCCCGCACACAGCAATGTAGGCAGAGGGAACCTAGTATTAAGACACTCCGTTCCCCACTTTCTGCCGAATTCTGGAGGCATTGCGTGTTGAGTGGCAGAACTCAACGCCGCGCTTAACCTCGACACCAGAGCGAAGAAATGGAAATATAAATTTAAGTAAATATTTCATCTCCTCGAGTGGGGATCGAACTCACAACCAGTCGGTTTTGCAGTCACACCTCGTGCCGCTGCGCCACGACCGGCTGCAATATTAAACTAGGTATATTATTTTTTTAAGTTAACATGGTACTGATATTTGATCTCCATCGTTTCTAATGTTAAGTTTATTACTAAAGTTACTTAAAAGTTTGATAAGCCTTTTAATTTCATTGAATTCGATGATAGTTCAAAACTGCCCCGTATATGTTCAAAGCTACCCCGCAAGGGGGGCAGCTTTGAACATTTGACTACTGCTACTGAAGTTGATATTGCACCTTTACCTTATATATTTTTCTACATATGATGCTACGATTTTGTGGCACAATAGTTGGACTAAGCATTGTGAAATAGTAAAGAAGTTAAAAACTGTAGAATTTTTAGATATGACACAAAGTTTAAAAATCGTTCGAATGTGCCCCCCTCTCCCCTACTTTAAAAAATATCAAAATTTGAGTCGTTACCACTGGAATTACTATTTTTGTAAAATAAACATATATCGTGGGTAGGATCAATAATATGGAATGAGAAGGTCCTGGTGAAAGGTCCTGGTGAACCAAACTTTACAAAACAAAATTATTAAAATACTTTTTCACTATAACTTTTTAACTCCTAACTCAATTATATATAAAGAAACCAATTTGATGACCCTTAAACAACTATATATAAACAGTACGTGCTTACTTATTAAAAAAATATTAAAAAACTCGATCCATACTAACTTAGCCTTTGTTAAATTAAAATTTACAACACAATCAAATCGTTCCTTGCGGTCGCGACGTGCGAGTTTATTGATTTTACCTAAAACCAGAAGATAGATTGGAAAAAAATGCTTACCTATGAGGGGGCACGACTATACAATAATTTGCCGTCTACTTTAAGGAATGTAAGCTCTTTTGATGCATTTAAAACGCAACTATCCGAATATATAATTAAAAACTACCCACTCTAAAAAAAAAAACAAATGCATCAAACGAGTAAGCAATAAAAAAAATGTGTTACTGTATTTGACTAATGTACGATCGACAACTATTTTTAATTTGTTAAGCAATGTTTTCCATGTAAGTGGCCTATGTCTTTAATGGAAAATAAATATCTTTAAGCTCGAACTAAAATCATCGTTGATTTTCTGGATGTAATTGAATATCCGATAAATTAGTAACTTTGTGAGTTTTTATATTATCAGATGATACGGAGTTATTTTTTTTATTTACGTAGAGACTATTGTCACTTTCCGCATAAACAACATCTTCATTAGTTTCAGATATACACTGATAGTTTTCCGAAAGATCAACAACAATTATTTTTATTGGTTTATTGAAATAAAATATTTGTTTAAATAAAACAAACACTTAATATTGAAGCTTGCCAAAGGAGGTCGAAATACTACAGTGGAAACGGTTAAACCTTCTGAGATTAGCGTGAACAAACACATACACAAACAAGCAAATAGAAATATATAGATATTTTATTTTTGGTTACTTTACGTTATGAAAAGCCACTATTTTTTTTTATGCCAGTAATATTGTTTTTCTTATATACATATCTTCCCTATACAAACACCGGTCCGTTACAAATTTATAATACACATAAATAATAAAACATTGGTAACGTAATTGTGAATTAGGCTTCATATTTCCTCAGTTTCGTTACGTAACGAAATATAACGAAATTGAGAATAAAATCTGAGAAATTCTAACTATTTTAAATATTTTCTCGTAAACCACGTGCTGTACGTACAAACACTGAATGTATTTCTTGAGATTTTGTAAAATGAAGCAAATAACATAAGCTAGAAAACGAAATAATAGTATAATTACCAAAATAAAACCCCGTTTGTAACCCTGAGATGTAATTTTACGCATTCACTCAAAAACATTTGAACCTCTCGATTGCTGCGAAAACACTACTGGTTGTAGCTACGATAGCAATAACTTTTGCTATAATGTTGTCACAATAGAAAATAATAATAAATATCATTCAAAGTAATTGCGTTCATAATTTAATTGTATGTTACTAACCCTGAGTAACGAAAAGACAATATTTTGGGACAAATTTCCTTAATTAATATATATTATTTATTAAAATGATGTATCAATAAAAGTAGTTCTATTTAATATTATGAATATAGTAAATTAATATAAACATAGCTGTAGTCAACTCAAACTATAAACATTCGTAACAAACGACTTTTCAAAAAATAAAGTGATCAATGGGACACGAAAATTTGTATGGAAGCATTTTGAAAAGGTTTTTTGCAACTAACAAAAAATACTATTTTTAGCCATAATACACTTAAAATAATACAAAAATGCTTAAATTAATAAATAAATATATCTAAAATGGCAAAATATTTGACTTATCTATAAAATTGTATTTTTAAAACGCATTCAAAGTAGCGGGACAAGAAAAGACACAAAATGTACACTTTTTCTGATTATGACCCATAGAATGTTTTCATAGTTATTCCATTTTTTTTATATTATCTATAGATAACTATGTCTTTATTTACTAATTTGAAGCTTGTGCTATATAATTGGGTCGTAATATTTTTGATCTGCACGATAAATATCAAGTTCTCTCTGGAACTGATAATATTTTATAGTTTTCTTCTTAAAGGATAAATCACCCCAAATTTTTTTGTAACCAAAAGTAAAAGTTTTTACATAAAACAACTGTTTAAATTTTTACAAAATTTTTAAAAATACTTCTTATTTTTTTTTTAAAAAAAAACAGCTTCACGTTGTAGCCCGCACACAGCAGGGTAGGCAGAGGGAACCTAGTGTTAAGACACTCCGTTCTCAACTGTCTGCAGAATTCTGGAGGCATTGCGTGTTGAGTGGCAGAATTCAACGCCACGCTTTGGCTCGACACCAGAGCGAAGAATTGGAAATATAAAATTTAAGTAAATATTTCAGCTCCTCGAGTGGGGATCGAACCCAGCACCAATCAGTTTCACAGTCACACTTTGTGCCCCTGCGCCACGACTGGCCTCATTTTGAAAAAAATCGACCCCAAACTCGAGAAATTCTTCATGTTGACACTGGTGGTGGCTACATGGTAAAATAATTGATGTGAAATGAGATAAGACCGGTCGTGGGGACACAAAGTGTAACTGTATACGAGACAGTTTGTGGGTTCGATTCCCACTCCAGGAAATGAAATATTTATTATTTCCATTTTGTTCGCTTTGGTGTCCAAGCAAAATACGGCGTTGAGTACCGCCACTCCCGCACAAATTTGCCAAAAATGAAACGGAGTGTAAACTTAACACTCGGTTCCCTCTGTCTACACTGCTGTGTGCAGGATACAGCGTGACGCTAAAAAAAGACAAGATAATAAAATCATCAAAATATGCCGAGATACGCGTATCTATCATAGAGACATTGCACTTGCAAATACGGTTGTAATATAATTACTATCAAATTAGTTATTACTATACTACAAATTTAACATAGTAAGCTAAAAAACAACACGTGAAATTACATAAAGCCTATACTATTTTTTTAAGAAAATAGACATTGTTATAATTTATTCAAATATTATTATTATTAATTTTTGCCAGGCAAAGATCTGAATCAAAAAGATCTTAAATGGGAGTGGAGGCCTCGCGTTTTGTATATAACGGCGCGAAACTGTCGGTAAATTATCAGTCTCACTGTTAAGTCGAGAGGATATACAACCATGTACGCTAAACTGGTGAGACTATTTATTATTATTTGTGTTAAATTATATAACATAATATATATTTAAATATAATGTAATATACTATAATGTTCTTAAATCGATCAAGAAATGTTCGTTTACAACGCCGAATCTAATCTTAGGTCTTTCTGTAGGTTCGTCAGATCATTCCTCATCCTAGAAACACCATATCTAAATTTAGACAGTATATATAAAATAATAATATATCTTATTTAATCATATTTTTTTTCCAACAGTTCATCGTCTGCGTTCTTGCCGCGGTAGCGCTCGCCCGCGAGTACCCGGCCGGCGTTCACCCCGCTGTGTGCCCCAACTACCCCTTCTGTGACCCTAGTACCTTCGGTAGATTCACCGTAGACGGCATGCCTATTCCTGAATGGGTTTACAACCCCTCCATTCTACCTGTAGCTCCTGCTGAGTAAGTAATAAAGCACAGCGTGAAGATATCACACTGTATCTCGTATATAACAGAGAGAGGGAACATAGTCTTAAGACATTGTCTTTAGTGGTGGAATTCAATCCCGCGCTTGGATTTGTTACCATAGCAAGGAAATGAAAATAATTCATTCCCCAAATAGGAATTGAACTCCCAACCATCACTTTTACACACACTGCTGCTTTTATTTTGAGTAATATGAAATAGTGTGTAACTAATTCTTAGATGGTATTCAAATTTCAACGAAAAATTTTACTATATTCAAGATTGAAATAAGTCTATTAGATGGTTTTTATAATATGATTTATTTTTTTACAGCCCTAATGCAAATATTGCCGCTAAATACCCCGCCAATTTGAACCCCGCGGAATGTCCCAACTACCCCTACTGTTGGTGAACAGTTTAGACGCAGCCTGCCTTCCGGATTTACTTGTTAATGACAGATTCTACAAAACGTCAGTTTGACATTTTATTTTTTTTTCGTCATCTGTGGCAATAGCCTCATGTTTAGTAGAAAACTATGCTCATTAACAGTGTACTGCCATATTTGTCTCTGTACCTTATTAAATTTGTATATACACATAGCTAACTGATTTTTGCTCAGTATCTGGTTCTTTTATAAAAAATGTGTAAAAATTGTAAATAAATACGGTATAGTAAAAGCTTGTTTTTGAAACTTACCTATTTCCCTAAACATTCATTCACTAAGTAATATATAATAGTTATCAACATTTAAAAATATATATCATGTCGAATTTTGCTTACAATTGTCCTAAGAAAAACATAAAAATTATTTAATATCAATAATACTTTAAAAAAACATTCACAATAGCGTTGTTAATACGGATTTATTTCGAAAACAAACACTAAACTAAATAAAATACAGTGTTGAGTTCCGTTATTTAACAGTGTTGCCCCAAATTCAAGGGAAAGAAGTGGTGGAAAACGATGGATCTTAACACCAACTTCACTCTGCCTACGCAGCTATATACGAGATAGGTACAGCATAAAATAATATATAAAATATATTGACTGTTCATTATCTGTTCATACGTATCCCAATTTTTTTTAATTATAGATATATGTTAACCGCCACGTCAATTAGATGATTAATATTTTTTTTTACTAAATATATGGTGATAATTAAGCATATATAACACAATTACGGCTTATATTTTTACTCTTCATAATAAATATCTAGTTCAAATCGTCAATATTTATCGTTTTCTTCTGTTATCATACGCGTAAGAAAAGGTAAGGTCTATGTCCACCCTAAAAATGTTGTTTCCGAAAATTGACGATAAAATATTAATAAGTTTATAGTAAAAACAATATTTTTAAGATAAGTGAAGCAAGTTTTCAAAAAAATCGACTTGAAACTTGAAAAATGCTTCACATTGACACTGATGCGACGAATATAGATGGGTGTAGGAAGAGTAGGGCTGCGTAGTTCATGCCTACTCCAGAATACCCAAACAGCCCCAAAAATAACGTTTACAGGAAAATATCTGTTCAAAGGTAGGAAGACTGATATAACGCACCCAGCGTACTCTGCCTCCCATTATGCTATATGCGGTGGAGGTTAGACCAAAAACTTCTGATACAAAAAGTATTAAAATCATAGTGGCACAGGGTAACGTGTTTGACTGTACTCGCAATGGTCGTAGATAGGATCATTTAGACCAATGACAATGTACATTTTTTCTTATTTCTGGTCCTAATTATGATAAGACAATGCACGGCGTTCAGTTCCTCCGCTCAGATACAGTGCAATACAACGCGTCTCGAGTTCAAGGAAGGTTAATAGCTTAAATATATTATTAGTGGTATATTTAAATTTATTACACAAAATTTTTAAAGTTATTTATTATTTATTACGGCATTACTTATTTAAAATTATATAATAACATATATCTATATCTAGAAATTCCTCAGTTACTATGAAACTGACAAACAAGACACAGACGTACCTAACTATGAAATTTAAAAAAATGGTATGTAGGTAAGTAAGAGAGTATTGGGGAGAGAACGGAAAAAGAAACGAGATTTTCCAGTTTTTGTTCTAAAGTCATAGCGCTGTACCCCGCATATATCAGGCTAAGCAGAGGAAACAGTGTTAAGACACTCCGTTCCTCATTATCACCCAAAACACTGCTCTGTGTCTTGTTACTAAAGCAAAGAAATAAAAAATAATTAATTATTCCTTCCTCTGATTAGAAATCAAACCCGTTGCGTTTATAGTGACACGTGCCACGATAACCTCAGAAAAAATGTCCTAAGGACCACGCAAGCAAAGTTGCGGGGCATAGCTTGTAATTTTTACTTTAAACAGTTTTGATACTCCACATCTATGTTAAACTCACTCGTTATGTGAAATGTCTTAATGTCGGGCGTCACGTCTTAATTGTTGTTAAGTTTAAAAATTTAATAATCTACTTTTAAATTCTATAAAATTGCTTTGCAACATAAATTTAATTATGAACTAATATATGCTTACAATTATTTTCGTAACGTCGTTAAAAAATAATTTACTTTCTTTTCTTGTGGTATCTTTACACCGTTGTTTAAGTTTTAGTGATTTGCAAGGAAATATTTTAAAAATGCAATTAAAAAAATCTGTATTAATTATTGAAGGTTAAAAAATATTACGAAAACTTTAAGGGCTTCCTAACCTTAAGAATGTGGGTTTGACAGATTTTATCAATTTCAGAAAAGACTCTTTGTGCAGTTTTACTCTTTCCTGCATATTTCAGGGTACACAGAGGGAACCCAGTGCTAAGTTAATGCGTCCCTACTATTTGTCTATTTTTCGCAACTCCTTTTGATGATTTGCGGAAGTAACCGCCACATTTTGTCTTGTTTCCAGAGCGAGGAAATGAAAATAACTCATTCTCTTCATCAGCCAGACAATGTGCTACTGGGCCCCGATAACTTCAAATGTATTGTTAATATATTTTAATTTCGTTAAGACTCAAGAAACTAGGCTAGTAATGTACACACTAAGGAAAAATAAAATGAATTGATACTCGCAAAAAATGTCTTCCTGACGTAAATAAAAAAAATATTATTTTAAAAACGTCCTGTCATTTAAGGCGTCTTGTCACTGTGCGATAAAAAAATAAATAATACTTGACGACAACAACACATAATTTAACGAATGTAAATAATATATTTGAATCAAACATTAAAGTCAATGTTAATAAAATGTTTTTATTTTTAGAGTTCCGTACTTTTTAAGGAAAAAAAGAACTCTTATAAATTCGCTTTGATCGCTTTCTGTATGTCTGTTTTTCAAGACCCTTTATCTCAGGAACGAAGGACAAATCGACTTGAAATTCAAATCATATACGCAGATCTTCGGCCTTATGATTTCCTGACAAAAGTTCTACATTTGGATTTATTTAATATTAAAAATAATTCTAAATTTGGCAGCTAGCATCTACAGATAATACTAATTCAGGAAAAAAATCTGAAAACTAAACATTTGTGGTTAAATTCTAAAAAATAATAGCCCTGAATACCAAAAACGCGCCGCAAGTACTAGTGAGGTATCAGATAAAAGGGCTCTGGTTAAGCTAAGCCTGAATTACAGAAAAATTTCGAGACCTCCAATTTTTGTACGGAACCCTCGGTGGGCGTGCCCGACTCGCGCTTGTCCGGTTTTTATTTATTTTAGTATGATATTTCGTTAGTACCTACACAAAAGGACAAATTACTTAAGTGCAAATTAAATATGATTAATATTATTAATACAGGGAATTTATAAAAACTAAAACATTTGACAGGTACCTACCCAACACGCAACATCTCAAATATAAGGCATGTTTTAGTTTCACTCTGAATCCCGCATGTAAAAGTGTCGGAACTTAGTAAAGAGCTTAGTAAGACACTTTGTATACTTGTGCTCTACACCGCACTTTGTCCGATTACTTACCCAGGGCGACGAAATTAAAATCTCGCACTACGATGGCCTCAATTGAAGATGTATATATAAATGTAAATAAAAGAATGTCATAAAAAAAAATGTAGCGCAGTGTCTAATTAAAAGCAAACAATGATTCAATTTGAATTAATTTGATTTCCTCACTGATGGTCTCTCATTGAAGTGGAAGGAGGGGTGGAACGGAGTACGGTGCGTTTCGCCAATCCCATTACGCTAATGGTTATCATAGAGACGAAAAATATGGTTAAAATATATACAAACGTACACATGTAATATGTATTACCAAATTATTAGCCTTTTCTAAATTAGCCTCGTAGGCTTTATATGTTTTTTTCACTATGTTTTAACAAAATTCCTTAAAAGTATCTCTACAAATATAGCAATTAAACAAAAGAGACATTTCTATAATTTATTCAATAATTTTTTTGTTATTAACTTTTGCTAGGCAAATATCTGAATCAAATAGATAATTTCAAATGTGAGTTTCGCCTCATTATATACTAAATGCGAGGGCATTTAGTATATAACGAGGCAAAACTATTGGTAAATTATCAGTCTCACTGTTAAGACGAGAGGATATACAACCATGTACGCTAAACTGGTGAGATTATTTATTATTATTATTAATTATTGTAATATAATGTAATATTTATAATATTTTTAAATTGATCAAGAAATTCGTTTACAACGCCGAAATTAATCATAGATCTTTCTGTATGTTCGTCAGATCACTCCTCATTCTAGAAACACCATATCTGAATTTAGACAGTATGTATAAAATAAGAATATTTCTTATTTAATGATAATTTTTTTCCAACAGTTCATCGTCTGTGTCGTCGCCGCGGTAGCGCTCGCCCGCGAGTACCCGCCCGGCGTCCACCCCGCTGTGTGCCCCAACTACCCCTTCTGTGACCCTAGTACCTTCGGTAGATTCACCGTAGACGGCATGCCTATCCCTGAATGGGTTTACAATCCCTCCATCCTACCTGTAGCTCCTGCTGAGTAAGTAATAGAAAATATCTTCACGCTGTATCCCTCATATAGCAGAGTAGGGAACATAATGTTAAGACACTTCGTTTCCCACGCACCATTCAAATTTTGAGACATTGTGTGTTTAATAATGGAATTCAATCCCGCGCTTGGACTTGTTATCATAGCAAGGAAATGAAAATAATTCATCTCCGAATCGGAATTGAACCCTCTACCGTCACCTTTACACCTGTGTTTCAAACGAATAATACGGAAATAAGCTAAAAATTATGGTCTGTATTCAAGATATTTAAATAAGAAGGTCTTCTATTAGCTCTATATCTTCTTTATAGAATTGTTTTTATAATATGATTCATTTTTTTCAGCCCCAACGCCAATATTGCCGCTAAATACCCCGCCAACTTGAACCCCGCGGAATGTCCCAACTACCCCTACTGTTGGTGAACAGTTTAGACGCAGCCCGCCTTCCGGATTTACTTGTTAATGACAAATTCTACAAAACATCAGCTGGACATTTTTTTTTTCGTCATCTGTAGCTCATTAACAGTGTACTGCCATATCTCTCTGTACCTTATTAAATTTGTATATACACATAGCTAACTGATTTTTGCTCAGTATCTGGTTCTTTTATAAAAAATGTGTAAAAATTGTAAATAAATACGGTATAGTAAAGGCTTATTTTTGAAACTTACCTATTTCCCTAAACATTAACTAAGTAGTATATAATATTTATCAAAATTTAAAATATATATATCATGTCGAATTTCGCTTACAATAATCCTTAGAAAAATAATTTAACATTAATAATACTTTAAAAAAACATTCATAATAGCGTTTTTATTACAAACACATTTATTTCGAAAACAAAAATTAAACCAAACTCAAGCACGGCGTTGAGTTCCGCCATTTTACACGTGTTGCAACTAGTTCAAGCGGAAGAAGTGGTGGAAAACGGTCGGTCATAACACTAACTTCTCCCTTCCTACTCTTAGTAGAGTATGCGAGATAGGTACATCATAAAATGATAAATAATATGTTGACTGTTTTTCCCAATTTTTTTCTTGTAATCTTAGGTATCTTTTAACCGTCACGTCATTAGGCTAACTAATAATTTTATTTTCTAATTTGACGCATATATATATTAGGGCTTATATTTTTGCTATACATTATTATGAATAGCATATCACACACATCAAGTTCAGATCGTCAATATTTATCGTTTTCTTCTGTTATCCTACTGGGCGTAAGAAAAGGGCAGGTCCATATCCACTCGAAAAATTCTTCACGTTGACACTGATGAGACGAATATAGATGGGTATAGGAAGGCTGGGATGGCCAAACAGCCTCAGAAACAACGAATTACATGAATATACAGCGTAGAGTCGTATGCGGCGGTTTCTCTTTGATAGCTTTATATGTGCGTGCGCCGTTCATGGCGTGGCGTCAATGGCGTTTTATATTACAACAATAATTTTATTATTTATTTTGTTTAAAAAAATCACTTGATCATTTTTTGGGAAAAAAAAAACCTTTTAATAGTATTAGGCTTTTTTTTGGTTAAAACTGTGGTTCGTTTAAATTTGTGCTAAAAGAAAAAAAAAGATTTTTTTTGAATTTCTTGTCTGTCTGTCTGTCTGTCGACATATTTTTGTCCACATTTTTCTTTGAAAGTACTGAACCGATTGACTTGAAAATTTTACCAATTGCTTTGCTTTTACTCAACTTAGCTACTAAAGTTTAGTTCATCAAAATTGGTTCATTAAAAAAAAAAGTTATCGTCATTTGAAAGAAGTCGTAATTAATTCACAGAGAGATACAGAACGATCTTGAAAGAAATATCAAGTAAATACAAAGATTTTTTGGTTGGTTCGTTCATATAATATATGTAACTAATTTAAAAACTGTACAGGAGTTAATATGCAATTATTACAGTTATTTTACAAAGAATATTACGAATCCTTCAAATCAATAATTTAACATTTAAGGCTGTTTCTGAATGAGTAAATTAAATTATTCACTGACATCAGCACATTTAACAGAGTATATTATATAGGTAAAAAGAACATAAAGTTACAACAATATAAACGTGTAATAAATAATTAGCTTTATGTACATTTTATAAATATTAAATATCAACAATGGTCGTATTTTTTTATTTGAAACAATCAAAAATTCTTTGACGATAATGTCGTAAAAAAATCCATCCCAGCCTTCCTATACCCATCTATATTCGTCTCATCAGTGTCAACGTGAAGAATTTTTCGAGTGGATATGGACCTGCCCTTTTCTTACGCCCAGTAGGATAACAGAAGAAAACGATAAATATTGACGATCTGAACTTGATGTGTGTGATATGCTATTCATAATAATGTATAGCAAAAATATAAGCCCTAATATATATATGCGTCAAATTAGAAAATAAAATTATTAGTTAGCTTAATGACGTGACGGTTAAAAGATACCTAAGATTACAAGAAAAAAATTGGGAAAAACAGTCAACATATTATTTATCATTTTATGATGTACCTATCTCGCATACTCTACTAAGAGTAGGAAGAGAGAAGTTAGTGTTATGACCGACCGTTTTCCACCACTTCTTCCGCTTGAACTAGTTGCAACACGTGTAAAATGGCGGAACTCAACGCCGTGCTTGAGTTTGGTTTAATTTTTGTTTTCGAAATAAATGTGTTTGTAATAAAAACGCTATTATGAATGTTTTTTTAAAGTATTATTAATGTTAAATTATTTTTATATTTTTCTAAGGATTATTGTAAGCGAAATTCGACATGATATATATATTTTAAATTTTGATAAATATTATATACTACTTAGTTAATGTTTAGGAAAATAGGTAAGTTTCAAAAACAAGCCTTTACTATACCGTATTTATTTACAATTTTTACACATTTTTTATAAAAGAACCAGATGAGCAAAAATCAGTTAGCTATGTGTATATACAAATTTAATAAGGTACAGAGAGATATGGCAGTACACTGTTAATGAGCTACAGATGACGAAAAAAAAAATGTCCAGCTGATGTTTTGTAGAATTTGTCATTAACAAGTAAATCCGGAAGGCGGGCTGCGTCTAAACTGTTCACCAACAGTAGGGGTAGTTGGGACATTCCGCGGGGTTCAAGTTGGCGGGGTATTTAGCGGCAATATTGGCGTTGGGGCTGAAAAAAATGAATCATATTATAAAAACAATTCTATAAAGAAGATATAGAGCTAATAGAAGACCTTCTTATTTAAATATCTTGAATACAGACCATAATTTTTAGCTTATTTCCGTATTATTCGTTTGAAACACAGGTGTAAAGGTGACGGTAGAGGGTTCAATTCCGATTCGGAGATGAATTATTTTCATTTCCTTGCTATGATAACAAGTCCAAGCGCGGGATTGAATTCCATTATTAAACACACAATGTCTCAAAATTTGAATGGTGCGTGGGAAACGAAGTGTCTTAACATTATGTTCCCTACTCTGCTATATGAGGGATACAGCGTGAAGATATTTTCTATTACTTACTCAGCAGGAGCTACAGGTAGGATGGAGGGATTGTAAACCCATTCAGGGATAGGCATGCCGTCTACGGTGAATCTACCGAAGGTACTAGGGTCACAGAAGGGGTAGTTGGGGCACACAGCGGGGTGGACGCCGGGCGGGTACTCGCGGGCGAGCGCTACCGCGGCGACGACACAGACGATGAACTGTTGGAAAAAAATTATCATTAAATAAGAAATATTCTTATTTTATACATACTGTCTAAATTCAGATATGGTGTTTCTAGAATGAGGAGTGATCTGACGAACATACAGAAAGATCTATGATTCATTTCGGCGTTGTAAACGAATTTCTTGATCAATTTAAAAATATTATAAATATTACATTATATTACAATAATTAATAATAATAATAAATAATCTCACCAGTTTAGCGTACATGGTTGTATATCCTCTCGTCTTAACAGTGAGACTGATAATTTACCAATAGTTTTGCCTCGTTATATACTAAATGCCCTCGCATTTAGTATATAATGAGGCGAAACTCACATTTGAAATTATCTATTTGATTCAGATATTTGCCTAGCAAAAGTTAATAACAAAAAAATTACTGAATAAATTATAGAAATGTCTCTTTTGTTTAATTGCTATATTTGTAGAGATACTTTTAAGGAATTTTGCTAAAACATAGTGAAAAAAACATATAAAGCCTACGAGGCTAATTTAGAAAAGGCTAATAATTTGGTAATACATATTACATGTGTACGTTTGTATATATTTTAACCATATTTTTCGTCTCTATGATAACCATTAGCGTAATGGGATTGGCGAAACGCACCGTACTCCGTTCCACCCCTCCTTCCACTTCAATGAGAGACCATCAGTGAGGAAATCAAATTAATTCAAATTGAATCATTGTTTGCTTTTAATTAGACACTGCGCTACATTTTTTTTATGACATTCTTTTATTTACATTTATATATACATCTTCAATTGAGGCCATCGTAGTGCGAGATCTATCTATCTTACTAAGCTCTTTACTGAGTTTTGTTTACCGACTCTTTTATATGCTGGATTCAGCGTGAAACTAAAAAATGCCTTATTTTTGAAACGTTGCATGTTGAGTACCTGTCAATATTTTTTGTTTTTTTATAAATTAGCTATGATGATATTAATAATATTTTATCTGCATTTAAGTAATATTTCCTTTTATATAGGTACTTACGAAATATCATACTAAAATAAATAAAAACCGGACAAGCGCGAGTCAGGCTCGCCCACCGAGAGTTTCGTACAAAAATTGGAGATCTCGAGCTTTATCTGAAATTCAGGCTTAGCTTAACCAGAGCCCTTTTATCTGATACCTCACTTGTACTTGTAGTTGTATTTCCAAATTTTGCCCTCTTTTAAGGCTATATTTTTTAGGATTTAACCACAAACGTCTAGTTTTCAGATTTTTTCCTGAATTAGTACTATCTGTAGATGCTGCTGAAATCATGGCGCCGCAGATCTGAGTATACGGTTTGAATTCAACTCGATATCTCCTTCGTTCCTGAGATAAAGAGCCTTGAAAAACAGTCATACAGACGGCCAACAAAGCGATCTTATGAGTTCCTTTTTACCTTAACAAGTACGAAACCCTAAAATTAAAAACATTTAATTAACATTAAGTTTAATGTTTGATTCAAATATATTTTTTATATTCGGTAAATTATATGTTGTTGTCGTCAGTATTATTTATTATTTATATTTTTATCCCACAGTGACAAGACGCCTTAAATGAAAGGACATTTTAAAATAATAAAATTTTTAATTACGTCAGGAATACATTTTTTGGAAGTATCAATTCATTTTATTTTTCCTTAGTAGTAATGTACACAACATTACTAGCTTAGTTTCTTAAATTAAAATATATTAACAATACATTTGAAGTTATCGGGACCCAGTAGCACATTGTCTGGCTGTAAGCGCGATGGTTGTCGGTTCGATTCCGATACTGGAGGGGGAATGAGGGGAATGAGTTAGTTTCACGTTTAAGCACGGCGCTTAGTTCCGCCAATCAACAAAAAGAGTCGCGAAAAATAGACAAATAGTAGAGACGCAGTAACTTAGCACTGGATTCCCCATATGTACCCTGCAAAATGCAGGTAAAAGAGTAAAACTGCACAAAGAATCTTTTCTAAAGTTGATAAATTCTGTCAAAACCCACATTTTTAAGGTTAGGAAGCCCTTTAAGTTTTCCCAATATTTTTTAACCTTCAATAATTACTACAGATTTTGCATTTTTAAAATACTTTTGCATTTTTAAAATACTTCTTTGCAAATCGCTAAAACTTAAACAACGGTGTAAAGATACCACAAGACAAGAAAGTAAATGATTTTTTAACGACGTTACGAAAATAATTGTAAACATGATGTGTAACTATTAGTTCATAATTAAAATTATAAATTGCAAAGCAATTTTATAAAAGTTAAAAGTGGATTATTAACTTTATAAATTAAATAACAATTAAGGCGTGACGCCCGACATTAAGACATTTTACATAGCGAGTGAGTTTAAGATATGTAGATGTTGGAGTATCAAAACTATTTAAAGTAAAAAATACTAGCACCGCCACTTTGCTTGCGTGGTCTTTAGGACATTTTTTTCTGAGGTTGTCGTGGCACTATGAATTCAAAGGGTTGGATTTCCAATCAGGGGAATTAATGATTAATTAGTTTTCATTTCTTTGCACTGGTAAAGAGACAGAGGGCAGTGTTTTGAAGGAAAGTGAGGAACGGAGTGTCTTAACACTGTTTCCTCTGCCTACTCAGATATATGTGGGGTACAACGCTATGACTTTAGAACAAAAACTGGAAAATCTCAATTTTTTTACTTTCTCTCCCATAAACTCCCTAGCCTATCTACAAACATGCCAAATTTCAACTTTTTAAATTTAGTATTTACGTTTATATCTTGTTTGTCAGTTTCATAATAACTGAGGAATTTCTAGATATAGATTGTTATTTCTATATGTAATAAGACAGTAAAAGTATTTTGTCTGTACATTTAGTAATTTTGACTGAAATGGATAGAGGGACACTTAAAAAGAATATTCTACATTTTATTATGAAATTTGACAGCAGCATCTACAGATATTCAGACTAATTCAGGAAAAAATCTGAAAACTAGACATTTGTGGTTAAATCCTAAAAAATATAGCCTTAAAAGAGGGCAAAATTTAGGTATCAGATAAAAGGGCTTTGGTTAAGCTAAGCCTGAATTTCAGATAAAGCTCGAGACCTCCAATTTTTGTACGAAACTCTCAGTGGGCGAGCCTGACTCGCGCTTGTCCGGTTTTTATTTATTTTAGTATGATATTTCGTAAGTAACTACATAAAAGGAAATATTACTTAAATGCAGATAAAATACTATTAATATCATCATAGCTAATTTATAAAAAAACAAAAAATATTGACAGGTACTCAACATGCAACGTTTCAAAAATAAGGCATTTTTTAGTTTCACGCTGAATCAAGCATATAAAAGAGTCGGTAGACAAAACTCAGTAAAGAGCTTAGTAAGATAGTTTATATACTTGAGCTCTACACCGCACTTTGTCTTATTAAATGCCCACGACGACGAAATTAAAATCACGCACTACGATGGCCTTAATTGATGATGTATATATATAAATGTAAATAAAAATATGTCATAAAAAAACATTGTAGCGCAGCGTCTTATTAAAAGTAAACGACGGTTTTGGATTCAATTTGAATTATTTTAATTTTCTCACTTTCTGATCTTCTCTCTGCCTACTCGGGTATATGCGGGATAGGTACAGCAAGAAATTTAAAAAAATGTATTGACTGTTTTCATAGTTATTCCATTTTTTTTTTCATATTATCTTATTAACTTGACCTATTAGATAATTAATATTTTTATTTACTAATTCGGACGTATATTTTAAATTTAAACGATAAATATCAAGTTCAAAATCTCGATCTGCAACCGATAATATTTAATCGTTTTCTTCCGTTATCACCTAAAAATTTTTGTAACCTAAAATTAAAGAAGAAATAATAAAAAAAAATACATAAAATGATCTAAAATGTTTAAGTCAAGAAAGTTTTCAAAGATTTTTACTAAATTGCATTTTTACAAAAAATCGACTCGAATCTGAAGAATTAGTCACGTTGACATTGTGTTGCGCTACTTGGTATAATAATTGATGTGAGATGGAGATGAGATGATAATCATCGCTCCCTCTATCGATCATTGGAAGCTGCCAGCTCTGAAAAATACGCCCGGATACGCCAATGGTTATCAAAGAGACATTGCACCTGCAAATAAAGTTATAAAATATATAAACATACATTTGTAATATGTACCTATATGTTACAAACATATACATATTACAAAATAGAATTACTATCAAATTATTAGCCTTTCCCAAATTAGCCCCCTAGGCTTTATATGTTTTTTTTTTCACTTTTTTTAGCAATATCCCTTAAAAATATCTCTACAAATATGACAATTAAACAAAATAGAAATTTCTATAATTTATTCAGTTATTTTTTTGTTATTTACTTTTTAAATATCTGAATCAAATAAATGATTTTAAATGTGAGTTTCGCCTCGTTATATACTAAATGCGAGGGCATTTAGTATATAACGATGCAAAACTGTCGGTTAATTATCAGTCTCACTGTTAAGACGAGAGGATATACAACCATGTACGCTAAACTGGTGAGATTATTTATATTATTATTTATTAAATTATATATAATAATATATATTTCAATATAATGTAATATTTATAATATTTTTAAATAGATCAATAAATTTTCGTTTAAACAATAAATATTAAACAGTAGGTACATATAAATTAATAATATATCTTATTTAATCATAAACTTTTTCTAACAGTTCATCGTCTGTGTCGTCGCCGCGGTAGCGCTCGCCCGCGAGTACCCGCCCGGCATCTACCCCGCTGTGTGCCCCAACTACCCCTTCTGTGACCCTAGTACCCTCATCAGATTCACTCCAGACGGCATGCCTATCCCTGAATGGGTTTACAACCCCTCCATCCTACCTGTAGCTCCTGCTGAGTAAGTAATAAAAATATCTTCACGCTGTATTCCTCATATAGCAGAGTAGGAAACATAATGTTAAAACACTTCGCTTCCCACGCAACATCTAATTTTCGAGACATTGTGAGACTTTTGTGGTGGAATTCAATCCTGTGCTTTAACTTGTTACCATAGCAAGGAAATGAAAATAATTCATTCCCCAAATAGAAATTGAACCCTCAATCTTCGCGTTTACACACTCTGTGTCTCAAACGAATTCGAACGGAAATAAGCTAAAAGTTATCTATTTTAGGTAATATGAAATAGTGTTTAACTAATTTTTGGAAGTATATGCATTCAAATTACATCAAAAATTTGGTCTGTATTCAAGATATTTAAATAAGAAGGTCGACTATAAGCTAAGTATATAGGATTGTTTTTATAATATGCTTCTTTTTTTCAGCCCCAACGCCAATATTGCCGCTAAATACCCCGCCAATTTGAACCCCGCGGAATGTCCCAACTACCCCTACTGTTGGTGAACAGTTTAGACGCAGCCTGCCTTCCGGATTTACGTGTTAATGACAGATTCTACAAAACGTCAGTTTGACATTTTTTTTCGTCATCTGTGGCTCATTAACAGTGTACTGCCATATATTTCTGTACCTTATTGCACAACATACAAATTTATTGTATATACACATAGCTAACTGATTTTTGCTCAGTATCTGGTTCTTTTGTAAAAAATGTGTAAAAATTGTAAATAAATACGGTATAGTAAAAATTGTTTCTGTAACTTATTTCCCTAAACATTTACTTAGCAATTATTTAATATCAAAATTTTAAAATATATATCATGTTAAATGACGCTTACAATAATCCTTAGAAAAATATAAAAATAATTTATTATCAAAAAATTACGAAACCAGACAAGCGCAAGTCGAGCTCGCCCACCGAAGGTTCCATACAATAAGTGCATTTTGAAAAAAATAATAAAATATGTATGCACACCAAGCCCTTTCATTTCACCTCACTTGGACTTAATACGAAAATACGAACTGGCTCCAGAACTGCTGAACGGATTTACGCAATTGAGATATCGTTAGATTTGTATTAGCAGCCCAAGTGTTCATGATCATGTTAAAAAATATCATGGCGGCTGTGAGACGCCATTGGACTTAGTGAAAAAAAAATCGTTTCATATAATCATATATCAATACTTAAATTTATATTTAAGTATTGATATATATTTCCATTTCTTCACTCTGGTGTCGAGGTTAAGCGCGGCGTTGAGTTCTGCCACTCAACACGCAATGCCTCCAGAAATTGGCAGAAAGTGGGGAACGGAGCGTCTTAACACTAGGTTCCCTCTGCCTACCCTGCTGTGTGCGGGATACAGCGTGAAGCTGATTTTATATATCAATACGAGGATTTCAAAAAGGTATATTATGATTATCATTACCATAATGAATCCTAACAAAAAAGTGAAAAATAAAAATATATTTATAAAAACAAAAACCCCGACTGCATAAAACTAAAAAGAATATAAACAAGCCCAATAGTTTATTAGGAGTAACAGTCGGGACCTCTTTAAATTATGCGGGGTTCCTGGTAAAGATTTTATTAATTGAAGAATTACTTGTAGATCCCGACTGTTAATCCTAATAAACTATTGGGCTTGTTTAATTTTTTTTAGTTTTATGCAGTCGGGGTTTTTGTTTTTATAAATATTTTTTTATTGTGTTAATTTTTTGTTCCTATTATTTTTTGTGATTTTGTTAGTGTTTTTTTTTGCGATATAAACGCCCATATCTTTTTTAAAATAAATGTAGAAATACGATTTTTTCCGACCTGAGTATATGGTTGAAATTTCAACTCGATATCTCCAAGTGTTTCTGAGGTAAGGGGTGTTGCTGTCAAAAGACAGACGGTCAACAAAGTGATCTTATAAGTTAATTTTTTCCTTAAGAGATATGAAACCCATTCATAATACCGTTGTTTAATATTATAAACAGATTTCATGAGATTTGAGAGATCTTCCGCCATTTACGACTTGTTGTCCCTAATTCAAGTAGAAGAAGTGGTGGAAAACGATGTGTCTTAACACTAACTTCTCTCTGCCTACTTAGCTATATACAAGATACGTACAGTATAAAATAATAAAAAATGTATCGACTGTTTTTATGCTTATTCCATTTTTTTCTTGTTATCTTAGGTATCTTTTAACCGTCCCGTCAATTAGATAACTACCTAATTAGGGTTTATATTTTTGCTATACATGATAAATATCATGTCCATCACAAAAAGTTTTGTAATCAAAAATTAAAGCTAAAATATTAAAAAAATTACATTAAAAATATGTACTTAAGATAAGTAAAGGGTTTTTACTAAATTACATTCTTATTTAGAATATAAAAAACGGCTAGAAACTTGAAACGTAAACTTCTTTTAACATTGACACTGATGAGACGCATATACTTTTGTGCCTACTCCAGAATAGTCTCTAAAAGTTTACAAAAAATTGCTACGAAAAAAACAACGTTTTCACGAATATATCTCTCCAAAGGTAGAGTCCAGCCGCCCCAGAAAATATCTCTAGATACGCCAATGCAA
Organism: Heliconius himera; assembly: GCA_021202915.1. Lineage (NCBI taxonomy): Eukaryota > Metazoa > Arthropoda > Insecta > Lepidoptera > Nymphalidae > Heliconius > Heliconius himera. The sequence goes on along the minus strand of JAJHJA010000153.1, from coordinate 381,435 downwards.
ATTTGATAATCATCGATCCCAAGTTTCTAGTAACTACTGGAGGCCGCCAGCACTGGAAAATACGCCCGGATACGCCTATATTTATCATAGAGACATTGCACTTGAAAATATGGTTATAATATATACAAATATATACATATGTCGATTACAAAATAGAACCTTTTGTTTTTACCTATTTAGTTATCATCATATTTTTAATTAAATCTACTAAAATATAAAAAGCATGTGAATAAAGTAACAATTTCATATTTTTATTATAAAATCCCTTTGAAATACATCTCTACAAATATGACAAATTGACGATTAAACAAAATAGACATTGCTATAATTTATTCAGTTATTTTTTTTCTGTTATTAAATTTTGCTAGGCAAGATCTGAATCAAAAAGATTTTAAATGGGAGTGGAGGCCTCGCATTTAGTATATAACGGCGTGAAACTGTCGGTAAATTATCAGTCTCACTGTTAAGTCGAGAGGATATACAACCATGTACGCTAAACTGGTGAGATTATTTATTATTATTATTTATTAAATTATATATAATAATATATAATATAATATATTATAATGTTTTTAAATCGATTAGGCTGTATGATGTTTTGTAGGCTGTATAGACAATGTAAAACCACTGTTTACTTATTAACAATTTAAAAAACTATGATTTAGAGTGTTTTCTAGCTTCTTAATTTAACGTTTTAATTTGTTTTGAGGAATTATATATTATTATATTTTTTTATTTTCACTTATTTTTTATAATTGATATATTATTTTTATTATTTACAAAAATATTATAAATAAATACAGATTTTTTTATGAAAGCTATTTTATGACAAATCATATTCTTCCTTCCACTAGCTTAGTTTATATATTATATAGAAATACAGACTACATAAAAAACTTTAAAATCAATATAGTTTATACATTTAAGAATTTTTGAGTTTTTTTTTATGAATATATTCTCTTCTATCTCAGTGTAATAAATGCTTAGTTTTACGTAATCATGTAATATGAAGATTTCTTTTAATTCAAACTATGTCACTATTTCGTACTAAAAAGTATTTTATCTATACAAAACTGTAATGAATAACTCCCATTTCGTAACCACTGTGCTATACAATTCTTTAATTGTTTATTATATAATAAAATATAATAGAATTTAATTTAATATTACCTAAGTTAATATATCGCTTCAGTGAATTTTACAGAAACAAAAGTTATTCGTTGCTCAACCATTTTTTTTACTTTACACTCGTATCGTGAAATTGATACCGTAAATAGTTTCTTTTTTTTTATATATAAGCAGTAAATACTTATAATGTAATATTTTTTTATTTTTGCTTTAAGCACAGAAAATTGCAATAGTTATGTAGATTGTTTATTCTCACGCTACGCTTATGTGGAATACGTAAATATATATATTTAGTCCGATATATCAACGTTTTTGTCCATTTAAGATATATTTCGGAACGGCTGACATTATATTAATATTACAAAGCTGAGGAGTTTGTTTGCTTGAACATGTTATTAATCTTAAGAATTACTGGCTCGAAAAATTGTTTTTATGTTGGACTATTCACTTATTGAAAAAGCCTATCAAGCTATATTAAATCGCGTTTAAGTATTTCGATGTGGTATGTGTCATACACAGCTGTTAGCACTTTTCCAAATGAAAATTTCTATTTTTGTTATAATTATTTTTTGCTTCATGCTACGTCACGTCTACAGTCTACTCTACCTACGCTATCTTCCTTTGTCCTATCTAGATAGAGGGAACTTGGGTAACTAGTGTTAAGACATTCCGTTCTAAGTAAGACATTCCGTTCCAAGTAAGACATTCCGTTCCAAGTAAGATTTCCGTTGCCCACTTTTCGCCGAATAAACTAGTTAAATTATAAAACTGTAAATATAACTTTTTCTCCAACTGAATCGCATCGGCAATAACAAATCAATGATCAAATTACAATTAACAATACGTATTGGACATGATACACGATAGTTACCATTCGATACGAAATAACGTTTTTGCGCAAACTCGTGATATGCACCATTTAGTTTGACAGTGTAATAAATAATTAATTATATTGCATGGAGGCGGGAAGTTGCCGAAAATTGTATACACTTCTACTTTAGACACCGTCTGGACCGTAAACGCGACGGTTGTGGATTCGATTCCCACCAGAGCTAGGACCAGGGAACTACCTTTTTAATTATAAATTTCTCTTCAACAGCATTCAAATCAAATCCATAAATAGAGCTGTGCCTTTCAAAATACGCAATGTATCGAATTTGGGAGTAAAGTAGAGAATAGAGTGTCTTAACACTTACTTCCTCTAAATACGTGGAAAATTATTTCTAAATCTATTATTTGCTTAGAAAAAAAGTAGAACATAATTTAAAGCATACATTCGACACTCGACACCCATTCTTAACGACAACCGAGTAATGCTAATTTAATAGTAATAAATACCCAGTTTCATTGTATCGCCCACATATTGCCTAACTATTTTGGTGCACTAATATTGTTTACGTTTTGATTGTAATCGAATAACTTGTTGACATTCCTTGTGTTAGATAAATTTAAAATGTCAAAATTGTATTATTTTAAACGTACTTATTTAGAAAATGTATAAAAATTTGAACGTAGCGGCACTCGAACCTGCGCCTCCTGGAAACCGACCAGGCTTAGTAGTGAACGTATGACTTAGTGGTCAGAGAACCTGGTCGGTTTCCAGGAGGCGCGGTTCGAGTTACGTTCAAATTTTTATACGTTTTGTAAATTAGTATTTTTCTTTCCTAAGAGTGGGATAAGACTTTAAAAAATGTTTAAAAATATTACTTATTCATATATCTATCTTCCTTTAACAGTTCATCGTCTGCGTCGTCGCCGCGGTAGCGCTCGCCCGCGAGTACCCGGCCGGCCTCCACCCCGCTGTGTGCCCCAACTATCCCTTCTGTGACTCTAACACCTTCGCTAGATTCACCCCGGAAGGCATGCCTATCCCTGAATGGGTTTACAACCCGTCCATCCTACCTGTAGCTCCCGCTGAGTAAGTACTATAAAAATCTTCACACCGTATCCCGCTCATAGCATAGTAGGGAGGATAGTGTTAAGATACACTGTTTCCCACGCACCATTTAATTTTGAAGATACTTGGTCTTTAGTAGCAGAACTCAATCCCGTGCTTTTTCTTATTATTATAGCGACGAAATTAAAATATTTTTGTTCCTCCGCATAGGAATCTACCCCCATCCGTTGCGTTTATACTCGAGGCGACGATCCTATTCAAATAGAACAAAAATTTGATCTATATTCAAGATATAACAGGGTCTAATATAAGCTAAGTTTGATTGTTTTATATAATATGCTTCTTTTTTTTTCAGCCCCAACGCCAATATTGCCGCTAAATACCCCGCCAACTTGAACCCCGCGGAATGTCCCAACTACCCCTACTGTTGGTGAACAGTTTAGACGCAGCCTGCCTTCCGGATTTACGTGTTAATGACAGATTCTACGAAAAGTCAACTTGACATTTAATTTTTTCTCTTCATCTGTGGCAATAGCCTCATATTTAGTAGAAAATTGTGCTCATTAACATTGTACTGCCATATTTTTCTGTACCTTATTAAATTTGTATATACACATAGCTAACTGATTTTTGATCAGCATCTGGTTCTTTTGTAAAAAAATGTGTAAAAATTGTAAATAAATACGGTATAGTAAAAATTGTTTTTGAAGCTTATTTCCCTACACATTTACTAAGTTATTATTTTATATCAAAATTTAAAAATAAATATCATCTCGAATTTTGCTTACAATAATCCTTAGAAAAACATAAAAATAATTTAATATCAAAAATACTTTAAAAAATATTCATTTTTATTACAACGAAATGACAAAGATACAAAAAGATTTAGTGGAAAAAAACTATTCCAAAATCTGGTTTCAACATACTATCTTCTATTATTTATCTGTATTTATATATGTATTCTATATTTATATATACACGAAACCGCTGCACCATAAAGGTGAATACAAAAACAAGTGTAAGTATTTATACATTGCAATGCATTGTATTATAATACGTCATTAATTTTGGCGTCGTAAGGACGACTATCCGAACAAGTCGCCAGCGCTGTCAACAGTTGCTTAATTATGGCGCGAAATGAATATAAATCGATTACTTGATATAATAAAAATGTACCGACAAAGTACACATTAAATAGTTTTTTTTAACTAAGAAATGTATGTGTGTACACATATACAAAATTTTAAAAAATATTTTTTTTGTTTTATTTTTCTTTTTTATATTGTCAATAACTTTTGTTATTAAAATATTTTTTAAAAAATAATTTTATATTGTTATAACTTCATGTTTAATTCCGTATCGTGTATACGGAATTAATTACGGAAGAAGGCTAGAAAATCTAGTGCTAAGACACTCCGTTCTTCGTTTTTCGCTGGATTTCGAGACCCTGTATTTATTGCTAGAGGGCATCATTTAAAACTAGAATATAAAAATAACTCCCACTCCAAGAGCCCACAACCCTTGGGATTACAATAAAATCCTGCCTTTAATAACACCATGGAAAAAACATAAAAACATCCAATCAATTCTAGTAACAAAAAGTCATAAAAACAAAACAATATTAAAGTCAAAGTCAAAGTCAAATAATTTTATTCAAAATAAAAAGTTACATGCTTCATTTTTTGAACGTCAAATAATTTACCACCAGTTCACTAAAATTAGTGCCTCAGACCTGAGAAGAACCGGCGCAAGAAACTCAGCGGGACTTATTTTTTTTAAAATCAATTATACAAAATCACATTTCAGCGTTTCTGACAATGATACTTTGAAATAGACTGGAGCGAGCATTTCATTCCCAAGGCGTGTTATCATTTATATAATCATTAATTTGGTAATAACCTTTAACACACAAACGTCTTTTCACAACTCTTTTAAATTGTGATATAGAACATTCTCGGACGTTTTCTGGGATCCTATTGTAAAAGCGTACACATTGTCCCATAAAAGAATTACGGACCCGATGTAATCGGGTCACAGGTGCAATAAGTTTACTCCTATTTCTAGTATTGATATTATGTACATCACCAATTTTGGCAAAATCTTTAATATTCTTCTTAATATACATAACATTTTCAAAAATGTATTGAGATGCAACTGTCAAAATATTTATTTCTTTAAATTTTTGCCTTAACGATTCTTTTGGGTCTAAATTATAGATTGCGCGAATAGCTCGCTTCTGCAAGACAAAAATTGATTTAATACCGGCTGCATTACCCCAAAGTAGAATGCCGTAGGACATAATACTATGAAAGTAGCTAAAGTAAACAAGGCGAGCCGTTTCCACATCCGTTAATCGTCTGATTTTTTTAACCGCAAAAGCTGCTGAGCTAAGTCTATTCGCCAATCCATCGATATGAGGTCCCCACTGCAATTTAGAGTCAATGGTGATACCGAGAAACACCGTAGAATCGACAGGTTCCACGGCTTCACCATTCAAGAGTACATCAGCTTTAACAAATTTTGTGTTAGGTGTTCTGAAGATTATACATTTAGTTTTTTTACTATTCAATAGTAAGTTATTAACACTAAACCAATGTACTACTTTCGATAGAGCATTGTTTACATCGTCATATATGTTTTGTCGTCGTTTTATTTTAAAAATCAATGAAGTATCATCAGCAAACAATACTATATCATGGTTCTTTCCCACTAAAAATAGCAAATCATTTATGTATATTAAAAACAGAAAAGGACCAAGAATAGACCCTTGTGGGACCCCCATACTGACAAATGATCCAGGAGATTTCTTGCCATAAAAAAGAAATATATTTAAAGAAAGAAATGAAAACTAAAACTTATAAATAATTTCAATGAAACAAAAGTATTCATTACGCATGAGCAGAATATTTTGTTTCCAATTAGGCGACACAAGGACGTCGTCTCTAAATTGTTTGCTGTACAATTAAATTAAGAAAGCATAAATTATACGTATGAAGAAAAAACTTGCCTATTGTTAAAACATTCCGTTTCCCGCTTTCCACCCAATTTATATTGTTGCGTTGAGTGCTGAATTCAACGAGAGAGAGAAAGTTCAACTCAACGCCGCGCTTTGTCTCCTTATCAGTGCGAGAAAATGAAAATAATATAAAACATATTTACCGTGAATGAGAGTCGGACCCAGAACAGTCGCGCTTACAGTCAAGCGAACCACGACGCTACGACGACCTCAATAATAAATTAGAACGACCAAAAAAATATATTTAGATCGTTCTTGAAACTGTCTACCCTCAAACCTTACATACTAAGAGTTAGAAAAATTATATTAACTTCATAGAGTATGCGTGACATTGCGCACTACATATCAGACGGTACAGAAATGTGATCAATTATAATTAATTAATGCAATGAGTCGGCAATGAAAACTATGTTATATGAATACATTTAAATAAAAAATCTATTAATATAATAATCTGCTTGTATCTATCAAATTATTCATTTTCTTTCGGTTCATTAAAAATGTTCAAAAATATGTACTTTTATTAAAAATGAAATTTCCCATTTAAAAAATAATACTTTTTAAAGTATGACATGATCCAAATCCTTAATACATTTAAACAAACATTTAAAAATTATTAACCATTAAAATCAATTATGAATTAAGATTATTATTTTTTAAGTCCAGGTAACACACACAAAAATTATAGGTATTTATTGCGAAAGAAATTGAATATTATATTCAAAAAAGTAAAACTGAATATGCGACCGTGAGCTTAATGGGCTATTATGGTACCATCACCGTAGCTGTCATTATTGACGTATAAAACTTTCCCGCGTAATTTTGACAGTTGCTTAATTATGAAGGAAACAAAAGATGGATATATTCTTTATATGGACAATAATTATATTTCAAAAATGTATTAAAAAGAACAAAGTAATGATTGATATAAGAAGTTATGGTGTATAATTACAGTTTTTGTGCGGTTTATACTTTTTAGGTCTTAATAAGACATGCGAGGTGATCTTAATTATTTATTTATGTACTGGCAAAAAGTAATTTTAAATTGGGTGTAAATAAATGATACTGTTTAAAAATTATATTTTAATATAAATGTTATATGGTAGATACAAAAGAAAATTATAACTTTAACTTTTTTTGTATATAATTACATTTTGTAATTAAATTAAAAATAAATAAATCAGCTTCACGCTGTATCCCATACATAGCAGGGTAGGCAGAGGGAACCTAGTATTAAGGCACTCTGTTCCCCACTTTCTGCCGAATTCTGGAGGCATTGCGTGCTGAGTGGCAGAACTCAATAAAGCGAAGAAATGGAAATATAAATTTAAGTAAATATTTCATCTCCTCGAGTGGGGATTGAATCCAAAACCAATCAGTTTTGCAGTCACACTTTGTGCCCCTGCGCCACAACTGACCTCTTAAAACAATTAAATATATCATAAAACAATTAAATATACGAGTACACAAGATTTGTATCTACTATGTATATACAACGTGGCCAGACGTCCCGTTTTTAACAGAACTGTTAACCCTGTTGCCCCAAACCACTGTTAAACTGTTGAACCCTTTTTTCGCTTGCATGCCCAGCACCAGGACGTACAAATAACTCGTTTTTTAAAAAAAACATGTAAATATTATCGAACGAATCACATTTCACCGAGATTATCGCGGTGCGCCATAACCGAATTGAATAATCAAAAAAAAACAAAAGCCGAAAACAAGCACACTTCAAAAAAACAAAAGCACACCTCTAAAATAACGTTAAACACTAAATCGGGACCTCTTTAAATTACGCGGGGTTCCTGGTAAAGATTTTCTTGATTGAAGAATTACATATAGGTCCCGACTGTTAATCCTAATAAAGTATTGGACTTGTTTATTTTCTTTTTAGTTTAATGCAGTCGGGGTTTTTGTTTTTTAAAAAAAATATATTTTTTACTTTTTTGTTAGAATGCATCATGGTAATGATAATAATGATATACTTTTTTGAAATCCTCATATTGAGCTCTTGAATTTGATACCCATATTATGGTATTCGAAACCAATTTTTTTTTACTATTCCAATGGCGTGGGACAGCCGCTATGATATTTTTTTAACGTTACTTACCTAAGAACACTTGGGCTGCTAAGATAAATCTAAGGATACCTCAATTATGTAAATCCGTTCAGCGGTTCTGGAGATGTGAGGTAATAAAGAATATTACATACATATATACCCTTTACCCTTCCTTAGCAGTCGGGAATAAGAAATATAACACTTAATAATTAATAAAGCGTATTATATTTTGATAGCCAGAGAAAAGAAAAGAAAGAAAAGAAGGTGCTGAATGTTCTTAATAATACCATCAAAATTTAACACGCTTTCTTATTTATTAAGTGTTATATTTCTTATTACAATTAATTTATTTTTAAGTTTTTAGTTCATTTTATTAACAAGTTAGTTTGTTCTTAAAAAACGTTTTTTTTTCTTTAATTTTATTTTTTACTTTTTAGTATTTTTAATTCGAAGAGTTTCGATCGAATTAAACGAATAGAAACTTCGTAACTCCAGAACATGGGCTATATTCTGGAGTTACGAAGTTTCTATGGCTACCTTCCAGCTCCATCATCAGACCCTGGTTACCATATAGCATCAAAGTACTCGCCAAGACGAATCAAACAAGCTCAAACTCGATGGGGTTGCATCGTTTAATTACGGAGTTCCTATGGTCACCTTCCAGCTCCACCATCAGATCAGCTCTATATCATAATAATATGGCATTGTCATCCGATTTATACATGCATGCAAAATTTCAGCCCAATCGGAAACCGAAACCTCAAATTGGATCAAATTTAACTTGCAAGATTTGATTACAGACAACGGAACAGGTGAAAAGAACTAAATAAAAGCTTGTAAAATAATTGAATTTATATAGACCTTAGCTTTATTTAAATGTAAAGCTCAATTAAACATACTTTAAATTAGTTTAATTAATAAATAATGGCAGAATAGACTCCGATTGACATGTAATGTGATCACATTTACCATATAAGCGGTATATTAAACAGTACATGGATAATCTTATTAATTATGCAAAGACATGAGTAACCTTCAAGGAAATAAAACCTTTTTTGGTACCATACTCGAAAGAACATAGAATAATTAATGTGAAAGAATAATCTCTTGCACAGTTTTTCTTTTAGTTTCACGCTTTATCCCGTATATCAGGATAAGTTGAGAGAGCGTAGTGTTAAGATACTCAATTCTCCAATTTTTGGACCTAATTCAATTGTAGAGTCGTGGAACTTAACGTTGCGTTGTTTTAGCATAACTTAAAAAATATCACTGAGACAGTAAAATTACATTAAAGGAAGTAAAGACCAATAAAAAGGTGCAAGTAAGACAAAATAAGTAGTCATAGAACCTGATGTCTTATTCACGTTTATTTTCAACTAGCGGCCCACGCGCGGCTTCATAAAGGCCGCGCGGCAAATTTACAAAATCTGTACATAGAATGTAACCCATGGTGTAAAGTTTCATCACAATCCGTTCCGTTTTCCGTAAAATATATAAAATCTGATAAATAACGGATTTCAACATTCAACCAAGTTGTTATAAATACATAATGTATTAAACATATAGAACCCTTCGATTTGAGCTCTATAATTGTACATTTTTCCATAGCTTCATGGAGACGTACAAATTTAGACAAACATAATTTAATAGTTTAACACATGAAAAATATTGAATCGGATTCAATATCGTTTGTTTTTTTTTTAAATCCATATGAAATTTACTTTAGATGCCGTCGTGACGTAAAGACACAAGCGTGCGACTCTACACACGGTGTTTGTGAGTTCAATTCGCACTCGGGGAAATTAAATGTTTAATATTTTCATTTACTCCATCTGGTAACGGTTCATAGCGCGACGTTGAGTTCCACTATGATGGGTGCCTTAATGGGGAACAGTGCATTAACTACTAACGAACTAGGTTCTCAGGTTCCCTATGCCTACCCTGCTATATGCGGGGTACAGCGTAACACTAAAAAAACACTCTAGAAAAAAAAAATACTGTGGTTCATTCGCCACTCGGAAGTATTAATTATTTTCATTTCAGCTTTTGAAAGACAGCGCTCCGTTGGACTCCGGCTTGACGTTTACCCAAATTCGAACGGAAAGTGGAGGACAAGGTATCTTCACACAAGGTTCCCTCTCCGTCTACCTTTACACGCGGGTAACCCACTGGTAGATCACATGAGTGACATTTCTATTATATATATCCAATATAATATTTTGTTCTTTGACAATGCATATACTTAGCTTTCGACCTAGAAACGAGAAAGGAATCTTCTTTCCTGTGTAAAAAGTATAAATACCATATAAGAGAAAATAAAATGCATATATTACGCATATATTAATTTATTTAATGCAACGTTTTATATACTTAAAGCAAAAAAAAAATGTTTAACTCGATTTTTTTGTCCATTTTGTATTTTTTTTTAATATTTTTAATTTATAAGTATGTCAAAAAATATAGTTTTTTTTTTGGTTAATTATTTTAAATAATGAATAAATACACAATATTTAAGTTACAAATACAACATATTTTGTGAATAAATATTTTTCAAATAATTTTTCATTCGAATAATGCCCAACTCTACACACTTACTGATTATCCCATTAAATCAGTAGAAAAACTTCACAATATTTAAAAAAATATATTTGCATAAATTGACATGCAAAATACATTTACCTACGTCAATTATGAGAAAATACAACCGCAAGTAAAAATAATGAGCTTAAAGTATTGAATTTAAAACTAGATTGCATGTTTATACGACGCTCTGATAATATACGGATGTCGTTAATTGATTCCTTGTATTTTTAAATGTATACGTCCTGCATCCCTCATTTTGTACACAATATTTATATATACGAATTATAAAAATTGACAAACTTAAACTTACGGGCAAATGCACTGATTTTGTATAAAGTATAAATATAAGATTTGCAATTATTCTTTTCTAGAAAATACCTATGAAAATTTTTCACTTTTCTGATGTTATCCTTTATTTATATTGTAAGTTCTCACTTCATGCCAAATTTTATAGCTGCGAGTCCACGACAAAGACCCTATAGATTTTGATTACGCGGCGAATTTTAATAAAAAATGCATCAAAATCGATTAGAGGCTTGAGGCTGTACTTCAAGGGAACATAGACTTTGAATATTTAATACTATTTACAGCTTAATACCTCTACGTGATCTTGAAATAAATAGTTTTGAAAGACGGACCACAAAGTGACCCTATAAGAATTCCATGTTTACCTTTTAAGTAACGAAACCCTAAAAAACAATATAACTATTTTACTACGGTACCCAAAAAAATAATTTATTTTACAATTTAAATTATTAATGTACCCCTAAAGGCCATATACATACATAGTTTATTAAACGGGAAATATCAAGTGTCTTTCGTATTTTTTTTGTATCGACGAGATCGATGAACAATATTTTTTACCAATCAAAAGTCGAGAAGATTTTTGCCTTAAATCAGAGTGCAGTCACTGCGTGTTTTATGTTTGGCTCATTTTTAACCGACTTTAAAAAATGGAAGTTGTTAGTTTAACACGTACATTTGTATCGTTGGTACTGGCTAAGTTTCTAAACGTGAGTGCTAAAGTAATTGAGGCCATTCCTGGCCAGTGGCGCAGTGGCATAAGCGTGCGATTGTAAACATGACAGATTGCTGATTCGATTCCAAAATTAAATAAGCATTAAATGTTCTCAATGCCTCGTTCTATAACGAGGCAAAGATCGGCGTCGAGTTCCGCCATTCAACAGCCAATGTCTCGAGAAATCGGCGGAAATTGGGGAATGAGGCGGAGAGAACCTGGGAACTTAGTGTGAAGACAATCTGTTCCCCACTTTTCACATATTTTTGGAGGCGCGGAACTCAACGCCACGCTTTGTTAACACACACAATATGCAATAATATTTTTATCGATCCTTTATTCTTATGTAATATGCGGACGATTTATTCGAATACAATAACCAATTGCTTATTGTTATAATAAAAACAAGAATTTCAAGTAAAGCTATAAAAAAATCCGATCTTAATAAACAAATATTTTAAACGATTTAAATTATAAGAAGTACTTGCAGTAAAGACTATGCCCTAAAGAGATTGGCAGGTGCCAGTATAGAGTAGAAGAGGCTTAAGTTCCAGTTTTTTTAACTTACAAGTGCCAGATTGATAAACTTTTTGTTTTTTTTAAGTTTCTCGCTGTATCCTGCTTATAGCAGGGTAGGCAGAGGGAACACGGGAACCTAGTGAACACTCCGTTGCAATTAAAAAGCGAAACTTAACACCGATCTGCCTTATTACCAGGACGACGAATTTAAAATATTAAATATTTGACTATCCCGAATGGGTATAGAATCAACTTCGCGTTTACAGCCATATGGTGTGCCGCTGCGCCACAACGACTTCTTACGGACTCCTGACGGTCAGTCAATTATAAATCAAAGGCAAAAATATTTTATAAGTAAAACGAAGAAAAAAAAATTAAATACATATTTTCTGTAACATCGGTTACGCCATTTTGATATCTACCGCCACACCTAAATGTCTTCTGTTACTACGTATTCGATTATTATTTATAAGCTATAAATGTAGCGCAATGAATGTTATTACGAACAAACATACTTTAATTCAAGGCTTTTTATTATTTAGATATTTATTTGACTTCCGCGTTATAAAATTTTATATTTCGACCGGTTTTGCATAAAAGAATCTCTCTTTATAACTATATTATTTCTTAATTCATTATAAATTTCTTACAATATCACTGATTTTATTGATTAAAATTAAACACATTTATTTTTAAAAAAATGTGTCATTTATAAAAATTTCAAACAAATATTTTTTAGGTTTAATAGAAAAAAAATCAATTATTAATCAGTTTCACGCTGTATCCCGCACACAGCAGGGTAGGCAGAGGGAACCTAGTGTTAAAACACTCTGTTCCCCACTTTCTGCCGAATTATGGAGGCATTGCGTGTTGAGTGGCAGAACTCAACGCCGGGCTTGTCCTCGACACTAGAGCGAAGAAAATGAAAACATACATTTTAAGTAAATAATTCATATCCTCGAGTGGGGATCGAACCCACAACCAGTAGGTTCTACAGTCACACTTTGTGCCCCTGCGCCACGACTGGCCTCTAATAAAAAAATTTAACAAAAAACTGTCACTATATGTACAAACAATAATAAAAATTCACTCCAAATAAAATAATGTTGTTATATTTTCATAATAAAGATTATTCTAAAACGAAAGAAACAGAAGGACGCCTTCCATTAACCAATTCCGGATACACTTTATTAAATCTTTTCATTTTACAACGTTTAATATTCTCCTCCATTAACTGTATATTCTGTTGTTCTTCTAGAAGTTTCTGGATTTCTGCCATGATATCGATGTCCGCTATATTGGTATTTTCAATTAAATTGTCTAGTTTAACAGCTATGGCGGCGCAATTTTCTGGTGAAAGCTAAAATTAGTAAATAATAAAAAAAAATATTAAAAAAACGTTAAGTCGCTGCCCTGAAGTTAGACTTTTTGAAATTTTGCGTATTGTCTACACTCGCTCGGAAAGAAAAATTCTACAGCGATATCTGCACAGTCCACCTGCAGGTATCTTCAGGGCCGCCACAAGTTTTTTAGGTGTTAGTAATATTTTTGTAAAGTAACTTTGAAAAGTTACTAAGAGGGCCGCGCGGGACGCAGTGGCACAAAGTGTGACAGTAACGCGGCTAGTTGTGGGTTCGATCCTCACTCGATGAAATGAAATATTTATTTAAATTTATATTTTCATTTCTCCGGTCTAGTGTCAAGATAAAAGCACGGTGTTGAGTTCCACCACTCCACAAGCAAAGCCCCCAAATATTGGGAACGGTGTGTCTTAACACTCTGTCGACCCAGCTGTGTGGGGGATATCTACAGCGTGAAGCTGATTTTATTTTTAACTAAAAAATAGTGTATAATCGTTATATTTTATAAAATCAGTACATTATATAAGTAGTAAAAATTAAAAATTACAAAAAAAGCCTTATTTCCAAAACTACACTTAAAAATTATCATAGATGTACAATTTACATAATAAAACCATTAAGGATTTGTTATTTTATAATAATATACGAAACAAACTTTTTTCACAATACTCTCGAATTTATCCAAATCGACGAAGTCAATTTCTTTAGACTTTAGCCAGGCATAGTGGTTGTCATCATTTCTTCTCTGAGCAAGTTTAGCGTCTTTAATGAGCAGCTCGATCTGAAAAAGCGCCTGACTATTTATTAAAGCAATAACATAGATATACAAAATTGATTTACAGATTTATAATTACTCTTATTACAAAATTAAAAAATTATATTGTATTGTAGAATAATGATGTATATATTTAATATTTAAGCAATTGAAAATGTTTTGCTTAATATTATCCAATGCCACCGTTTAGCAGATTACTATAATGTAAGTATATTAAATATTAAAAATATCAGTCAGTGTTCCCAATATGGATTAATTAATTTGGTTAGATAAAAGTGTACAACTTCACGCTGGCACACAGCAGGGTAGGCAGAGGGAACCTAGTGGTAAGACACTCTGTTCCCCACTTTCTGCCTAATTTTGGAGGCATTGCGTGTTGAGTGGCAGAACTCAACGCCGCGCTTTGCCTCGACACCAGAGCGAAGAAATGGAAATATAAATTTAAGTAAATATTAGAAAATATTATTAGTCTAAAACAATATACGAAATTTATTAAAAACAATATATATGTTGATTTCTTTAAAAGTATGGGACTTATCAATAAAAGGAATCTCTTACAGGCTACCAATAATAATAAAAATATGTCATATCTATGAAAATCGATGGAAATGGAGTATCTTAACATTTGTTTCTAATAGGTATTTTTTTTACGAAAAGCAAGTGAGAAAAAAAAATTAAAAAATCAGAAGCACCTTGACGCTTTGTCCGCAGGGTACGGTAAAACGAGGTAAGATAGCCCAATTTTCAAGGTATAGTGTGTCGAGGGTTTATAGTCAACACTGCATTATCACCAGGAAAAATTAAAAATAATTCCCCTGACTGAGAATCGAACCCACAACTACAATGAAATTAAAAGAAAAACTTTTAATTGTTACTTACATATTGTAATAAATCAGATGATGAAAAACTTCTATCAAATACAGATTTACCGCCGAACACCATTTTTACGTGCAACTGGTTTTTGTTAATAAAATAATATGAATAAGAGTTTTTTTGATAATTTAATATGAAGTTTAATATATTATTAATTAAATCTCTTTATCTCTTTAGTTATATTTGATTTAGATAGGAGTTGTCTACTTTATTATTTTTCTAATATATATTACAAAAACTGATTAGACTAGTCATGGCGCAGGGACAGAACTGTGTCAATGTAAACGCAATTGGTTGTGGGTTCGATCTCCACTCGAGGAAATAAAATATTTATTTAAATATATATTTTCATTTCGTCGCTCTAATATCGAAGCAAAGTGCAGCGTCGAGTTTCACCACTCAACACGCAGTGCCTCCAAAATTTGGCGAAAAAACGGGAACGGAGTGTCTTAACACTAGGTTCTCTCTACCTACCCTGCTGAGTGCGAGATACAACGTGAAGCTGATTTATTTTTAATTTTTTTTGTTTATTTATATATACATATTTACATTGATAACTTACATTTATCTGCGGCTTCACCCGCGTCGTCAAATGGTAATAACTAGTAACGCATGACAATTTCTAAGTGCGGCAGGTAACACTGCATGATTTTTTTTTCTCCGCCACTCAACACGCAATAGCTCCAGAATTCGGCGAAAAAGTTGGGAACGGAGTGTCTTAACACTAGCTTCCCAAGTTCCCTCTGCCTACCCTGTTAAATGTAGAATACAGCCAATTTGTCCGGACTTTGCTGTGCCAGAGTGGGGCAGTAAAAACACATTTATTACAACTAGGCTTCGGTTTAGCATATTAAATACTAATAGGGTATTATGACTATATTTCCACAACTAACATTTTTTCATAAAAATGAAAAGAAGACATTTATATTTTTTTTAGTCTATAAAAAAATATTTTTTACACAGATTCAGATATTTTTTATACACATTCTAATGTTATAATAAAACACATCTTTAGATTTTTTCTTTTATTTTAGTGCAATAATTTAAATAAAATAAAATATCACAGTGGTTTTTAGGCATAATGTCTAAATATAAATGTATAAACATTCTTGTAGTGCTAGTGCGTGTACCTAATGTGCAAACTTAAAATACCGATTGCTATAGAAGTTAAATAATAAAATAGCTTATATATTAATGACAGTGTAGATGTGTTTTTGTTTCTCTAAACAAAGACTAATTAAATGAAAGAGGTAATAATAAGAGGTAATATAAGCAGAGTTTACCTGAAATGAATAATTTCAGTTAAGCTCCAATCAATTATTAAATATCACTTATTTAATTTATCATTAAATAAAAAAATCGAATAAAAAGAAAATTATTACGTAACAAGCATAATCGGGTATTTTACTCTAAATAAGAAAAAATATATAAAATTAAGTTTTGGTATTTAGCTAGCTACTAAAAAGTATAATCAAATAACAAAATAAATTTAGTTTTTTAAATACGCGAAACAGCAGTCGCCATGATATCGTTCACCAACAGTTTGGTGCAACAATGACTTAAATGTAATAAATGTTTAAATATTTCAATGTATGCAAAAAGACTATTCGATTCCATCTCCTGCAATATTTCAAATAAATCTAGTATGCCATTGTTACAACAAATGAAGGATATGACGTCATACGGTCATGTAAAGTGTTAATCCACACTTAGGAAAAAAAATACTTATTTAGAAAACATATAAAAAATTTAACGTACCGGGGGCTCTAACCACTGAGCCAATACGTTCGAGCCTGGTCGGTTTCCAGGAGGCACGGGTTCGAGTCGTGGGACTCGAACCCGCGCCTCCTGGAAACGTTCAAATTTTTATACGTCATACTATAAAATATTATTATATACTAAATAAGTATTTAACGTGTCATTTGATTAACGCAACCACTGTTCATAGGTTATTTAATATCAAAATCAGTTGATTTGTTTACAAGACCAACTGACGTCACAGCAAAGCAACATGGCGTCCAACGTTACGTAACGTAAATATAGCACGAGATTTAAAATATTAAAAAATAAATGCATATTTATGGCATTTATAATGAATTAATAAGTTATTTATATTTTATATAATGGTTTACTAGGATAGAATTAAGACTTTTTAAAAATCATTGTATTTTTTCTTTCCCGTACGGCCACATAGATAAAGCCGGTATAAATCTCAACAAAAAACTCGGTCTTATCGCATTTAATATGAAATGTAGTGAATAGTAGCGAAACGCACTAGTTTTAGTGATGTTCTCTTGTAGCTGTTTGAAACCGTATACCGATATTACAGTTGCGAATAATGATATTATTAAAGATCGATTTTTTGTGTAATGGCGGTACCTGAAAAAATAACATTTTTATTTTAATTTATTAAATATACGTATGTTACGCGAAAGTTGTGGTTTGGGGCCTCATTCGGTGGAATGGTTGGATTTAAATTATTTCCATATCACAGTTTGACCAAACAAAACGGCGCTAGGTTCCACCACTCAAAGATCAACTATTCCAGAAAAAAAATGAAATAAAACGATCTTGCGTATTTCAATAAAAATATTATATATATTATAGTTTTACGTCGTGTCCATACAACGGTATAAATAGCAGGGTAGGCAGGGGGAACCTAGTCTTAAGTCCCTCCGTCCTAGCAAAATTTATGTATTACTTTACCCGCGTAAAAGCGACAGTTGTGGATTAAATTGTTACTCCAGATCATGAATTACTTAATATTTCCTCGTTCTGGTAACAAGGCAAAGCGCGATATTGAGTTGCGCCATTCCACACGCAATATCTTAAAATCGGGTGTTACGTAAGTATCGGTATATGCGAGATACAGCGTGAAACATAAAAAATATACTTACAAAGCAAAGTCAGGTGTGGCAGACAGTGCTAATCCCAATAAGTTAGCAGTATATAGCACTATGCCAAACATCGGTGTCGACGACACTTGTATGCTGTCCGGTGTTTCACACCAACGGAACGCCTATAACAATGAATTAATATTTGATATGCCACAAATACAGATTAAAAATTATATTTTAAACTTCTACTTCACTGCTCTAAGTAAAAAAAAAATGAAAAAAAATCCTAACAATTTTATATTACTTCCCAACTGCGTCAAATTGACACCGTTAGGAAGTAATCTCTGATATAAAAATTGTTTTTTTTTTATCTGTACACAAGACCAGACTACAATAGTAACCACACCAGACAATATCTATATACAAAGAAATAAACAAACGCAAATTAATGATTTCTTAACAACTTAATATTATTTCATAATTACATCATATAAATAAAAAAAAAATAACACTTTTGTTTTATTTCTCACCAATTTAACAGTATAATGCGGGTCCAGACCACACAAAACGAGACTATAATAGGTCACCACACCGGTCAGTATCGCCGCCACGGCGCTGGTCAGGTGCCAGAGTGACGCCGTCTTTTGCGTCATATTGACGTGAGGCCCGTAACGCCATATAAAAGGATCAGTTACGTATATACAGAGCGCTGGCGATAGGAAAAGTCCTGGAAAAGTATGGAAAATGGTGGGTCAAAATTGTCTATTTTGATCTCTATCTCCCCTCAATGGCGAATTTGATTCATGTTGAAAATTATATAATTAAAAATACAAGTATACGACAATGTCTTCCATTTTTTCTAGTTAGAGAAAACTTTTCATAGTGCTTCTTTATACTTGACAACGGGTTCTAGGCCATGTCGTTTCGACTGTGTGTTGTCTGTCTGTCACTCAATAATGGAAGTGCCTTATATATGTACCTATATATATATACATACATTTTATTAAACTACAGGTAATTTATATAATATACTAAGTCTTGAGGCCACTCGTGGCGCAGGGGCACAAGTGTGATTGTAAAACGACTCGACTGTTCGACTGTTTGTAGGCTCGTTGAGTTCCGCCACTCTACACGCAATGCCTCCAGAACTCGACGGAAAGTGGGAAACGAAGTGTATTAACACTAGATTCCCTCTGCCTACCTGCTGTGTGCAGAATACAGCGTGAAGCTGATACTAAGTCTTGATCTAGATTTAAAAGAAATGCTTCGTTTTTTAGTTTATTAAAATTTTTACATGATAAGCTTCACGCTGTATCCAGCATATAGGACAGTAGGGTCGTCAAAAGGAACATAGTGTTAAAACATTCTTCTCCACATTCCACTCGATTTTAATGATAAACTAAACGCTGTGCTTTGTTTATCTCGTTTGTTAACTAATAATTATTAATATATTAAAATATATACCTAATAAAGCACCAAAAAAGCATTGATGAGGGAAATGAGTGGCGACGAACATTCTAGCAAGTATCACTGAAACTATACCAAATCCAAATAAAGGAAAAGTAATGTGTTTCCACCACCATATTGTCCATTTTCTGTAAAAAAAAAATATATATTAGCTTTATTGCTATAGTAATCAATCAATATAAATTAAAGTTAAAAAGTCAAAGGCCATTTAGTGTTGCAGGGGCACAAGGGTAAATGCGACAGTTGTGGGCTTGATTTGATTGAGATTCCCATGATTGAGTGGAATACGAAATATTTTGATTCCCTCGCTCTGGTGATGAGGTAAAAGCGCGGCGTTGAGTTCCGCTACTCAACACGCAAAGCCTTAAGAAATCAGTATTATCAGTCATATAACAATCTAACAACTGGGTGCAAGGCAGTTCTCCAAAGTAGTTAACTAAATAAATATTTTTCTTTTTTTTTCTTGTCTTATTTAGCTTCAAGCTGTATACCGCATGAGAAGTTGCCTGTTGGGTAGCGAAACCATAAATGGTATTTGTCTTAATTGCCATACTGTGCCTTGTCAGAGCAAAAAAATAATAATAAATTAAATAAGCCCATAACCGTCACATTGTGTGTGATTACATATTATTATGTTTTATTATAAAAAATGTATATTCTCCAAAATGAAAAAGAAAAACAAAAGAGAACATTTACTTATCATTTATAATATGAGACATCCACATTACAACCAATATCAGTACAGACGCTGCAGCTGTTGTATGACCTGAAGGGTTACCCGGCCCTGTCATACAAGTTTGTTTAGTTTGTATTAAATATGGCTTGTCAGTTTTGTAGAAGGTTGTCTCTTGTATCCACCAGTAGGGACGATCTTCTAGTAACCACCTGGAAATTTAAATTTTGGATTTATTTTTAAAAAGGTTACCTAAATAAATAGAAAGAATAGAATAGAAATTTCATTTTAAGATGCCACTGTAGCACAGTGCCCTAATGTGTGACTGTAAAAGGGATGGCTGTATGTTCGATTACCACTCAGGGTGAACTGAAATGTTATAACAGAACATTAGGTTGCTTTTGCCTACCCTGTACTGAATGAAGCTAATAAAAAAATTAAATTTGCTTAGCAAATAATGTGGTCATTTTGATTCTCATTTTACCAGAAATAGAGCTAAAAAGGCATATCAGCTTCAAATTGGTGGCAACAGAAAACATAAATATTATTTTTTTTTATATATTTTTCGTTGTCTGTCTATTAAGTTTTTTATTATAGAGGTGTAAGTAACATAAGTCCTTTAAATCATTTTATATATCTGAATATCTTAAATGCATTCCAAAAATTCTTTACTTGCCATTTGATTATAGAATTCAACCATCCACCAAAAGCCATAACAAAAATCAATTGTGTAGCAAATACTGAATCTATTATTGAAATGAGTGGAAACAATATTTCTATTATATTATGTGGATCTGATATTTTATTAACCAGTTCAAAATATCCTGCATAATCCTCCAACCTGAAAATATACATTAAAGGCAATAAAATATCAAAAAAAAATAGTTCTTTGCTAATATTGTAAAGCTGAAGGTTTTGCTTGGCTGAACACACTAATCTCAAGAGCTGTCCACGTTGAAGATTAAAACTACACTTTAACTGTATTTGAAGGGATTTTCCTCAGTCTAAGCCTAAATCTAGCCTTACTTTGAAGATGGAACTTGTAGCATTTTATAATATATACCACAATACATTTAGAATATCTGGCATATATTGTTAATATTGGAGTTTAGTAGAGGAAAAATTTGGTTAAGTAGATTTATTTCCATAATTTAATATTCAAAATGGTCTAAGTTGTATGTTATACAAAAAAAATGAACATTAACATTTTTAAAGTATAAGTATTTAAAAATGTTAATGAATAATGAAACAGTATGTTGCTTTCTCTATATTAAAAATAAAAATATGAAATATTAAATCGGATTTAGTCGTAATTAATTATAGGAGAGGTATATAATACAATAAATATATTTTTCAATATTTTAGTAATAGAGTGTAAATCAATATTTACCAATATTGGACATGCTCGATGCAGGATACTCCTAATGCGTATATTTGCTCCATTATTTGTAATATAGGTTTAGTGGTTTAATTTCACATAATACTGCAGTAATTAAAATTTTTAATGAGGAAATAATTTGCTATAATTCAAATCATAACAAGGCGAGATTATTTAACAGGAAGTCGTTCTGTCAAAATATTGACATCCAAGATTGCAACATATAAATATTAAAATTTGAAAAATATATTTTTATTTTTACTTTATGTAAATATAATAATATTCAATAATTTTTAATTTAAAAATATATATATATTTATTCAAATTATTCACTACATATTTACTATTTTAAATAGTAGAAATATTTTATGGCAAACGCTGTTGCTTTTTCGTGCTACTATAGATGGCGCTTATTTTAATATTAGTTAAATAACTGAACAAGAGATGGAGGCTCTGTCAAACAAAACAAGCTACACTACGAGCGAGCGTCGAGTTTCAACTATTTTATAGGCACAAACGTACACGTGAACGCTACAGGTTGTGGGTTTGATTCCCACTGAAAATGAAATATTTAATATTTTCTTGCTCTGGTAACGAAAATAATTTGAATATTAAATTATTATTTGGTCACTAGGCAAATCGCGGCGTTGAGTTCAGCCATTCAACGTCCAATGCATCCGGATTTCGGAGGAATGTGTGGAACTGTGTGGAAATGGACGGAACGGAGTGTCTTAACACTAAGCTCCCAACGTGTAAAAAAATAGTAACGTTAGTTTTGAAGACACCTTAGGTACCTATAGCATTTTTTATTAAAGTTACGTTTTAATAATTTTGGAATAATTCTATTTCAAAAATAATAAAATATATACTTATGAAAAAATATATAGAAAAATCTAGAGATTGCTGGTCCAGCGCTTGAATAATGGACGGTCATAGTTTACTTACATGTAATATAATATGGTCGATGGCGGCGATATTCCCCGGAGTGCTATATACCTATTATATGTATATTATTCAATAAGCAATAACGTAAATGTTATAACTAAAAAAATATATACTTTTATTTGAAAAAGATTTTTTTTAACTTATTATGTGGATGTGTGTTTCTTGTCATTGTTAAAAAGACATCTTATACTTATTTTTATTGAGGTGTAAAAAAAAATTATCAAAATGAAATCAGCTTCACGCTGTATCCTGCACACAGCAGGGTAGGCAGAGGGAACCTAGTGTTAAGACATTCCGTACCCCATTTTCCGCCGAGTTCTGAAGGCGTTGCATGTTGAGTGGCGGAATTCAACGCCGCGCTTTAACGTATACCTCGGTAAAAATAAGATAAGCACAAGGATATGGCTGGACAATAAAGAAAATGGCATTTAATATCTGTTAATAATTATTTTTCATAATTATTTATACGTATCTGTACCTATAGGCCATCATATAACTGTTAAAACGATAGTTGCCCATTCGATTGCTACTTGGGGCAATGATCTATCTGCATTTCCTTATTCTGGCAGGACTTAACGCGGCGTGGAGTTCCGCTCAACATTCAAAGTTGCGAACTGAGGCTAAAAGCGGCGAACAGAATGCTTGACACTAGATCCCGTATCCGCTTTCAATTCGGCGATGTCGTTGAAATAATCAATTAATGAAAACGCATCTTAAGATCGATCTCAGAGTTTTAATCACACACTCGGGCCCTTTGCCACGAGGACCTCTGAAAATATTATCTAAATAAGATAATATTTTTTAAGCTGACCACAATAATTCAGATGAATTATCTACCTCCTCATTTTTTATCCATTATAATAATTTTTTTTTCGCTAACTCAATATTAGAATATTTGTTATGATAGAATTAGAAATTGCAAAATATTTTTTACAAAATTAGCAATTGTAGCTTTATTTATATGGTAATCATATTTTTTGCTTATTAAATAATAAATATAAAATTTAAATTGAGGCCGTCGTCGTCTAGTGGCACAGGCGTGCGAATGTAAACGCGACGGTTGCGGGTTCAATTCCCTCTCGGGGGAATGAAACATTATTTTCAATTTCACGCTCTGGTAACGAGGCAAAGCGCAACGAGTTGAGTTTCGCCACTCAACTCAAAGCGGAAAGTGGGAAACGGTAGTGTTTTAATGGAAAACGAAGTGTCTATAATACGTAGTGTTCCCAGTGTTCCTCTGCCTATTCCGCTATTTGGGGGATACAGCTTGAAGCTAAAAAACATCTGTGGGTACTATAAAAAGTGGCAACTCAACATTCCAAGAAAATAAAACAAGAAATGTATATAACTTCATATCTTTTTATATTTAATATTCATGTACATTGAGCTTATAGTTACTAACATTCAAAATGATGAAAGTTTAAAATCTATGAACACTTAATTACCAATAAATTTACATTTTTTTTACAATAGATATAACCACGTCATCGATATTTTTTATTTACAAATCGGCGGCCATTATACCAGTATATGTATCTAACATTATAGGGGAAATTTAATTTTAAAAATTGGTTATTAATAATACATGGAAAAATACGAATGGAATAATTATTGCACGGATTCTAAATTTTTTTAAAAAATGATCTTTTTATTTTTTTTATCTAACGCTAACGTGTTGAAAAATATTTTTCTATATTGGTAATTTTAACGCACATTTAACATCAAATTCCAACATAAAAAATTCAAAATATTTGTACACAATGGAATGGATTTACAAAATGTCTTTTATACATTTTAAAATTAAGTCTTATCTTGTATTATAATATTATAATTTATTACTATAAAATATTAACTATAAATATTATATTAAAAATGTTCGCCTCTCACATCTCAAATGATAAAAGAGATCTTACCATTTTATTTATAATCTGTTATGTTTTCGAAAGATACATAGTTTAAGTATCTAAATATTAAATCTAAATTTAAATAAATTATTAATAATTTTAAAAACTTATTTACATATACACAAAACATAACACCATAGTTTGACTTTGACATGACAGTTGACATTTCATGTCAATCATTTATATACAAAATGGCGCGAAAATTATTATTTAAACAAGTTTAAAATAAAATAATCTAGACTATTTAAAACCGCCATCTTAAAACGTATTTAAAACTAGTCTTATTTATCAACGTTTAAATTGAAATTTTGGTACGCGGGCCGCAGGTTGTTGTCTGCGTTGACAGGGGAAGGTGGGGTCGGTGGGATGTAGGGATATCTTGGGTAAGGAGGGTAGGGGTAGGGGTAGCCGGAGGGTAATAATTGAGGGTTATGGAAGGGAGGTAAGAGGGCAGGGGAAGGATAACCATAGGGAAGTCCCACAGATGATGCAGCGGCCTGTAAAATAGAAGCGGCGAAGGCAGGGTCGCTATAAACGGCGGCGTACGGCCAGGCCACTGCGATGCGTTGCCTTTTGTCTTTCATTCGACGATTTTGGAACCATACCTGTTGGCAAAAGAAAATTTGATTAGTAATTTGAGTCAATGTAAGGCAGTCGTGGTTCGGTGTAATAGCGTGGAAATGGAATGAAAATGGTGTATAAGGAAAAAAAACACGTTAAGTTCACCCATTAAAACCAAAACGTCTCTAACACTAGGTTCCCTCTTCGTACTCTGCTTATTGCGTGAAGTTAAATCATTTATTCATAAAATACACAAGTAAAAACAAACATTCTAGCTTTTATACATGTGATATACCATCGAAATTTGATCGTCTGCCATTCATGTCATATGTTAATTCACTATAAAATAATAAAACAAGTCCTACAGCCATAAAGAGTTCGAAAAACACTATTAAAACAGGAATCAGACCAATAAACGGGTATCAATAAATACCTAATGTGTTATCACTCAGATTTATTTCGACGATCATTCTTACATTTACAGCTGAGCTGAGCTGTACTTCACACACTATCGCTAATTAATTACGTATTATATACACTAAAATATATTATTGCGGCGGAAAAGTTATATAAAACATCAAATTTATTTATACTTTGAGGTTAAAATTTGCATATGTGCAAATAATGAAATGTATAAATTCTTGAAATGATTGCGTTCTAATAACATTTTCTACATAAACTATAAACAAAATGTCAGCAAAAACACAATGTAATTTAGTAATTAAGTAATAATTACTATATTTTAATTATCCGTCGAGTGGTTATAGTATCCGTAACGTAAAACGCCTAAAAATTAAATAGTACCTGCGGTAGTTTTCTTTTTATTACCGTTTGTTTCCCTCAAAACTAACATAAAAAATCATACTCTACTATCTTTAATATTTTATCTTTCAACAGGGATTTGAAAAAAAACTTTTGTAAATAATAACTAATAACTAAATACTGAATATGTAAATACTACAAAATTTTAACATTATTTCAGAAGTTAGCTATTTTATGAATATGCACCAACGGTATATTAAACATTAAAACATTAAAAGCAATACTAAAATCATTAAAGCAGTTATGGCCGTTTACAACAAATGCCTAAATAAATACCCTAAGAACCTTTAAAACGCCTTTTGTGTTAATACAGTATGACGTGTTAATTGACGGGAATTTTGCAGTAAAATTGCACGCAAAATGGCCGCCTTATGTTATGTCATAACAAAAATGATTACTTTCTACTTTTATTATTTGTTAATATATACAACCGTACAGCATTATTAGAAATACATAGATACGTATTAAAGTTAGTTAAAGAAACTAAAAGTAGGCGGGAAGTGGGAAACAGAGTGTCTTAGCACTCTGGTTCTCTCTGTCTACTCTGAAATCCGTTAAAGCAGTTTTAAAGCAGTGAAATTTATTATAAAAAATTTAAAAAAGCATTTCAAAATTATACTTTTTCAATATCATATTTTTTTTCTCATACCGCAGTAAAACTTCATCACAATAAGCAAACACACGAAATCTCTAAGTTTATAACGCATCAAATGGTAGCCGCGGTTTAATTAAATAGTTTTTAATTGGTATCATCGCACCATAAAACAGATGCTCAACCATAGACAACTGATGCTTATAATTTATTTTTTACATTTTAGTTGAATACATGTTCGGAATGTCAACGAAATAACTAAACAAATTAAATAATTTATAAATAGAGTACCTAAATATACTTAATGTTCTTTCTCTTTTACCCGACTGCTAAGGAAGGCTTATTAAATAAATACTGCTATATATTTTAAAAACAATTAAAATGAATATTAAAATTGACAATAAAATACAAAGCAATACAAATTTAGCGAGAATACAAAATAAATCAATATTTACATACACAGCACTAATAACCCCTAAGCTCTACCTAATCATAAAACAATAAACCAAAAAGAACAAACCAACCAAAATTAACTTGTCTACCACTCGATAAAAGGCGCAGTCCATCCTTCACATTCATAGTTTACTAATGATAAGCCTCTTTTATACTTTTTCTAATCTTTAAAATGTTCTTTTCGGCATTAATGTTCGTTAGCGTCGCACAGCTACTGAATAATTCGGTCGGTTTCTTTTATTAATGCACATCAACAAATTAGCGTGAATGTAAAATTCGAATGAGCTGTAAACACGTTTCTTACCGGTTTTCTTTTTTTTTTTTTTATTTAGTGGAAGTGATAATTGACATTATGACTCGACGGCCAGTGTTTACGGAGAATTTGAATTTAAATTGGCGTACGGTATTTGAATGTGGAATTAATTATGTTATATTGGTACACAGTAAAAACTGATTTGATAATCGTAACGTTAATGAATATTATATGGAAATTATTTTTATTTTCTTTTTAATTTGACATTGGTAACTCCATAAAGATTTTTGATTTTTTTCACACTTGTGATTTTATGCGTTTTCTAAAGCACCATTACTTCACTGAAATTACGTTTTATCAAGCGTCTTCAAAGAATCTGACTTTAAATCATCTACTTACTGGTGTATCCATCTAAACATAAACTATTTAACTAATAATACATTTTCATATCTAGTTATTTTCATAATATATGTGGAAGCATGCATATAGATATTACGGCAATCTAAATTACATTTGTTATCACATTTTTTTCTATAGCTTCAAAAATATTATACGAAGTAATAATTAAGACACAAATGTCAGTAACAAGTTCAAATTGTTTCACATGTCAATATCGTGTTTCTGCGTATTAGCGAAACAGCATAAATTGTACGTGATGAAAATTATTGGGGCTCTAATTAAAGCATCATACCGTAGTTGTAAAACACTAAACAACGTTTGTAAATAGGACATAGGCTTCGTGCACAATGGATAGCAAAACTTGTAGTTGTAGGTACCGCTCATGTTGGGCGGTGATAGTCAGTTTTAGCCACATATATAAAATGTAATTTTTAAATAACCTAGTTCATTGTAGTATATTCGTGAATATAAAAACAACAATCAACAGACAATTAATAAATTCTAAATAAATATAATAATTAAAAAAGTATGACTTTACTGCATTTAAAGTTTAAACATATTGCATAAGAACAGTTTTTACTAATTCAATATTTTTTGTCAATTTATTTGTAAATAACTTTGGAAACACCACAGATAAAATACACTAAGAACATTGATGTCAACGTCAGATGACAAACCTAGGCTGTTGCTGAAAACAAAGAGCCTTATACTGATTTGACATCTTTTGAAAGTGCCTTGAAGCTCGATATTAATATTTAATATGTCGTATTACGAAAACACGTCATTTTGTGAATGATTCAGGTCACGATGTGGGTGGGTTGTGAAACAGTTACAAAATGTAATGTGTGTATGTATATGAATGTGTGGGCTTTTCAGCTAAATATTATGAAAAGTTTTGTCAAACAATTAGGTATTTGAGACCTTCAATTTTCTAAATAAGGCTTTCGAAACTTAAGAATTTTCTTGAAATACGTATAGGCGTTAAGCAAATTGTAAATTAATCTGTTAAACTAAGTAATTTATTTAATTGTACTCGCTACATACTCAATTTATCGAATTATCGAGGAGTCAATTTACAAGGCGTACGAAAACTGCGAATAAAATTTCTATGTTACTTCAAAACATTTTCTTGCATCAGTTAAACATTTTATTACACAAAAACAAGTAAATTAAATAAATTTTACCTTAATAGTAGATTCTGGTAGCTGCAACTGTGCCGCAAGTTCACATCTTCTCGGTCGCGATACATAATTTTCTTTCATAAACTCCTTTTCTAGACGCGCGAGCTGTTCTCGAGTGAAAGCTGTGCGGTATCGCCTGTTTAAAAAAAGTATTATTACTAAATAGTAATTAATATTTTTTTGTAGTCTCGATAATAATATTATTTATTTTAATTCATGACAAGAAGTAATCGTTAGACAATTTCAAATTTTATATAAGCACTTTAATCAAATTAAATATTTTATAAACATTTTATTTCTTACCTAATATTAGGATCTGGTGCTGAGCTAGATGTGTTGATTGGTTCCGATTGTGGACTTAAGGATTCTGTGGACAAAAATTATTATTAATATTTTGAATTAAGTACCGCAATTCTCTATATAGGCTCAATTTAATATTTTTTTCGAGTTCCGATAAACTTTCTTAGAAGAAAGCCATATTTTCTTTTATTTCAAAGAAAAGAAAAGAAAAAATAGCGTTACAAAATGTAAAGTAACGAGTAAAAATTAACAAGTGCGTTGCTATTGAATTGATTGGTTCAAACCATTGGCTCAATAATGACTTATCTTTTCAAAGGAGCTCTAAAGGGTTATAAGTAGTACTTAGAGCGGCAAGCTTTAATGTTATCTTAATTACTGTTTTGTCTAGACATCAGCTACTTGCTTAAACTCCTTTTATATGTACGGCTGAATATAAATAGAATATATTATCTACTAATAATATATTTAAGATTCAATTCGATATAAATAAATATTTAGAAAATATTTGATTAGAAACAGTTATAATTTAGAAAGATTGAATTGAATTATTTTATACTTTTAAATATAAATTGTCAATTATTTATATACTGTGTACACTTTAATATGACATTTCATTAAAAATAAAAACAAATTTAAAATAATTAGATTGTATGTCATTGATTAAAAAAAAAGTTGTTTTGGCCGGAAACAATCGAACGTCTTAATCATGCCGCCATTACTGCCATAGATAGTTATAGAGTATAGACAAAACTTGAAAGCTTCCACCAATGTCAATACACTGTTTTTAGTACCACTTCTAACTAATAAGAGATGTAAAGTCGGCATTTTTTCAAAATCTAAAACTTCGGTGCCTTTGTAATATACTTATATGCGGTTCATGGGAAAATATTTAATTAGAAAATAGCTTATTTGTATTTGTTTTGTTAATGTACGTTTTGAAACTCAGGGCGTGCAATTAACACCTACGGCTACTGGTTCCTGACCGAGGATTTTATGATAAGTCAATTTTAACTAATTAGTTGGTATATTACAGTTTTTATATTAACAATAGTATTTTGAATTAAATTTGTTAATTAATCATTTCACGAAAAAATAAAACAATTATTTTTTATTCAACAATTATTGAATAAACTACTTTATGTAATGTATTTTTATTCTTTTGTTCATTGTTCAATGTTCCCAAGTAGATATAGTTTAATTATGCACTAAACCAGTTGCTCTTTTATATAAATTCCATACGGTACTAATTTTATATATTTCTATACTTCTTCGGAAATCAACAATATATGCAATCATATTTTTGAAACAAAATAAATTGAACAAACACACTGTTTACATAATTATATAAAACAGCGTCGTAGTCGTCATATATTCAATTAGCATATCGTGAATTTCGCAGGCAAATGACTATCATTATAGAACATTTATTACAAGTGTTCAATACTGTTGGTGTCCTTAAGCGCCCATATGTTGTAATAAAATAATAAATAGATACTATGTTTTTATATATAAAGCATTCGAATACTTGATAAAATTAAAAAGTTTCTGTTGGTAAATTACGTCAAGATGAAAGACTTCAGCCTGGTAAATGATTAAAATCTTTAATGTAAAACTTTGTATTTTTACTTCATTATAAATGCTACTTAATATTATTGATATATTTATTTTAAAACAATTTATTTAATTGACAAAAAAATAATCATTTTTAAATTCTAAAATGGTTTTCAATATTCATTATCTGCCGTATTTTTTTATTAAAGTTCGGCATTGACCCAAGAACTAATTTTACTAAATATGTCTCCACCACTTGACTAGTTCCCATGCTGGGTGGCGACAGAACACTTAAACAATTTGCAAATAGTCTAGCCTCACTTCCTTTAATATTAGTATTTTTTATAATCTTGTAACTTTTAAATTACTTCCCAGCTGCTGTGGCGTGTGTCTTATTTTTTTTCTGTTTAGCTTCATCCCGCATGTATCCCACATATAATATGGTAAGCTGAGTTAACCTAGGGTTGACACACTCCTTTCTCTACTTTTCGCCTAACATTCAAAATATTTCAAGCTGAGCAAATCTCTACACCGCGCTCTGCCTGTTACAAGGCGGCAGAATAACAATGTTAAATAATGCATTTTCCCGAATACGAATCGAACCCACAACCATCTCGTTTACCGGCACACACTGAGCCACTGCCCCATGATAGCCCCAAAAAAATATGTCATAGACAAATTTGAGTGCTTCCTCACTTAGTTTCCGTTTCGTTTTTAAATGTATTTATAACTGGCGACATGTTTTATAGAGACGTTTTGAAGTGTGTTGTATAAGTATTAAGTGGTTCTTTTTATTTTAAACATGCTTTTAGTGTAACTTATCCTTTCTTTAGATTTTTTTTCATTATATTTATTCAAATATTTATTCCTGCAGATGCTATATATATAAATTAATTAAATCAAAGGTAACTGTGATTATTATACTTTTTTATCTTCATGCTGTATCACACATATGGCAAGGTAGGTAGTGCCTTAGGGGATCCTAATACAAAGAAAGTATTGCTTGTTAAGTGAAGAGACTCAACGCCGTGCTTTGTCTTGTTACTAGTGGTAGAATATAAAAATATTTAACTATCCCGAATGGGTATCGAACCCACGACCGCAATGATTACAGTCAAACGCAGCGCCACTACGCCACGTCGGCTCGTAACAGTGTTTATTTAAATTTCGAAACCCCGTCGGTCCGTCATTGTTTCAAAACACGCTAATTGAACAAACCAATACTGGAGTCGTAAAGTTGAAAGATGTAAGGGCGACAACATATGCGGCGCTTTTACACGTACCTACTTACTTATAACTAAAATATATTTTTTATTGTTTTTTTTTGGTTCGTATTAGCTACATTGTTTATTTTGTTTATTGCGTGAAGTAGATATATTAAGATGCGGTGAATAAGAAAAATATGATGTATTTATTTGATATTAAAAGTTAAAATAATATTATTCAGATAATCCTAAAGATTGTAACAATTTCACGCACGATTTAATCGATTAATCGGTTAAACCGATTACCTTTTCACTAAATGGTTAATTAATAGTGGCCTGACAATTTGGGGACCAAATAGCCCTTGTAATAGCCGTAAAGCGATCCATACATTAACAATAGGAATTATCGAGAATTGCCTTTGCCACCCCACGCCACGCGTCGGTTATTATTCTGTAGTCGCCATGTTTATTGTCTACTGCATTTGTGATTTGAAATTGGAACGCTTTTTGATATTGTTTATAGATAATGTTCTGTTGATATATAAACTTTTAGATTGAGTGTCTGTAGAATTTTTATTGTGATTTTAACAAACTAATAGGTTAAATGCTAAAATTGGTAAATGGTAAAGAAACTATTCTACATAATATATGTATAGCAGCATAAAAGAAACCAAATAGATTTTAGTTTATTTCAAGAATAGATCTAGTTACATACATATATTTTATATATACCTAGTAATCACAAGCAAGTAAGATATTTAAAAATTCACTACTAATGCAATTGTAAAAATCAAAAGATCTCCCAAAAGAATTAAACCGAATTAGGAAAGATGAAAGCAAAACATTTGCTGAACAATTATCCAATGTAGAGCCAATTACACGGTGTCATCCCTCGGCACGCTCCCCTAAACCAATTTTGATAATAAAATCCGAATCTAGTAGTCGGCAACAATGAAATGAAGATAAATATCTCCGTAGGGGATTCGCCATAAAAACAAATTCAGTTAAGGCCAATTGACTTATGTCCAAGTCGACGTGTAATTAAAACTGTCAAATTGTGGCGGTAATCCACCCACGCTGACAGTTTTCTTTTTCTAAAGGTCACAGACAATACATGGTCCATTGGCATCGACAGCTGCGGTTTTACATCAATTATATTGCCGGTAATTAATTTAATTAAATGCTCTAAATTCATCGCAATTCACTCTAATTGTACTAAATATTAATTGCTTTCACCAATTTTTATAATTTTCGTGCATTTTCTCTATTATTGTTTGATCTGAGACTCTGAGAAAACTAGTAAAAGATTTATCCATTATCTTTAATTTTAAAGTTTTATAGCGTTGTAAAAGACAATTTTTTACAGTAAAAGTATTAAAAACTTTATTGTGAGGCTGGACAAAAATCAAAGACATTTCAAAAATATTCTAGACTATACATTTACCACCATAACGGTAAATATAACCTCTATAAACGTTATGACTGATATACAAAAGATGGTACGGGGCTCAAATACTGGCGGTATCTTTCAAAGCCATTGTAAAAATCTCATAATTGCTTCATAACACGACAAACTTTTGATTTTGATTCATTTTTGCCAACTATATTCTTATGTTAAGGAATTAAGGTTGAACATTAAAATATGGTTAGTAAAGGCTTTTACCTGCAAAGATGTTAAGTTTGTTTGTACATTTTATGATACCGTTTGTGCGGGCGCTTTTGAGAATGATACACCCGCAATTAGCAAAATAGTTAGGTGTTAATGGAATATTTTTTTACCTTTACTTTGTATCCCGCACATGTCAGAGTAGACAGAGGGAACTTGGAAACCTTATGTTAAAGCACTCCGATTCCGATAACAAACTTCCGTTCCCAGGCCAATTGATTTAATTATTAATTTGTAATAAATGTGCATAGGTACATACATAAAATACTATAATATTGACTATATACTATAATATTGACTATATACCTACATTTAAAAATTTATCCTGTCTATTTTATGTTGTTAGCAATTAGGCATAGCAAATGGCTAAAAATCATTTTTCTTTCCTTAGTGTGGACTGTAGGATAACATTTTAAAAATGTTAGAGGTCATTTACTAATATTTAATGTAGCTTAGGTATTTATATAGTATACATAATAAAATACCTCTTCTTTTAGGCGACGTAGGTGGCGTATTACGCATAATATTTCTGCACATATGCGAATCAGACATCATATCTGCCGACAGCTCTGTCAATCTGCCCATTGAATAATTCCTTAGCTCCATCGTAATTAAAAATAATAATAAAAATGAAAAACAATAAAAGCACTGGCAGCTTACAGTTGCGCACTGAAAAAAGTGAACTGTCACTTTGTTTTTGTGTGAAACGCCTTATAAGTACTCACGCACACACCTACATACATCTATGTATACTATTTTAGTTGTTATTTAAAGGGTAATAAGGACGGTTGTTGCACACGTCAACGCGCGGTTTAGTCTACTAAAAATCTATAATGCGGTAGCCAATAACGTAGCTCGTTCCTCTCCCTGCTGAAGGGCGGGGCCGCGATTATATACCTTTCCTTTTCGCTCACGAGCTTTCATAAGCTTTACGTAAACAGTTAAATGTTAAAGCTCGGAGTATAAAGGCTTTAGAATTTTTACGATCGAATATTTGGTGTTATTTTGTTCTATAATTGTAGATAATTTTATTGATGACATTTGGTGAAAATAATTAAAAGTTTTAATAGTGATAGAGAACAATACTAAGTATAAATATAGGTGTGATTAATTGTGTAATTAGTAATTGTATATTATGTTCAACATACCTATTTCTTTTTTTTAAATGTAAAAAAGATATATTTATAAAAAAGTATCAAGATACATTTGTAGAAGCAAAAATTTGTCTACCCAAACCTCTCTGTGTACCCATCCTAATAATTTAATTCGCTTCATCTCGTTTAATCTCAGCATCATGGCACGTTATTACTCGGCTGGAGTTATTAATACGTTATAACACCTCTGATAAATCGGTTTATATAGTGTTATGCCTTAAACCCTTATATATAAATACGTACTTATGTTAGGTTTGGGATAATTTACAAAGTTATATAGTCATGAATAATTATTATTGGATATATACATACTAAGAAAATTACTTTGTTGTGTCGGAATTTTTCTCAACTCGTTTTTGTTTTACTTTAAAAATATTATGTCAATAAAAATCTTAAAATGTTTTGGATAAATTTATATAGATATATAAAATCATTCAATTCAATTCAATATTATTTAATAGTTTATCAATCATTTTTTATAGGAATAAATCTAATATTCTAAGCTCAAACAGTTAGTCAAATTAGGTTTACGGTTTACCTATCTGTACCTATATTAGAAATTCCAAGTAAAACGAAAATATGGAAGCAATAAAATTTAAAAATCATAATACTTTGAACGACAGCAATAAAAGAGAAATTTCTAACCAATTTTCATTGTTCACGCGGCCACAATACACCGATCTATAATTGAGCAAAGACAACAAAAAAAAGGTACTATTTGTTTATACATATCTATTGTCTGTGGTCAATTGTATTGGCGGTAAATTTGACAGACGTCACGCTGTCACAAAGTCGCGGGGTGGTGTTTGTGTGGACAAATGTTGTTGAAACAAACTGCTACTGGAAACGATGACTTGTTGAAATTAACGCGTGAATAGCTTTTGTGGGATTTTCTAAGAAATATGTCTGGTTTAGGAATCGATTATTTCTATATTGATAACAAAATGGCAAGAAGTTACGATATTTAAATAGCTCAGTGCATTATTTAGTTATATATAGTTATCTATATAAATTAATATTCATATTTTAACTAAGGGACCATTGTGGCGCTATGGCACTTTGTCTGATTGCAAACGCGACGGTTGTGGGTTCGATTCCAACTCAGAGTGATAAATACTCTATTATGTTGGAAAAAGCGTGAAGTTGTTTAATATTTTAACAATATAAAAAATTGGAAGTTATAAAAACTCGCTATGGTTTACATATTGATTAAGGACATACCTAAACGAATGTTAATAATTTTTAGACAAACGGGGTCTAAAAATTAAAAATAATGAATCAGTGAAAATTACTGAACATATGTAAATAATAATAAAAAAATAACTAATAGAAATTATGGTAGAAATAACGCAATCTTTCTTTTAGCAAAATAGTAACTTTTTTTCAGATTGGTAAGTAAGTATAAATACCTTCCTACTAAATAAAAATTTCAAGGCCAATAGCGTATAACCAGTATATCTAAAGAAAACAATGACTGGCCTTTTATTAAAAATTTTATTCTTTAGATACACCTATGTATTTATTGAGAGTTGTAGTTGTTGTGTTAGAGAACATGGCTTTATACTACGCATTACTTCACAATAAAGAAATTAAATATTTTACCTAAAACATTTGTATACAATATTATATTCATTTGTTTAAAAACGCATTATATTTTTATAGTCCTACAATAACGATTTAAGTAAGTTAATGTGCCGTCGGCGTCGGCACTTTGAAGACCACCAATAACCATTTACCGCTACGTTTTAAACTTTTACAGACCGATATTAGTCTCTTAAGATCATTAAAACCTTTTTCTTTTAAAAATTCTTTTGTTTCAATTCGGTGTTCAAAGCAGAAAGCTTTTGAATCCAAAAGATATACAAGAGTGTCTATTGATATCATTGTTTATTAAAATATACCTATATAAATAATTTTATGAAGGCATATTCTTAAATATTATAGCCTAATAAAATCTTAAAATTTAAAATTCTATATGTTACTTAATTAATATTTACCAAAAAAACTAATTAATTGACTAAATTAGTTAAAATTGAACTTTAAGTCACTTACCGTGTGGTCTATCATCAGCTCCGTCGCTGTCAACTTCGCTCCTGACACTCCCAGGGCTGGCCCTCTTCAAATCGTCAGGTTGACCATCCTGATATCCATTACCCATTCTCTTGTCATACGACATGAAAAACGGAAAATTGGGGACTCTACTCTGTTGAAAATAATACCCCATTTTTCCTTCACGAACTTTCAAGTCTTCATCTTCTGAATGTTCATTGAAATCGGTAATTGTATTCTCGATATCGATTTCTGGTGATCGACGGTCGTTGAGACCGACTATCGATTCGATCGAGAAATTTTTTGGTGGTATTTTTGTTTGCATCTTATTGATCTCTGATTCCATCACTTTATAGAATGTTCACTACACGCACTGGTCACTAACACCCAGATTCAACGTCCGCGTCTGACAGATCTCTGATGAGTTTTGTGGGTGCTGTGAAGATTTAGAATAACCACGCCTTCCAGTGGGGGTGTTGACTATAATATGGATTGTTTGCCATATTAAACCTTTGTATATTGTAATAGAGTTCATTTTTAAACAAAAAAACTTCAATATTTCTGTAAAAAAACATGTTTGCAGGCATTTTAAGCTTTACGGTTCTTGATATAAAGTAAAAATCAAGTTTAACGTAGAAAAGCAATATAATTGCACGTAATCTGTTGCGGTTTAACGTAAAAAGGTTTTCTTTTTCTTACATAGCGATGAAACCTTTTTTTGCGCTTCAACAAATGATTTATGGATTATATAAAGTTATTATTATACTTTTGTGCCGTTTTCCTTTTTTTTTCGAATAATTATTTTATTATTGAAACTTTTTTTTTTTAAGTAATTTGTTTAGTAATTTAATTTTTTAAAACATCATTCGTTAAAGAGTTTGTTTGGTTGTAATCTCAGTTTGTATGGTAATACTAAGATTACCATAGTAATTCCTGAGGAGCTAGTTCGAATTGAAAATGTTTTTCCGTTTAGATAGTTTATTTATCCCGCTTAGCTAAATTTCATCACGCTATTCCGATGTAGGTATTCCGTAGTAGGTACTTGTCGTCTGAGTTGCCACGAGCATACAGAATCTGTCGCAAATCATATAGAAGTTTTAGTTATTTTTTGACCACGTAAGCGTAGCCGCAGGAGAAAACTAGTCTACATATAAATAACGAAAGTACCAATTAATATATAATCACTAATACAACATTTTTTTCTGTTTCACGCTGTATACCCTATATATATAGGTAATTAGAGACGCCACGACTGGCCTCAGTTACTAATACAATTAATATATAAATTACTACCAAAAATAACTAAACATTACCATTTTCTAAATCGGTAAAAATGTATAGCTCTTAATATACCACATGAAGACGTCACCGATAATGTGTGGTCGCCTAGGCGGCCTAATAAACCCGTCACGGTCGCTATAAACGGAACTTTATTAAGTTCACCGACTTAGATTTATGGTGTTTGATTTTGGCCGTTTTTCTATACAAGATTCTTTTTAGCATCACACTGTATCACGCATATAACAGGGGAGGCAGAGGGAAGCTAGTGTTAAGATGTTCTGTTCCCCATCCGACCAATATTCATTATGTGTTTAGTGGAGTCTTTTCCATTTTTGCTTACCAAAAGGTATTAAATAATTGATTACCCCAAGTGGGAATCGAATTCAAAACCGTCGCATTTACAGTCTGACACTGTGCCTCTGCACCACAACTGATTATATATTTATTATTATATATTTATTTATATATTTATTTTCATAATATATATATTTATTTTCACATACCTGCATATATAATTATATCTGTATGCTTCATTTTATTAAATAACAAAAAAAACCAAAAAATATTCCGGTGTTCATTTTTCAGTCATTAAGATTCGTCACGAATGGGATGACACGGTCATCCTGTCGTCATAAAATATACAATTGTTTTATAGTTGTGCTGTTCTTTATCTTGATTTTTATCCTTTAGAATAGATAAATATATATGGACTCACTTGAAGCTCTCATGATATTAACACTAGAAAAAAACAATATTAGGAACAAGCCCACCAACATTAGGAACGCCTAACATAAGAAAATCGTTTAATATGTATAACATTATTAACATGAGAGATAATAGTCACAGATAAAAAAGGAAACTTATATTTGATTGGGCAATTTTTTTTCGCCATCAAACAGATTCGCATAATATTGCTATAACAGAGTGAACATCCGCTAACAGATAAGGGTAATAAATGATAAGCGTATTTCGGAAGAAACTTGCTTGTAGGGTGGATATGTCGGAGACATCCAAAATAATTTGATTTTTATATCTAAAAATATTATCAGTTTTTTTTTAGTTTTTTTAAGTTGCTGCATCTTACAGGGTAGTCAAAGAGACACTAGTGTTAAGATACTTCGTTTCCCACTGTCTATCTCATTTTTAAGACATTGAAGGTTGAGTGGCGAAACTCAGGCAATGAGTTTCGCCACTCGTTTTATTTTATATAAGATATAATGAAAATATTTCTTTCTCCTGACAGGGAATCATACCCACAATAGTAACAGGTTACAATCTCCCGGTGTACCGCTACGGCACGACAGTCTGCAACGGAATACCTATTCTTCAATTAGCGTTTTAGTGGGTAAACAGAGAGATATATTTTATAGGTATTTAAAAATATACGTACAAGGTGATGACTACTTTCTCCTTTTTCATAAATCCTATTATATTGCTATTATAATCAATAAATTTAAAAAGTAAGTGTATTTAAATAAAATCGGCTTACCTTTCTGCAGGGATGAATATTTTTTATAAAAAACAAATGTAATCTTAGGGACTTCCCTAAGATTAAATATTAAAATTATTATTATTATAATGGACTGTTGTCTACGTATCAAAATCGGCTAAACAGTTTTGAGGTAATCACTTATTTCTGGAGAGGACATGTAGGTACCTACAATATACATCATTTGTAATTATTAGACCGTTGGAAGTCGATTTTGATTTGATATTTCTTATTTTTTTTTAATTAAGTTCTTAATTTATTATTTTAGCTTATCTTATTGTTATAATATCTAATAGGCCGTCATGGCGCAGAGGCAAAGCGCAGATACGGCGGTTTTAAATTCGATTTCAACTTGGAGGGACCATATTTTCTCGTTCTAGTATTAAAACAAAAAGCTTTTAGTTTTGCAGAAACGGATTTTTTTTTACATTTAATTCCGTCTGTCGACAGGATACAGCGTGAAACTAAAAGGAATAAAATCTACCGCGCATTCATGCTTCACCATAGACGACCTAAAAGTACCTAAAACAATTAAATATAACATGAATATAAGTCAGAGTCACGCTAAGAATATTTCCTAATAATATGCCATGAGAAATATATCGAATAGATCGAGATAAAGCGTTATAAATGATAAGGGAATTGCTTGGAAGATGGTATATTGAGTAGGGGAACCATACATTTAGAAGGATAATAATATTACATATGTGATATGAGAAACTGTCGAGGCCGCTGTGGGGCAGTGGCTCAAGCATGTAAACATATAGGTTGTAGGCTCTATTTCCATTTGGGGAAATGAAATATTTAATATTTCAATTTCCTCGTTCTGGCAAGAAAACAAAGCGTGGCGTTGAGTCCCGTCACTCAACGCATAATGTGTAAAAATCGGTGGAAAGTAAGGAACGGAGTGTCTTAACTTTAGGTTCTCTCTCAGTTTATCTCTCTTGACTACTTTGCTATATCCGAGATAAAGCGCGAAGCGCTCGTGAAACTATACATGCGATGATATTATACACTTTATTTTTATTTCTCCTTTCTAGCAACGGTATTGAGCTCCATCACTCAACATGCAATGTTCCATAAAATCGGCAGGAAAGTTGTGAGTGTCTTTACACTAAATTCCCTCTGCCTACTGCCTGGTTTAAAATAAGTTTTGAAGTAATAGCTAAAATAACAACAAGAGAAAAATAGAATTTCAAAATGACATTGACGTTATTA
Organism: Heliconius himera; assembly: GCA_021202915.1. Lineage (NCBI taxonomy): Eukaryota > Metazoa > Arthropoda > Insecta > Lepidoptera > Nymphalidae > Heliconius > Heliconius himera. The sequence continues at coordinate 340,828 of JAJHJA010000153.1, read as the reverse complement.
AACGAAAATAATTATTATAAAAAAAAAGAGTTTTTTGTACCAAACAAACTAAAATCTTTAACAGAAGATGCGCAAAGCAAAACAACAATATAGGCAAGCCAATTATAGCGACTCAGCGACTAATGAAAAATAAGGCAATGAATATTAAGCCAGCAGACGCGTCACTCTATTATTTAGCGGATACGACGTGAGGTATTGCTGTATAATGTGTTTTAGACTGTACGATTTGTCGTGTCGTATTGAGATTGATACATGGTACACAGTTTATAGAAATGTTTATAGATATGTTTTTGGGATATTGCATCTAATATAAAAATTAAAACATAGAATTTCTTATGTTCATATTTACAAAAAGCTAGTAAAAAGCTGGTTTGGAATATTTTAATTTTCTAATATTTTGTTAGCTTTTTTACCGTCATTGTGAAGTAAAGCTCTACACCAATAGAACATCTCTATTGGTACAAAGATATCTCAGCGTTGCTCCTTATCTAAAATTACTTACGTCTTTGGTTAATTTCCGAAACTATGACTAAGATATTCATGAAGATCTATCTTATCTTATTTTCTTTGAATAAGATAAAAACAATAGTAGGAAGTTTATACTAATATTATAAAGCTTGAGAGTTTGTTTGAATAAGCGCGCTATTCTCAGAAAGATTCGAATTTAAAATTCTTATTATGCTGGATAGTTCAATTGTTGAGGAAGGTTGCTCGCTACATTAGATTTAGAACGTAGAAGTAACTCACTGTAGCTGCAGCTACAAAACAAACTGACCACGCGGGTGAATAGATATAAGAGGCCGCAAGTAATTACTAGTATTATGATTTTCATAGTTGACAAAATTATTTGAAAAATCGCATTTTGTATACTGTTAGTATACGTATCCGTTACGATAAATCTTATGATTTAAAGAACCTTTTGAAAATTCGGGGTGCATAATATACAAAAGGATAGAGTTGGCATTCATTCAATCTTCATTCTGAACAGTATAAGGAAAAGCTTGATTATTTGTAATACTTTCTCATGAAACACGCCTAATATGTATGAAATACAATCTTCGCTTAAAAGGCTTCCCAAAAAAACATTTATTTTTATAATTGTTTTAAGAGCTAAGAAAAAATCTTAGATAAATATTAATTCCTCCGAGTGGAAAATCTTTTCCCTCAATTTTTACAATTAAGTTTACTCTACAATTTACAAAACGAATATTGTCACGTTTTAACATTTTAATTGTATTGTATAAAAACAAAAAAATAATGCCATGACGATTGCCCTGACAACAAAATGTCTTGGAAATTAGGCAAAAAGTGGAGGACCAAGTGTCTTAACCTACCATGCTGTAACTATGGTAAAGCGTGAATTTAAAAAAAAAACATTTTAGAAATAATGTATCCTCTAAAAAATTCTATTTCCATATTTTAAAACAAAGATGCTAACTTTGAATCCTTTGAAAAATGCTATTACCGCATTTTCGGGAACTTCCACGCATAGACAATGGTATCTCAGGATTCATTATTCTCAGCGTACATTGTTCTGACATGTTTGGTAACAGTAGCACGTAATTCGATGCGGTGGACTGTGGATAATTTTATTTATTTTTACTTCAAACTACTAGAAGCTTGTACAAAATTTGTTTTATTGCTGTATTATTTTAGAATGCTTTCTTTCATTTCTCTTGTCCAGAATTTTAGATGTGAGGTTAAAAATTATAGTGCTAACATAACAAGCAATTAGTAAAAACATCTTTTTTTTTTTCATTACTATGCAAATAATTTATGTGCTTGTATAAAGAATTGTACACTGCAGAACGGAGTGGCATGTCACTAAGCTGTTTCTGTCTCACTCGAAAGATGAAGAGGCCATGCAGATCATTGAAAAAAAACAATTCGTAGTTAGGTACATACTCAAAGATAAATAATGAATTTCAATAAATTGTATATTTTACACAAAATACATTCGTACGTTTTCATTCCACCAAATAATGAACAAGATTGAAGGATATTAAATACATATAAAACCTTCATAGTTACGATCTTTTGCTTTTCTTTTTAACCAAGAAGGTAGTTACGAGTTTTTGAATTAACGTCATAAAGAACACGGCATTTTGACCAATCCTGAGTAGACTTATTTTTTTTTAACAGCCAATAAGGGGATGAGGTCTTTCCATTCTGCGTCCGGAAACCCCCGGTATCTTTTTTAATAAGGTTGTCTAGGAAACGCGTTCAGTGTATTTTCAACCATACTGTATTGCATAATCAGCCATCATGGAAGCCGAGGGTGATTCAAACTGTTAAAACCTCGGAAAAGCTTACTTCGCTTATAACTTCCTTTGAGAGAAAACGAGAGAGCTATACATATTTTCTTTTGTTAGAGCGGGATCAAAATGGAGGGTAGTTACGTCGTTTTTAACATTTATATCGGTAAAGTAATTTTCTTTTATTCATCGCGCTACGCTACTATGTTGCTGGAATATATGCTGATAAAATGTATGGTATAAAAATAATCGACGCCAATAACTTGTTTATTATAATTGCGATTCTTAGTGTAATAGTGTCCAGCCAAATAAAATATTTAGATATGAATTTGTATGAAAATATTCAGTGATATTGAGAAAATTCAGACAGAACGAGGCAAAAATAATTTTGTATATTAAATGGAAATGGAGTTTTTCTATTAAGGAAAATAATTCTCTTCTAATATTTGTATAGAGACAAAATAGTTCCTTTTTCTTTCTTGCTGCAGATAAGTAATAATGTAAGTCTAATACTTTTTTTATTATCTGCCTGTTCTAAAATTCTTACCTCTTTATTTAGATAGATTGATTATTGGCTATATTGTGCATGCCAATGCTCACATAGTTCATATTACAAAAACAAGAAATATGTTTTTCAACTATATATAATTGAATTTATTATTTAAAAAATATATATATCCGTATATACTAGATGGTTACATTCATTACTTTCTGGAACTATTTTGCAAATATTTCACGAGATTCTATAATATTATGTTAGGTACATTAATGACTAGTGTGTTATTTTAAAGCCACATTAAGAAATTGCTTTAAAAAATTTAAGTAAATATTTACGAAATCATTACTTTTTTTAAAAATAAAGTTCTTATTTTCATTAAGAAAAGACATTATAAGTGCCAGAAGTAGAGGGGGTGTTATTAACATGTCACAATATAGCCATACTCGACAAATGATAAAAATATATATATATATATATATTTTTTTCAATTCAGCCTATTAGCTCCTGAGGTGCAACGAAATTATCTACATATATAGCACCTATATACCAATAGATTAATATAGATAATATTTAAATTGATATCTGAAAGTGTATATATTTTTTATTTAAATAAATATTTCAAAACTTTCATACTATATTATGATCTTCAAATATTAATAGTAGATAAGTTAAAATTCTAAAAATATTTTTATTTCGAAAATTCCCATAGTAGCGGAGCTTAATAGCGTAATATCATAAAACAATCGCGCAGTTTCAGAACGTTGAACGGACAATGATAGCAGTTTATCCGCGGCGGGAAACAATTCTAAATGACGTTAATTTTGGCGCGCAACGCCATTTTAGTTACACGGCAAAATGGTCGACCCAATTTGTTTTCGAATAACACTTTCTGCATTTCAGCGCTGTAGTTTCGCGTTTTAATGACTGACGTTTTATTTAATTTTGTTTTTTAAGTATATAAATGCGAGTAACATTTATTGGCTACTTATAAATAATTTAAATATCGAATAGTACAAGGCCAATTCACATGAAATGTTTACCGAAGAATTTTTACTTTAACGAAAATAAAATATTTTAAAATAAAAGAATGGAATGAATTTTAAATTCATTTCCATTCCAGAAAATGAAGAAATAGAACTGAAAATTACTCAAAAATGGTTTTGAGTAAAGATACACCATACACACATACAAATACTAGTACTTACAATAGTAGGTAACCAAAATATTTAACTTACCTATCATATTTAGATTTTCATTTTGAACTTTGTAATCATCTAAGAACTAACTTTAATTCTCCTCCTATTTAATCTAATCTAGACTGTAAAAATAAAAAAAAAACCTATCACACGAAAATATATGCGCCTATTTTATAAGACATTTTAAAAAAATACAACTTCTGGAAACTATAAGTCAACCGTACAAATTAAACTTACAACTAACCAGAAAGAAATTGTAACAAATTTCTTCCAATAGTTGATGAAAACAAAAATGTTTTTATTACTTTTGGCATAATGAATTACACACAAAGCGGTGACAGGACGTCATTGTTTAGATGGAAACATTTTGACATTTCGAAAAAAAGATGGCTGACGTTTATTGCGTTCAAAATTCCTTGTCGTAATTGTTCAAAAAAGATTTTATTTTTGTCAATAATGACGGTTCCCCGCTGGGATAGCTTGTTATTGACGCTACCAGTAGCAAATGATTAGTTTCGGTGGCCATTGTAAAGTGTAAATAATCTTGTCTCACACTGTGTATGCTGTGATCACCAACAACTGGTAAGAAAAACTAATTGTCACATTACTTTGTACTTACTACTTGAATTACTTCTTTGACTTGTTAGAGTGAAATAAAAAAAATAATGCTATTTTTACTAAACGTCAAGCCATATAGGCAAATCGTTTCCAGACATAGATAACTTTATTGAAAATTTGCATACTTCAGTGTATTTATGCAATATATGTACTATATTAATTAAAGTTAAACAAAGAACAATCTACTTGTACCTATAGATATATGGCATCACAAATATAACATCTTTTGAAATGTGTAAAGTTAAAAATTAAAACATTAACATTTTTCATTTTTACTTATTGATTTAATTTTGAAATAATCAAAAATGTTATATTTGTATAATAACTTACCAATTACTTACGACTGCGGTGACCTAAAAAACTTGTAAACCAAACAAAACACTGCTTCTTTTGACCTTTTAAAAAATATATGAGATCGACACCCATCCCACCATTTCGTTGTGAAAAAATAGTGTAGATAGAGGCATGATTGTGCCGGAATATCCCTGATTCGGGTTGCAAGGTGTTTACGGCTCCCCGGAGGCAGACGTAAAAGTTTTATCACGTGAGAGGATGAATTTTCTTATATCATAAGCTGGATTCCGATTGATTTGACCGTTATTGATGTTATTTTACGTTTGTTAAATTGTAGTTCGGAGTACTTGCAGATATTTACGATAAAAAAATCTTCTACACTCTTTTAATGTACCTCCAGCATCCGAGACAGAAAAACCTGTTAAAAAATGTCATATTGCCTTTAGTATCTATATTAAATATTCTACTTCCATGGTGAAATAAAAAAATAGAATTATTGAATAACCATTTCATGAATTGTCAATATATTTAAAAAAAACATCATGAAAAGTAGAATTTAGCGACTATTGGTAAGAGGACATTTTGTTATGATTCTATAACTTTTAGAACGATAAATAATTTGTAACTAGAATACATCCATCAACCTACCAAACAGAATATACAAACAATTTAATGGAAATAACAGATGTCATTAAAACAGCGCAACGATACAAAACAATCATATCCCATCTCTAATATATTAAATTAAGCAGAAGAATACAATCCAAATAATAACGATATTAAACTTCATTTATTATTAAAAATTTCGTCATAGACAACCCTCATGTCCGCATCGTCAGAGAGCAGTCATGAAAATAAAATCATGGCGCCCGACCCGCGCAGATTGAATTCAAAATTGGAATCAAAAGACAATCCTTTTTTTTTTCTTTTTTATTGCGACAAATGGCGATGCGCAAAGTGACGGGTCACCAATGTTAAATTTTGTATTAGTGTGAAAAATTGATATTGGGCTTGTGCTTAGGCATTGAGATTTGATTTCAGATTTAAAAATGTATAAAGGTTCAGCGAGAGAGTTCATTGATTTGTCGGATTTTACGGTTTTATACGGTTCGTACAATGTATTTTAAACTTTTTAAAAAACTAATTAATGTCTTTACGTTAACCAAAGATCACCTCATAGATACTTTGCTGAGATCATTTAAGATAAGTAGATATATCTCCATTTAAGCTAAAATGTAATGAAAATATTTTCACGATTTCAGTTAACTTAATCAATAGATATCTAGAATTATATTTAAGAATATATTTATCTTATAATAATATGACTACTATTTTAACATTTTTATACACTAATTTTATATCAAGTCATCATTCCAAATGAAATTCCTCTTATGGAAAAGACCAACACATATAAAGACAAAAATAACATGGAAAAAAACTGTATCAATTAGGTGACATCAAACATTTTAAATGCATGCGTTACCAATATGTCACAGCTGAGAGTATCGACCAATAAAGGAGCAATTAGTCGACGTTTTTTAACACAAATAGAATGGGGACGCCATAATGTAATATCCTTGTTCAGTCAAATTAAAAGGATGAGTGCTTAGTTTGTTGATGGTATGCTTTTTATGTGATTATTTATGTATTACAATTGAATTCTATAATAGATATTACAATTGGGTCGTGTGGTTTCGTTGCTGGCAATGTTATCTACCGTGGTAATAGCAATTTTTCTGCTCTAATAAATTGTTTAGATATAAAGAATATCGCATTACATTTTTTCTTAGTATTCCGCCACTGCCTCTTATTTTACATATATTGAAAATTGTGCGAAAACTAAGGAAAGGAGAAGCTTAACACGAGGTTCCCTCTGCTTCCCCGCTATAATGTGGGATAATAAATAATATTTCCTTTTTATTCATAAATGGCGTATGAGTTAACACTATCATAACAAATAACTTGATAAAATAAATGAACTACCTCCTACTTGAGAAAAATCTAGGGGCGCGCAGGAGCACAAGCGTGCGACTGTTAACTTAACGCGTTGTGGGTTCGATTCCCGTTTGAAAAAATTAAACATTTACATATATTCGCTATTGTGATAACGAGGTGCAGCAAAGCGCCACTCAAAACGCAATGCTTTAATGGGAACGGACTGTCTTAACAGTAGGTTTCCAGGTTTTCTCTGCCTACTTAGCTATGTACGAGATACAGCGTGAAGTTAAAAAAAACTTACCTTGTCTATCTTACTACATGTATATTATATACTGGTACTACGGCGTTCTTCAGCTACTTCAAGCTCCGTTACCAAAACTAACAATACACCGCGTTGACGCTTTTCGTTCTTTTTGGAAATAAAAATACTAAATTAAGTACGCAGAACAAAATGCACATATCATTGTAAAATTGAGCCTTTAAACGTTCTCAATAACAGAGTCAACACATCAGCGCCTCTAAACCACTTAGAGCAGCCGAAATCCGCCCTAAACCGGTTAAATCCAGCTAAATCCGTATTAATAGTCTGTCAAATTGCGAGGGGGACGCACCTGAGCTCTCGCCCCTTTTTTAATTTGATACTGGTGTATTATTTTGTTTTGACATTATACTCTGAGAGTGTAAATATAACTAATCTCTATATTATAATAGATTAAAACAGATAGTGTGATCATGTCGAGAGCATTTGGTAAAAATGTTTTTTTTTTTATTTATTTTATGATGATTTTTTAAGCTCTTTTTAATATGTCTATTTTGTCAAACCTTTTTATAGATTATTATTTTTACTAAAACAATAATAAATTATTTAAGTTTTTTCGTTGTGTTTGTTTCGGTATGCTTTTATAGAGTTAAGCCGTACCTAACAAACCAAGTAATCAAATCTTAGAATCTGAATTTAAACCACTTGTAATAATTATATATGCATGAAACTTGGCCATTATACCTACGTGGCTTAGGTGACAATACAATAGTATGGTATCAATGAGCTGATATGATAATGGAGCCAGGACTTGAATATTGGAACTATTCAGAAGTGAATAGTAAACTATTCGAATTTAGACTTATAATTTGACGTGGAAAAGGGTTTTATTTTATTTTAAAACTATATTTTACTCATTTGTTATATTCAATCACAAAATTTTGTATAGGTTAAGTTGATAAAATATTTTAAAAAAGTGTATGACAATATATGATATTTAAAACTTGGTAAAAGGAAACTAATTCAATTATACTTTGTTAAATGTTTAAATTATGGTTTAACACTATATAATATTATAAAAATTAAAATGACTTTACAACCTAAAATTATAAGCACTAAACATCCACATAAAATTTCTATGAAATGTAGCGGTTAACGTTAAAGTTTCAAATAAAACAATATACTATAGACAATGTAAAATTTTTACTGTCACCAAATTGCGGTAGTATCTAAATTACCTATGGTTGCAATATAACAATTAAACACTACTGTAAACTAAATATGAATAGAGTTATAAAACAATTTCTCCGACGGTCGGGCGGCGGCCGTAGACAATTTAGTCACGCTTTGAAAATGGCTAAATGTATTGGACTGTATTGTGGAGTGTCCTTGGATTTTTGAAATGGCGGGAAAAAAGTGACAGACACTGTCAAAGGTTTTATTTACATCACAAAAGAAAGTTGTTGTTTTACACTTGTGGTTTTTGCAAAACTGTGCAATGTTAATAAAATAATATTTGTTTCTAGTTTGTTTTTACATTGAACGTTTATGATGTTACCACTTATTAACACTTTATCATTTTAACAAAATACAAAAATATAGAAAGTTTCTTAATATTAATTAGGTAAGTGCTCATTTTAGTTAGCTATCAACAAAATATTTTTACAAGTGGGTGATTATACTATTAATTGCCTATATTTTAACGCTAAAGTTCATTAAAATAATAGTATAATTTATATAATTAACTATACATAGGTACGCAAAAGAAAATACTGGCTTTGGCTCGTTTGTCATCTTTTTAGAATGTGAAGGTACCTACGTAATAATGTAAAGTTCTTCATGTTGATGGTCATGTTCGTGTCTATCTAGATGAAAAATGGAAACCTGGAAAACTTGAGAATTATTTTAAATTAAAATAGCTATATTGTGTTAGTAAATAACATTTTAAGTAAGGTTGGCGCATGAAATGTATTAAGAAAGAAAAATTTGTTCTTAGTATATAAAAAACAAGTGGCTCAAATAAAGATTTTGCAAGAAAATCTGTAAAGAAATATTTTTGCTTGCGTTTGGCCGCATCAAGCCTGATGAGCGTTGATGCGGTCTATGGTGTTACTCGCTTGCCTAGTAAGTATCTATTGACTCTGTTTTTTAAAGACCACTATATTGTAAGTTATAGGAAATATAGATGCCGACAGTGAATTCCAATTTTTCACAGCGCGGATAAAGATTGTAGCCTCAAAGCGTTCCGTTCGTACGTTAGGAATTTCCACCTTGTAAGGATGGAGTGAAGCTTTATTCCTAGAGGTTCTATGACAAAAAGGTGCTGGGGGAATTAAGTAATGCAAATCCAGCGCACACTCTCCGAAATGTAATGTAAAAATCAGATAAATAAACATGTGAAATAGCCTACCTTTTTGTAAAAAACAAAAACGAAATGTGCCAGTGCCGAAAGCCTAATCATGGCGCAGAGGCACAAGTGCAACTGTAAAATGTAAATGATTCTGGTAACGAGGCAAAGCACTGCGTTGAGTCCCGTCACTCCACAAGCAATGGGTCCAGAACTCAACTGAAAATGGGGAACTGCAGTGCCTTAATGGAACCGAAGTGTCTTAACATTAAGCTCCCAGATTCCCTCTGCCTATTCCACTATGAACGTAATACAATGAAGCTAAAAAAACCAATATGTTAAATCTTCGTTCATCGTTTACTACAATATTTTCTTCTCATTATGACAGACTGAGATAGCAACAGCGGGTGTGATGCCAGTGGAAAGGGGAAAGGCTGAACCCCCCAATCGGGGGTTACATTATATTTTAATGCAATAATTCTACGTGATCATACAGCGTTTACGAGTACAGCGTTGCTTGTACGAACCAATATTGAAGGATACGTCTCAAGATATAATAAAATTTAGGTATTTCTATTCACTAAAATTTTATTACACTTTTACTATTGAAATCTTTAAAGATGTTAAGTATACATTTAAGTGTATATAGCACTGTAGTATTATACTTATTTAAAAAAATAAATCTACTTCAAATACGTATAAACTGAATTAGATATGCCCAGTCTAGAAATGTGTGGGATATTGGAATTTCAAAAAAACTATTGAACCGATTTAATGAAACTTGGACTTTTTCTTCAGTTATCTTTTCGTCATTTAAATAAAAAAGGGTCATTTCAATAAGATTTTGACAAACACCAATACAATACTTGAAATTTTTTCAACAATTTCACATACTTACGTATATTGGTTGACCTTGGTATCAATGATAATTGATACTGGAGAAAGGTCATGTAAAAATCATAAGAGGAGAGCATGAAGAGGTTGATTACAGTCCAAAAAAATCATGCATTCTATTAAAACTAAGATAAGATTGATTAATTTTATATAGCTATTAGTAAGTACATTTAGATACATTACAAAATATATCAAAAGTTCCAAATATTTTTTTATTTACGTATTGGATATCTCAAGACCAATCTTCACTAGTCGCCGTCATATGTGACACCTTTTAGAGTTCACTGTAGATTAAATTTGTCGAAATTCGCCAGGGCTTTACTCACTGTACACCCGCCACGACAGCAAGCACAAAAACCTTAAAAATATTTGTTTTCTATGATTTATCTATTATTATCTTATTTATTTATTATATAGAATTACGCCATCGTGGCATAGCGGCACAGCGTCTGACTGTAAGCACGACTGTTGTGGGTTCGATCCCCTCGAGGAAATTAACTATTTCCTCGCTTTGGTAAGAAGATAAAACGCGCTATTGAGTTTCGGCACTCAATACCCAATATATGTTCAAAAGATTTTTCGGAAAATTCGGAAAAACTGCGGTAAGTCAAGTGGGAGAAATGGTTCCCCACTTTTTCTGAGTAGTGTGCTCCTGCTCCTGCTATATGTTTAGGTTACGGTTTTAAATTCGAATTCTATTCTGAGTAGGTACCGAGGTAGGAGGTAGGTAACGAGGTAGCATTTAATTTAAAATTGGTATATCTAGGCGCTGAACTAAGAAAACGGGACTTTTGCAAAGACTACTTAAATTTTAAGGAAATTTATTTTACCCGTTGGCCGAATATATAAAACAATGTAATAAGCACAAGAAAAAATATAGGTACAAAGAATACCCCTAAATATGCAATATTTAAACTTTAAAGCGTTAAGACCGTGTAAAGTGGAGTAAGTCAAGTAAAAAGGCAAACCCTGGCAAAAAAAGAAGAAAGCGTAGTTGAGTGGCGGACGTCAACGCCGTATTTTGCTTTACAACGCCGGAGAAATGATTACAATTAATTTATCCAGATTGAGTTATTTTGGTGGCATCATAACTCAAATTTTGGTAGTCACTTGGGGTTTTAAAGTGGGAATTGAACCCACAATCATCACGTTAACAGTTGTTAACCAATACGCCACTACAGCTGTAATATAAATGTAATACATATTATTTAGCAGTAATAAGCGCAACTTGCGTTCACCACCGTACAGGTACCATGGAATAATATTCAATTATTAAAACAATAATCCTCCCTTACAGTCTCTCGGGCACCGGCGTCTATGACGCCTGCTTCTCCTGGGAATACCTGTGTAATCTATGTTGCCCAGTGCTGGGATGAGAATGTGATTATAGGTAATTTGTTTGTTGTTTGATTTATTTTCCTTTTTTTGATTGTTAAATATGGTTTGGGTTCAATTCTCACTTGGAGTAACGATTATTAAAAACAGCTTTACGCTTTTCTTTGCGTGGCTTAAGAAGGTAATATATAAAAGAATAAATTCATTTCCTCGAGTAGCAATCGAACTCACAACCGTCGTGTTACATTTACACCCCTGTGCCACGACGACTTCTCTTTATATCATAAGTTGGACATTTTTTTAGGGATTAAAATCTCTCACGGGTTCTCTCTCATGGACTACTCACTGAATTTAAGTTGAAATTTTGCGTTGGCATGTAGATATGTTAAAGAACATAAGAGAGCACGAACACTTATTTATAAATCGCTCTCAACACTGATATTGATCTTGAGAGTAATCTTAACATACTGTTTTAAGAATCTATGGCCTGTATTTATGAATGTGATATATAGATTATAATTTATGAATAAAAACGGCATCTCAGTGTCATCAACTCATGATCTCAGAGTTGAGAGCGGTTTATAAATACGGGCCTAAAATAGGTTTTCTTCAATACCTACACGAAAGATAATACGATATTTAAGATATTATTTTACATTTTATTACTGTAAACTGCATTAAAATCACAGAATTATTTAAAAAGTTTTAAGGTATCTCGGTGGAAAGCGACTTAATTTCATAATTCATTGTATGTAAAGTAAACGACTATAGTTGCTAAAGCGCCATCTGTTAGTGAATAGTTTTACATTTTAATTCCACTAGCTTCTTCTAGAGGGCGTTATAAACTAGTACACTAGTAACTTTTTTTATTAATAGGTGTCACTGATGAAGACCATTATGGCGCAGTGTGAAATCATCTGATTTTACACGCGAAGGTTGTGGTTATCCGTTGGGACTACAATGAAATATTCTTACTTGAAAAATGGGGTGTCTTAACACTAAGTTGTCTGTGTTAGAGATATTGCCTGTTGAGTGACAGAATCTAATGCCGTGGTATGTGTTATTAATCGTGGAAATGAAAATGATTTTAAATTATAATTATCCCATTTTGATAAAACTTACTCTCTTTTTCTTTGACGGGTTGAGTTAGATCGTCACAAGTAATTCAATACAAGCATCACAAATAATTTCAACTACAGAAGCAGTTAGCACCATTTTTTATTTATGTATAATGCATTTTTTATTTATTTGTATATTTGCATGTAAACTCAATAAGATGAAGAAAATAAGTCAGTCAACATTTATTTACAATTTATTAAAACAGTATCTATAATCCATAAAATGTGACTCATCAAAGGCCGACCTTACCAAACCTGTCTTGATAGTCCTATATAGATATCTTTAGTCAAGTTCATTTAAATACATTTAATTTTTACTTAATTGATAACTTAATTTAATGAAAAGGTTCAATTTTCTATTTTGTTTCGGGTTCTAAAAATAAAATCTTTTACTTATGTGTAATTTTTAAACATTTTTAAAGTGTTATTCCACACTTAGGAAAGAAAAATACTTATTTAGAAAACCGACCAGGGACCGACCTCCTAGAGACCAGGTATATTAATGTGTAATTGTTGTGTGCAATAGAGTATATAGTATTGTTTTAAACATTTTTAAAGTGTTATTCCACACTTACGAAAGAAAAATACTTATTTAGAAAACGTATAAAAATTTGAACGCAGCGGGGCTCGAACCCGCGCCTCCTGGAAACCGACCAAGAAATTAATTATACATTTTTATACGTTTTCTAAATAAGTACATTGTATTGTGTTGTAAATAGATAGTAAAGAGTAATATATGTAGCTAAAATTTGTTTGTAATTTGTAGCCTTCGTGACGCGGCGGCACAGCACAGCACAGCATTTGACTGGAAACACGACAGTTGTGGGTTTGATTCCCACTCGGGGGAATAAATTATGTTTATTTTTTCCCGCTGGAAACAACACAAAGCGCAGCGTTAAGCTAACACTAGGCCACTTATACATAAATACAGAGAGTCTTAACAATAGGTACTCACCGCCCATCCTACTATATGCATTTTTTTATTATATTGAAATCAAATTCATGACCAACTTGCAATATAATAATAAATTTATTTATATTACTTTCTTATACTCTATAATAATTGCCAAGCTTGGAAATTATTCTAGAGTATATATATGTAGCTAAGGGGAGAATATAATAATATGATATCTTCGGGCAGGTCTGATTATGGAGGTGGAATGGTATTAGTATAGCCATCGAGACATGTCATGGCCATGGACCCTTCCTTTCTTTTGATGTCGGAACTGGAAGGCAACTGATGGAACCGTAAGCGTATTTTTAATATTTTAAGTCTCTTTTTTTGGCGGTATCTGTTCTAACCTATACCTTGATTGAAAAATAGTAAATAATTAATATAGATTTTCATATTTATTCATATTTTATAGATAGAATATACTTTATTCAGTAATTAAATGTTACATATACACTCTAATTTAGATAAAATAAGGAAAACAAGACAACAATTTAGTAGAGGTGAGCGTTGGCAGCCGTACTAGTGTAAACTGTGTCACAGCTGCCAGCGTCTTTGACCCTTAAGACACTATTTCGATGACAAAAGTGAAAATACTCATCAATTACATATAATTATGATGACATAAGCAAAGTAGGAATGCCGTCTGTTCCAGTAGCAGATTCTTCTTTTAAATTTGCAATAACAGCCTGAATTTCATTAATGTCAGTATCGTACAGCGCCATGGAGTCCTTTGAAACGGAAGACTGGGAGTTATATGTATTTGACATACAGTCAAGTTCTTTGTTTAATTTAGCATTGGCATATGATGCACCAATGCCAGCGAAATAATTGTTTACGGCATTTACGGATACATAAGGATCACGGTGCAGATCGAGTAAAGGTGTGGAGGTAGACGAGGGCTTTTTGTAGAAAACAATTTTATTAACAGTGTTCCACGTACCTTTTGGATTGTTTTTGTATTTTAGAAATTAGTTTTTTTCATACGCTGCTTTTATTTTTTTATTTTTTCCGATATCTGGTGTACGTCATACGTAGAATTGCATTAGTTGGATCAATTTTGATCTTTTTATGTAATTTATCACGGTGTCTAATGCACCTAACTAGTCCTGGAGTCAGCCAAATGGAAATATAAATTTTAAGTGAATATTTCATCTCCTCGAGTGGGGATCGAACCCACAACCAGTCGGTTTTGCAGTCACACCTCGTGCCGCTGCGCCACGACCGGCCTCCACCACACGGCACCATCGTTTTGATTGTGATAATCTGAACTATATGAGGTGTAACCATGAATGCTGGGTACAATAGTAGTTGTGGAAAGCCAACATTCTGTAAGGATCAGTATGTCACATTTAATGCGTAGTTTCTCAAGTAATACAGTCAGGGCATCAAAATTACAACTTACGCTACGGATATTGGTATGCGTTACTGTTAAGGCATTATAGTTTATGTTAATACTAGCGGCCCGCCCACGGCTTCGCCCGCTTAAATACATGATTATTGATTTAAGCAGAATTGATTGACAACTATAATAAAATAAAATAAATAAATAAATCAGCTTCACGCTGTATCCCGCACACAGCAGGGTAGGCAGAGGGAACCTAGTGTTAAGACACTCCGTTCCCCACTTTCTGCCGAATTCTGGAGGCATTGCGTGTTGAGTGGCAGAACTCAACGCCGCGCTTAACCTCGACATCAGAGCGAAGAAATGGAAATATAAATTTAAGTAAATATTTCATCTCCTCGAGTGGGGATCGAACCCACAACCAGTCGGTTTTGCAGTCACACCTCGTGCCGCTGCGCCACGACTGGCCTCACACCCTATAATAGAATGACAAACAAATATAAAGACAACATACAACAACATACATAATATAAAGACAACTATAATGACTTCTAATATGATTTTTTGTTTCTTTAATCTGTAATATTCTATTACGATTTTTTTACGACATTATCGTAACTTCTTTAAGAATTTTTGATTGTTTCGAACTAAAAAATATGACCAATGTCGATATTTGATATTCATATATATATATATATATATATATATATATATATATATATATATTTTTGTAACAGTACGTTCTTTTTACCTATGTTATGTTTTTAAAAGCTCTGTTAAATGTGCTGATGTCACTTAATAATTGTACTGCTTCAGAAACAGTCTTAAATGTAAAATTATTAATTTGGTTAAGGATTCATAATATTCTTTGTAAAATAACTGTAATGTTTGCATATTAACTCCTGTTTGCATATTATTAGATAAATGAATAATTGGTAAATATGTAGTTATTACAGAGTACACGTAGAAAGGATGTTTTTAGGCATTTTTATATAGATTTATTTCAAACGAACGAACGAACCAAAAAATCTATGTATTTACTTGATATTTCTTTGAAGATCAAATCGTTCTTTATCTCTGTGTTGAATTAATTACGATTTAAACTTTACTGTTACGATTTATGAAGGTAATCTCTACTAACAATTCAATTTTGTTTACTTAAAATAAATAAATCAGCTTCACGCTGTATCCCGCACATAGCAGGGTAGGCAGAGGGAACCTAGTGTTAAAATACTCCGTTCCCCACTTTCTGCCGAATTCTGGAGGCATTGCTTGTTGAGTGGCAGAACTCAACGCCGCGCTTAACCTCGCCACCAGAACGAAGAAATGGAAATATAAATTTAAGTTAATACTTCATCTCCTCGAGTGGGGATCGAACCCACAACCAGCTGGTTTTACAGTCACACTTCTTGCCGCTGCGCCACGACTGGCCTTGTTTACTTTATTGTATAAAATATTGTATAATAGTGCTTCAAAAATATATATTTTTATCAACAGTCATATAATCAAGACGTTTCGAATGTCATTCTTTAGCCAGGGTCATACCAGCGCGATTTCTATATAACATTCGCTGGCAAGCTAATGCCTTGAGTTCATTCAAATGACGATAACTTTTTTTTTAATGAACCGATTTTGATGAACCAAACTTTAGAACCTAAATTGAGTTAAAACAAAGCAATTGGTGAAATTTTCAAGTAAATCGGTTCAGTAGTTTCAGAGAAAAATGCGGACAACAATATGTCGACAGACAGACAGACAGACAGACAGACAGACAGACAAGAAATTCAAAAAAAATCTTTTTGCTTTCTATTAGTCTTTTTAAGTATCCCTCTATCTATCCATTTCAGTCAAAATTACTAAATGTACAGACAAAATATTTTTACTGTCTTATTATATATAGAGATGATGAATTAAATTTTCTGGAGAACAAATCGTGGAATCGGACCCTTGTGCAGTGTCAATATCATTACATATATTATTTAACGGAAACATGTGAATTAAGCGTTTGTTAGGGCTTTTCTTTAGTGAAAACAAACTATTTGTATTGTCATGAATGAGAACGTGGCAGCAACTATATAAAGAATTTACGAATGAGGGCCTGTATTTTGTTTGTGTGATTTGAAGAATGGTGTGAACTAGTGTTATAAACGTAGTGGTAAATAATGTGTAATTATGACAGTTAACAAAAAGTGGTGATTTAATAAACGATAAAACTGAGTAATAAATTAATGAATTATGAACGTAACGTGAAAAATCAAAGTCCATGCAAAACAAAAAACAAAACAATATTTTAAGGTCACACAGTCACAGCTTATGTGAGGGCGAAGAAAGAAGATGATCCAGGTCTTTATCAGTGTCGATTCGATGACACTGAGCGCCTACAGACTTGCGGAGTAAACTTTGCCATGGGCAGTCCAACAAAACTTGTAGCCGTGTTTCTTACTAAATTCACGGATAAAATATCTTTGAGGCCAGTCGTGGCGCAGCGACACGAGGCGTGACTGCAAAAACTGACTGGTTGTTGGTTCGATCCCCACTCGAGGAGATGAAATATTTATTTAAATTTTTATTTCCATTTCTTCGCTCTGGTGTCGAGGTTAAGCGCGACGTTGAGTTCTGCCACTCAACACGCAATGCCTCCAGAATTCGGCAGAAAGTGGGCAACGGAGTGTCTTAACACTAGGTTCCCTCTGCCTACCCTGCTGTGTGCGGGATACAGCGTGAAGCTGATTTTTATTTAATAAGATATCTTTCTTTCTTTATCAGTCAGGCACTCGCTAATGTAAACAGGCTTAGGTTCTCCTTCAAGTTTAAGATGTAATGTGTTTAATTTGTTTTTATTGCGATTATACACTTTCACAGCGGTCAATATTTTGATTAAAGTTGAGAAATCTTTAATTAAAGTTGAAGAAAAGTTCACAATTATTGGCTTATTAGCTCCGTTTTTCTCGCTGAGCCGAAAAATATCACTTAGCTGACTGTCCTCAATATGAATTTTGGTAACTGCTCCAATATTTTTCACGACGGAAAGTAAGTCGTTTTTAGATTCATTATTTTGAACGGGAAGATTTCTGATTTCAATACAAGTCTGTTTTTGCGATCTTTCGAGGTTTTCCACTTTTATTTCCAAGCTATTGTATGTAAGATAAATGTGATAATTTTTCAGATTCCAGTTTTATTAATCTGTCCTTCATATCTTCATATTGCTTAGAAATAAAATCCATAGATTTTATGATTTCGCTATTTGGGCACTGAATATCTTTAATGCTTTCTTGTATAGTATTCTGTTGATTTATCAAGATTTCAAAAGATTTTCTCATTTCAAGCATAAGGGCTGACACCTCATCGTCATGTTGGCGCTTGGGGTCCCGTAGTCTAATAGATACATTTCTAAAATCTTTATTGTCAGTGTCCGTAACTGCTGAGCTTTGATTCGTATCAGAGTTTGGTATATTAAGCTCTAGAATTAGGGCAAGCCTTCTTGGGTAGCATTTTAATATAAAAATATAACTTTTAATTACTAATAAAATTGCCTCCGAGAGACAATATACTACAGTTAGGACGTGAGACGCTTCTGTTTACTTATTCATTGACATGCAATGTATGAGAAGACCACGGATCTTTCGCACTGCAATATAATCCTTATGCGTACCGCGGAACCGTGTGAATTGCGTGCATTGGCCGCAGTATAACTTGTCAGCTGTTGAGGGTTGAATAAATATTTTATTTGCAACTTACAAGTGTAAATTCACTTATTCCTTTATTGTTTTAATATTTAGAGCAAAAATTCACTTCACTTTAGATACAAAAAGACTTTAAAGTCATTTTGTTGGAAAATAGTCCATAGTTGTAATAAATAATTATTTTTAAGCCTCAGAGACAAAAAGATGTTATGGCACAAGTTTAACCGCCGGGGCAAAGATCCACTGATATTCTCAAAGATCTACTGATATTTCAATATTTATTATTATTTAACAGGAGACAAAATTTTAAAATGATAAAAACTTTAATATTTAAAAGAGCATTTTATCAACAGAACTGCTTTCGGAGCCGGTGACAGTTATATTTTCACTCGACAAGTCAAAAGTACTAGTAAAAAACATTTTTAATCTTATCTTGAAAAATATTTTTAATCTTAATTTATACTATTTGAGACCAGTCGTAGCGCAGGGTTACAACTGTGCGACACTAAACGCGACAGGTTTCAATTCAATTCCCACTCGAGAAAATAAAATATTTAATTTTTACATATTTCCTCGCTCTGGTAAGGAAGCAAAGCGCAGAGTTGAGGGCCGTCACTCAACACACAATGCCTCTAAAATTCGATGGGAAGTAAGGAACGAATTGTCTTAGCACTAGGTTGCCATTTGCCCTCTGCCTTCCTTGCTAAGTAAGTAATACAGCGTGACGTTGAAAAAAATATACTAATAATATAATTTTCATGTTTTAATAATCATAAATACGGTTTCACAATTTTTTTGTACTCACTTGTAACAGATCAGTGTCCTCGCTATTATAAAACGTGTGAAAATTTACAACTACCTACTAAAATTATTTCAATAATATCCATTATCATAACATTTTTTCATATTAGAATAACTAATGTATCTAAGTATATATTAAAATAGGTCACTAGGTTAATATAATAAATTTACACTAACAAGATCATTAGGTAAGACTAGATACTTCCTTTGACCATCGTGGCGCAGTGGCAAAATGTGACTGTAAACGCGATGGTTGTGGGTTCGATTCCAACTTGGGGTGATGAATTGTTTAATACTTTCATTCCCTCGCTCTGATAACGAGGCAAAGCGCGTTTAGCTCTGCCACTCATCACGCCATGCCTCGAAAATACATTGGAAAGTGGGGAACGGAATAAACAAAAATAATTTCGCTAGAGCTAGTTTCACGCTTTATCCGGCATAGTTGAGTTTGTAGATTGCGTGTTTTTTTTATCATGATGTTATATGCCATATATAGAAAGGTAGTCATAGGGAACCTAGTCTTAAGAAACTAATTTCCCCACGTACGGGTGGTATATTGAAGTTGAGTGGCGGACCTCAACCCTACGCTTTGTCATGTTACGATAACGAGGAAATAAAAATAAATCATTCCATATTGATTAACTTTCATATTTTTTTTCATGCTGTATCTAACATACCTGTAGAACTGAAAGCCGCGCTTTTTCTTGACAGAACAGAGAAATAAAAGTAATTTATTTCCCCTAGTTGGAAATGAATCCATAATTATAGCGGTCACAGTCAGATGCTTTTCCACTGCACCACGATGGGCTCAATGAATGAATTAAGTTCAACATAATTAACTATTTTGAAATTTAAACCCGATCTTGAATTGAATCTACTATTATAAACGACATATTTCATATAATCTTTATAAATGTTTAAACATGTCGGAACTCCAACCACTCTACCGTTCTCATACTCTAACTGAACTCATCTCTCAACTGAAACTCATCTCTCAACTAAAACTCATCTCTCAACTCAAACTCATCTTTCAACTCTACAGTCGCGAATTAAGCCATACGTTCCGAGCTACGTCAACAGTTTTATAGCTACATCTTGTTCTTTATATTTAATTCGATCTTTGACATTGAGATCTTCGTGACGCATTACAACAGCGTATGACTAAGCGTGATGGTTGCGGGTTCTATTACTGCTCTGGCAATCGAGGTGCGACGTTGAGTTACGTCTTTTAACACACAATGTCTAAAAAATATGTGAAAAGTGAGGAACGAAGTGTCTTAACCCCTAGATTGTTTCTTCCTACCCGGCTATAGAGAAAAGACGTGATGCTGCTCTTAAAAACTACCTACATTTTTATGTGACACGAAGTTTCGGTTTGATTATCACAGTTAATTTTCGTATTATACCTACATACATAGTGGTCCCTGCTACCAAGAATGATAAAAAAGTGGTCCTTGATCAAGAAAAGGTTGGGAACCCCTGCTTTATAGGTATAGTCTAATATATGGTAGTGTGTGTTATTATTGTTTAATGTATTTTTATACATACTTTTCCCTCCTTGCATTAATCCTGGCGTTTGCCAGGATCAACCTTCCTGCTGACTACTCTACTTTACAATTAAAACACTTACAAAAAAATCCTCGATGGTTAGGCCATTTGCCCTCATGTCTGGTATCCAATAATTGTAACTTGGGCACCCGGAAGGTTTTACTCCAGAGACATACATAGCAAGGGCCTGCCATCCAACAAAGTTTCTAGGCTGGCGCGCAACGTGGCCATACCTTCTAAGACGGTGGTCTTCGAGCGTCTCCGGATTCCAAGACTACGTCGATCAGACCTCGTTACTCCGCACATTGATCTCAGCTTCTTCATTTCCGTGACGTGAAGCTCCCGAGTGCTCCCGTATCAAAGAAACGGTCGAATGATGCTCTTGTATAACAGCCCTTGAACTACACTAGTGACGTCCCGTCCCATCGTGTGGCTCAGCCAGCACTTGTAGCAAATATTTTTTAAATAAAATGAGGCGTCACAGGGCGCCTGGCAGATGTGAAACATCGTGTTCGTACAAGTAATATGCAAAAAGACAAGATTACAGAAACTAAACATAGGATATTGAAAAAATTAAGTATTACAAAGGAGACAAACTATTCCATACATTTTTGGGCCCAGAAAATAAAGAGATGAAAATGATCATTCCCTCCCTAAAAACTATATAAATTTTGGCAATCTGAAAGCTGAGTTATTACAGAAAATGGTGACTTTATTTAGTAAATATTTATTAATTAATTCGATATTAATTTCAAATTGCCACAACGTATACATGTTATACCTTAGTATAGCGTGGTGACCCGTCGCCACGGCAAGCGTCGCCAGATGTTTCACATCAATCTAATCTAATCTAACTTCACGCTGTATCCTTAGCAGGGTAGTCAGAGAGAAAGGAGAGCCAAACTCTATGGTCTCTGCATACCTCTTTCGCCTCGTCCACTCTCAACAACCTCTTCATACATGCCCTCCGGAGGGTCTTTATGCTTTTTACGTGACCTTCCTCCAGTATCTTTGATACTGTGTTTTCGAAGATCAACCGAGGTCTCTCCCTACCTCTCTTACCGCTCACTTTACCGACATAAATCTTTTTTGCCATTCTTTCATCACTCATTCCTTCGACGTATCCAAACCAGGTGAATACGTTCTTCTTCATTCTCATCGTGACATCTTAGAATCCTCCATCCATCCATCCTATAGGAAATCCCTAGTACTTGCCATTCTGTGTATCTCTTTATTGTGGATTCGATCAGCTGTCTCCGCATATTCTACGAAGAGATCGTATCTCCACAGCTTTCATTTTTCTTCTGTAATACCCACGTTTCGCTATCGTATAACAGGGTCTGTTACCGGCAGCAATACGCCTTTCTGCATCCATCTCCTATCTTCCATCCCTACTGAACATACTTCCCAAATATTCATTCACTTGTTCTAATATCTTACCATTTACACTGATCTTGCATTCCGTCCTTTCCTAATGTCTTTCAAATACCAGACCCCTTTATCTTATTCGCATTCAGGCTTAGACCATTATGACACCACAGGCATTAGACAATACTCTGAAAGATGGGCGTCAAACACCTTTCCTTCAGAGTGGTGTCTAATGCCTGCAATTCGCATTCTGATGATGCAATGAGCACTGCATCATCTGCGTACAACAGGCAATTTACCCTCAAGTCACCTACTTTCACTCCCATGTCACTTTGTTTCACTCTTAGAGACAGCTATCTAAATACAAATTGAACAACCAAGCTGACATAGCGCAACCATGTTTAACACTCGAATGGATGTCAAACCATGGCTCCTACTCGCACTTAGGCTGAGTGATCTCTGTAAAGAGACTACAGCCTGCAACAAGGGTCCGCTTACATTGTACCGCTGTAGTATCTCGCGTTTTAATTTCATTCTCACAACTCTGTTAAACGCCATTTCCAAGTCCCAAAAGCACAGAAAACTTTTGATAACGGCTAAGAATTTTTCTGTGATTATGCGGGGGGAAAAGATCCCTGATTCATCCTCTTCCAGGTCTAAAGCCTCCTTGGGCCTCTCACAACAGCCTTTTGAATGTCTCTTGCATTCTTTTAGCCAATATTTTAGCATAAGCTTCACTACCCAAGCTAATCAAACTGATAGCCGTATAGCTTGCGCAGTCTATCTCTGAACCTTTGCCCTTATACAAAGGCTTTACTTTGTATTACACTCTCAACTTCTTCAATACTGTCTCCGCCGTCAGCTACATCAAGACTCAGCGTTTGGCTGTGAGGCGTCATCACATTCATCTCCTTGTAAAATTCTACCCAACGCTTCACATCAATAATGTTTTTTTTTACATTAATTAAAAAATATTTACAATTTAAATCCATTTTTAAATTAAATCTTAAATAAATCCTTCTCCACACATTTTTTTTATAAGAGGTACAAAATTTTTGCTTTACGTATAACATATTTATAGATTTAAATTACTGAGGTAAGACTCAATACGTTAAATGATAAGTCAATTCATGTAATATGTGCGCTTTAAATATATACATTGTTTGATATTTGAGAGTGTCCGTTACTAATGGAACTAATATATAGACACAAAAAATATTTTACAAAAAAATATATGTAAATTATTAGGTAGTAAATGTAAATATGGTAAATAGGCAGATATTTTTACTTTACTTTAGTAATGATACTATTTAAAAAACCGGACAAGCGCGAGGGTTCCGTACAAAAATTGGAGATCTCGGGCTTTTTCTGAAATTCAGGCTTAGATTAGCCAGAGCCCTTTCATCTCACCTCACTTGAACTTGCGGCTTTAATACCAAATTTTGCCCCCTTTTAAGGCTATTATTTTTTAGGATTTACCCATAAATGTATAGTTTTTGGATTTTTTTCTAAACTATTACTACCTCTACAGGTAGAGTAATAGTTTAGCTGCCCAAAAAAAGATATATAGTTTGAATTTCATTTTGATATCTCCCGTTTTGAAACTGATAATAGAGTGCCTTAAGACTAGATTTTCTTTGTTTACTTCTTTTCTATTTTCTTTTTCTATTTTCTTTGTTGATTTATATAGCGGATATACGAGATACAGCTTGGTAGCACGAAGCACATTTAAAATAGATTGTATTATTTAGGTGGTAAAACTTTGTAAGTATCATAATTTTAGTTAAAATGTAGAGTAAACATTGTGTGAAATTAATTCTGAATTATCAAAAATAACTATGAAAATATTTAAAGAACATAATACATAAGCTTTTCTTTCTTTTTTTGTGTTTTTTTTTGTGGACAACAAAGTGATCCTCTAGGATCACATTGTAGACCTATAATGTTGAAATTATTACGGAACCCTCTGTGGGCGAATCTGATTTGAAGTGACCGGTTTTTTTTAACTTTATTTTATATATCGCATATAATAGGGCCAGTGGGAACCTAGTGTTAAGACACTCCGTTCCCTTCGACATGCATGCTCAATTTTTAAGATATTGTGTGCTTAGTGACGGATGCCGCCCTTTATATTGTTACCAGAGCGAAGAAAAGAAAGGCATTCCCTTGCCCAAGGGCCTTCTCAATCGTCGCTTTAATTTACTGCCAGGCATTTTAACTTTTAAATAGAATTTATATGAACCATTAAAATATCTAATAATATTCTTAATTTATTTTTAACAACGGCGGAACCCTGAAAAAGAATAATCACTCGCTGTAGCACAGATATAAAAACACAAGTAACTTCTGTAGACGACTTATTTCATTCAACAAATTCACGGTAGGCGGTCGTTGCTCTAAATTATATGTTTAAAAAAACGGAAAAATAAGCGAAAATATATAATAATTCCAAATGATATAAAAGTAGAGCAAATATTCTTAATTTAATATGGAATTAGTGCGCGACTCTGTAAACTGATAAACGCGTATTAAACTAATTGTTTATAGTTTATTCTTTGTTTTTGAAGTGAAGAAGTAATCATCAATAAATAATGATTATTTTTGATTCAGTTCACTTCACTTGAGTTTTTTAATAATGGCGTTTCAGGCGTGTCATTTTTAATTCTCATTACTAAATATTACACTCGAAATTTCAATCGATCGACTTAAATAGAAAATATTTTCATCGCGAAGTTCAAAGAGAAAATGCATATATAAGAACTAAATAAGGATTTAGCCGCCAAGTGATACAAAAATTAATAATGGATACAAATTGGACGTTCCACATGGGGCTCAGGTCCCCAAACTTGACGAACACGACGGTCAGTTTACAAGAAAATTTTGAAATCGACCTCGAAGACACTAACTGGATTCTGACATCGTCCTTCATAATATTCACAATGCAAACGGGTAAGTCATTTCGCTTTTGCATATATGTGTTTGGAAAGCGTCGTACACATCGTATAGTACGCGACAGCTCTGGATTCGATTCCCACTTGGAGGAAGTGAATTATTTCCATTCTCCTCGCTCTAATAATAAGATATGGGACAGCATTGTTCCGCTCAATGTCTCAAAAATTGGGTGGTGCGTGGAGAATGAAGTGCCTTAACACTAAGTTCCCTCTTCCTATCCTGATATATGCGGGATACAGGGTGAAAATAAAACAAGATTAAGCCATCGCGGCGTAACTAATTGGATATGATGGGATTGTAAACGCAATGATTATAAGTTCGATCTCACTCCGGGAAATGGCTGTGTTGTGTTCCAAGTAATGATTTTTACAGACAGAGTTGTTTCCAAAATTATTGTTTTCTTCTTCTGCGGCTTCCCAATGTATCCCCATAGGAGAATGGTGGAAATGTAAACTTATTTTATTTGAAAGGAGTCCACCAAAGCATTATACGCTCAGTTCTAATATATTCGTATTCATTTCAATGTGAAATATGAAGAGCCAAGTTAAATGCTAAGTAACACCGACTAAAGAATGGGATATCAATATATGTAGGTCCCGAGTTCTGTGTTCACTCGAGGTACTCTTTCTTTTTAATCTATATTAATATTATGAACTTAGGAACTACTAGTTTTAAAGGAAAAAAGCTTTTGGTGTTGGATATATCGACGGTCCCTAGGTAAAGTATCGAAAGTGCAAAAATTTAAGTATCTTTGATTGCTCTTTGAACTACTAACAAGGGTAGTTTTCGAATACAGACACGTTTAAAAACGCAATTAAAAAAAATACTACACTTCCTAGTAGTTAAAAAGAGCGATTAAAATATCGCCAGAAATCGCTTTCGATACTTTACCTAGGGACCATCGATATGTATGTAGCCAATAGTAATTACAGCACTTTAATAATTTTGATGTAACTCACTATCCTTTCGGCAGGATATTTTTAAAGTGTTATTCCACACTTAGGAAAGTAAAATACTTACTTAGAAAACGTATAAAAATTTGAACGTTGCAGTTTTTTTTATACGTTTTCTAAATAAGTACTCTCTTTCTCTCCCTACAGAGATGCTAACAACATAAATAAATTGTAACAAGCGTATAAAAAATTCGATGTAGCTCGATGAGAACGTATGGCTTAATGATCAGAGCGCATGGTCGGTTTCCAGAAGGCGCGGCTTCGAGTCCCGCTACATTCAAATTTTAATACGTTTTCTAAATAAGCATTTTGGCAGGATTTATCTTAGACACAGGAGTAAAAACTAGTTTATTTATTTTATGTAAAAATGAAATTGTCTCCTTCAAACGGAGGCCATCAATTTGTGTTAGTAAAAATACAAAGTCAATTTTACAACTACAGATGTGATACATAATATTGCAGAATATTGAATTTCATTTTCCTTTTGTACATACTTTGTGTGGCAATATAAAATTAAACCGGATGTTCAAGGTGTTTACACAACCTTACAATATTAAATTATTTGAGGATATTTCCTTGTTCGTTTTGTTATGTAGAAAAAGTGGCTATTGAGAAACAGTGGGACTGACTGTGACAATCGTGGTAGGTTTGATGCCCACTCGGGAGAAAGAATTAATTTCATATTCGCTCCTTGAAGAACAAGTCGTGGGGTTTTGCTACTCAAAAGATTACCTTAACTACTTACTGAAATGATAAGACGCTTGAATTTAGGACATTAAGGAATGTCCTAAATTCAAGCGTCTTGTCATTTAGTTCTCTCTACCAGCCAGCCAGCCAGCTTTGCTACTTAGTTTGTGCGTGGAAAATGTCAATTTTCTGTTTCTAAGAAAGCTTAGGCTAAGCTTTTATCTATATTTCAACTTATATCTATATTTGTCACAAATTGAGTAAATCTGTGAAGATTAAATTTATCACGAAAAGTCCATTGAAATATTGATTTTACAGTTTTAGGGCCTATCGTTATTATAAAATATTAGATACTCTATTTTAATAATATATTTTTGTTTTAGGCTTTGGGATGCTTGAGTCGGGATGTGTGTCAATAAAGAATGAAGCTAATATAATGATGAAGAACCTCGCTGACATATCACTTGGTGGTACGGTGACATGTTGTCTGTACTATGCATATATATTTTCCTCTGATTTACCACTTATTCAGATATTTCCATACAACTGTATGTCTTAACAACATGCACACAGAAAAGTTGGGCCTGTGCCTACCATAAAGTAGTCTGATGAGTCTGAAGAACAAAAAAAACTTTATACGAGTATTGTTCTTTTTATATATTTATTTTAAGAATGATATATAAAAATAACAATCTAAAGTTTTAAAGTTTTTTTTAAACTTTACATTGTTATTCTTCGACTGTAGAAAAAAGATTTTAAAAATTTACTGTACTAATTTTTAAATAGAATATTCAAGGATCATTTTATATTATTATATATTTACCAAACATACCACCACCACCACTAATTAATCAATTTTAATCAGGTCTAACATATTGGATATTTGGCTACGGCATGTCTTTTGGCGATGGGCCACTGTCCAACCCATTCATAGGAGTGGGCAACTTCCTAGTGGACCCACCGGTGGGCGATGCGCTGATGGGCCCCGTTTTCGCTTCGTTTCTGTTCCAATTGTCGTTTGCTACCACAGCTACTACTATAGTCAGTGGTGCTATGGCAGAAAGGTATTCAATTTTTACAATCTTACTGATCCTACTTAGTTGTTTAATATTATAAATCTCTATAAAACTCACAGTTTCACCCAAAACCGAGTAACCTTTGGACCTTTCGATAGTCCTTAAAAACACGAACTATAGAAAAATATTAAATTACTAATTTCATTTCTTTGAATATATATCATAACACTTTTTCTACATAGCAGGATAAATAAGAAGGATCTGATGTCGATAGACTACGTTTTTGCCTTCGTTCAAGACATTACGTGTCAAGTGGCGAAAGAAAAAACGCAGCGTTTTACCAGAACTGGGAAATAATAATAATTTAAAGCAATCCATTTCCTTGACATTGAACCCACAACCATCACGTTTACGGTGTCAAAAAGATGATAATTTATTTTTATTAACGTGTAATAAATATATTTAAATTAGTAAAAAATGAGTTATTTTAATATATTATTTTCTAGTTTATTTTTTTTCCTTTTCAAATAGATGTAACTTCAAAGCGTACTGCCTTTTCTCGTTTCTCAACACAATAGTGTATTGTGTGCCTGCGGGCTGGGTGTGGGGGAAACATGGCTTCCTGAACCAGTTGGGGGCCGTGGATATAGCTGGCTCGGGACCTGTACATCTTATTGGTAAGTTTTATATATGCTTGTTTACGTCTTTTTATAGCTTCTCGCTGTATCCCGCACTTAGCAGGGTAGCCAGAGGAAACCTAGAAACCTAGTGTTAAGATATTTTCGTTCCCCATTTTTTTGCCGAATTCTAGAGGCACTGCGTGTTGAGTGGCAGAACTAAACGCCACTCTTTTGCCTCGTTAACATATAAGGATTTTTTTTTATTTCCTCGAATGAAAATTGAACCTACAATCTGTCGTGTTTTCAGTTGCACGCTTGTGCCCCTACGCTAAGAAAAAATAAGGAAAGAAAAAAAATATTCCACACTTAGAACTTACTTGTTTAAAAAACGTTTAAAAATTGAACGTAGGAGAATAGATATTTGAAACCGCTCCTACCGCACATCGTTCTTTATATGTACCTATAGATTTTATAAAAGAAAATGTCTTTCCTAATTTTGGAATAATACTTAAAAATATAAAAATATTTAGACTTTGCAGATTTTTTAATGAATTTGAATTCTAATAAGATTTTTACTTATATTCTTATGTATCAGTTTTAAAAAATAGTTATTAGTTCTAAGTAAATAAAATATCATAGTATTTACTCTTGTACTGAAACGTTGAATCTCATAAAAAGTGCGTTGGGAAATATATTAAGTCAAGAATACGGCGAAAAGTGGGGAACGGAAGTATCTTAATGAGAAACGGAGTGTTGTAACACTAGGTTCTCAATTTCCCCCTCCCTTCTCTGCGATGTGTGGGCTACTGCGTGAAGCTAAAAATATATTTCAAATGGCAGCTTTTATTTTTTTGTAATATAATCAATGGTTTTTTTTTAAAAACTAAAATTTTACACTATGTCTCGATTCCGATCAGAATTTAAACAACAGAGAACAGATCTACGGCAACAATGTAAGTACTTTATCTTAAAATATATTGAACAAAACGTAAAAATATATAATTCTAGGAGGTTCTTCAGCTTTCGCATCAGCTCTCATGCTGGGCCCGCGTCTAGGGCGATACGCTCGCGGCTCAGCACCCTTACCCTTAGGGAACCCTGTTAACGCTGTGATGGGAACCTTTGTGTTGTGGTGGGGATGGCTCGCTTTCAACTCTGGAAGTACTTATGGAGTAAGTTTAAAAAAGATTAAAAGTAAAGACTAGATCTTTAGAGGTACAAAATGCATTATTTCCTTTCAAATTGAAGCTGCCTTAATATAAAGTATAATTTGTGATGATTTGTAGCGCATTGTTGCGCAGTGGGACAACGGTTTTAATGCGATGGTTGTGGGTTCTCTGCTCGGAAGAATGTATTATTTACATTTCCCCGCTCTGGTACTTCTTGTACGAGCACGGCATTCAGGTCCGCCACTCTAAAAATGATATCTCAATACAGCGGAGAATTTTGTGTCTTGATGCTAGGTTCTCTCTTCTTACCCTGCTATACCTATTATGTGGGATGCAGCGTAAAATTGTTAAAAAAATTAAAATTATTTCCTTATTCAATTATTTCCTTAATTAAAATTATTAGGTAAACCTAAAAATTATATTCTTATATTTTACACAAATACTTCATTATACTTCCTCATATTGAGTACATTTAAAGAAAATAAACAAAACAAATACCGAGCTCTCAATAACTTTAATCACCTGTCAACATAAAAACGTACCTTTGATACTAACTTTATGAAAACAAAAAAAAATAGTACTAAAGAGGTCATTAAAGCAAATGACTGAATACGTAATGTTATAGTCAATTAGTTTAAATCGGTTCATACAAATAAGACGAATGCACGATCGCTTTGATTGTTCCTAAACGGTCGCCATTTTAAAATTAAATGAGCTCCACAAAATGGCCGCAATTTACCGTTCCTGATAATGTACTTAATTGTTTTTAAATGGTGTAATTTGTGTGTAAATATAGAGATTTTATCGTTAATATTTTATATTGTTTTTATGTTTGAACGCACGCCAACATTTTTTTACATAATTATTCATCATGGACATAGAAGTCATCAAGTTTAACCGACTTAAAAAAGGTTATCTCATGTACGTGATAATGTTCGAATCATTTAGTCTTCAAAGTACGCTTATGCAAAATTTTGTAAATGTATCTTTATAACATTGTATTTTTGTCCACAAATTTCTCGGCACCTAAAATAAGTACACGTATAAAATTCATATCAAAGTGATCCATTTTCATTAAAACGAGATATACTCCGTCTTAGGGAACAGACGAAGTTTCATCAAAATCGGTTTAGTACTTTTTGGGTAATTATTTAATGTTAGTTTAATATATTTTTTTTATTGTTTTTACTTACACCTCATAAGGAAAATTTAACAAAACGCTATTATAAAGTTAACGACTTGAATTATTATCATTTGGCAAGAGAGAACGCCATTAAATTAATATTTCTTATATCTTTTTATGCAAGATCTTATTATTTTTCTAATCTAAGTGTGTTATTAGTACTTTAGAAGATATAATAATAGTCTACACGTTTATTCCAAGTAAACAGACGTTATTAAAAAATGTCACGTGTATAAGACACATGTGGATGGTGTTTTATTGTAAACGCGATGGCTGTGGGTTCGATACCCACTTGGAAAGGAAATGTTTTTTTTTTAGCTTCACATTGTATCCTGCGCATAGTAAGGTAGGCAGAGAGAACCTGGGAATCTATTAACGATAGTATTTGCGGGATACAGCGTGAGGCTAAGAAAAATATTTTTCTTGTTTATAAAACTTTTTTCTTTATATAAAGGTAAGTGGAGCAAAATGGCAGTATGCAGCGCGCGCCGCAGTTATGACGATGATGGGCTCTTTTGGCGGAGGATGTTTTGGTTTACTGTAAGTTTGATTAACCATTACATTATATAGGCCAGTCGTAGCCCAGTGGCACAAAGTGTGTCTGTAAAACCGACTGGTTGTGGGTTCGATCCCCACTCGAGGAGATTAAATATTTACTTAAATTTATATTTCCATTTCTTCGCTCTGGTGTCGAGGTTAAGCGCGGCGTTGAGTTCTGCCGCTCAACACGCAATGCCTCCAGAATTCGGCAGAAAGTGGGGAACGGAGTGTCTTAACACTAGGTTCCCTCTGCCTACCCTGCTGTGTGCGGGATATAGCGTGAAGCTAATTTATTTATATATATTTATATATATATATATATATATATATATATATATATATATATATATATATACATATATATAAATAAATTAGCTTCACGCTATATCCCGCATATATATATATATATATATATATATAACATCGAATAGGTAGGTACGATCAAATGTAAATAAATTATTTTATTAATCAAATATTGCATTAATATGACAATGGAATCGATTCATTAAATCGATTTAATTACGTAAATTAAAGTAAATTTAAATTAAAATAATTAAACTATTTGATAAAATAAATCATATGTTACTTATGCATATTTAAGAGTTTTCCTTATAAATATTTATACTCGAAATATATCTTATTTTAGATTCACTTTGATTAAGAACAAGGGACGAGCTGAAGTGATGGAATTGATTAACAGTATTCTTGGATCACTTGTATCGATAACTGGTTAGTAGTTCTATTTTTTATACGATGTCATGATAATTTAATTAGATGACATGAGGACATCTGAAGCCAGCCGTGGCGCAGGAGCACAAGCGTGTGATATAAACGCAACAGGTTGTGGGCTCGATTCCCACTCGAGGAAATGAAATACAATGTTTTTTTTATTTCTTCACTCTGGTCTGGTGTGTAAAATTTTTAGACACATTATATGACAATTATTAATATTTTTTTGTTCTATTTTGTTACATATTCA
This sequence comes from Heliconius himera, assembly GCA_021202915.1. Lineage (NCBI taxonomy): Eukaryota > Metazoa > Arthropoda > Insecta > Lepidoptera > Nymphalidae > Heliconius > Heliconius himera. Next base: position 308,279 of record JAJHJA010000153.1, on the reverse strand, counting down.
GCACTATCTTAAAATTAATAATATTTTAATACAGTATTTTCTCAGAGAATAAAACCCAAAATGCTTACTAACAACTATACTTTTATAGTGATGTGCCGATGTATAATATAGAATGTCTTCTCTGATATTCCACGATTATTTTATCGATTCTTATTCATTTTAAAATTTATCGATTTCAGCTGGATGTTTCTTATATCGTGCATGGGAGTCGATAGTAATAGGTATGATAGGAGCAGCCATAGCGGCCATCGCTACTCCGCTGTTCGACAAGATGAAGGTCGACGACCCCGTGGGCGCCTCCGCAGTGCACGGCGCTTGTGGACTGTGGGGTTAGTACAGGATCTTTTTTCTCATATCTGTTTTTCATTGTGGCGCAGTAATAGCGTCTAACTGTAAACGCAATGGTTGTGGGGTTGATTTTCACTCCATTTCTTCTACCCTGGCAGTATAAAACGTGCAGTGAGTTCCACCATACAACGTCACTCGAATTTTAGCAAAAAGTAGAGAAATAAATTTGTTGACACAGATTCTCACTGTTTATTCTGCTATAAGGGAAAAACATAAAATTGAAAAAATATATTCACAATTTTCTTATATGTATATAAAGAAATGCTGATGATATTATCCAGAATGAGCAAATAAATTGCTGGCCGAAAATATTATTTGCTTATTCGTTTGCTAACGTTCACTTATCACATGCGTTTACAAAAATATTTTGTGAATACATACTCCAGAGCAAGATTCGAACTTATAACCATGTGCTGTCAGACATTGTGCTTTGATGTTTTCGAAATCATTTGTTTTTTTTTATCCTACCTGTTTTATGAAAAAAATATTATATTTAAAAGAAATTTTATCTTGTTTTACCTTCGAGTAAAATTTTATAAATTCTATAGTGAAATATGTGTATAAGTAATTTTACATTATATGTTTAAGGTGTCTTAGCGGTCGGACTGTTCGCGGATAATCCTATTCCTATGGACACTACAAACGGCAGATCGGGTCTTTTTAAAGGTGAAATAATATTGAATTAATTTGAAAAAAATATTATTATTACTATCTATTATTAAAAAATACCAGGAAATTAATCTGATTACATTAAGTTTTTTACATTAAGTAAATTACTAATATAACTTACTCTCACACATTGAAAAATCATCACCATTTTGTATGATATTATCTGTTTTAAAAGAAAAAAAAAGATTGAATAAATATCGCCTATTTCCCAGGTGGCGGCTGGTATCTTTTAGGTGTCCAAGCCCTTACCGGCCTCTGTCTGATGCTGTGGGGAGCTCTAGTCACTATGGCTCTGCTGTGGCTGATAGATTTAGTTTTACCTATCAGAATGGATCCATATGAAGAATTACTAGGAGCTGATTTGACAGAACACAAAATAAGACATGGACAGGTTATATTTAAATATAATAATTATATTTTAGTACTTCTTATACATTCTCATGTATTAATGGTCCCAAGGTAAAGTACCGAAAGTGGAACATCACTAATATTTTTATTGCTCTGTTGAACTTACTAAGAAGTGTAATTTCACAGATTTTTTTTTAATTTTTTAATAAATAGTTATTTATGCGTTTTTAAAACGTACATATAATCGAAAACTAATCTTGTTAGTCGTTCAAAACAGCAAAAAGATTTTTCACTTTTAACACTTTACCTAAGGACCGTCGATATGTTTAATAACAACTAAATATATAATATATAAAAACTATAACATATAGATAAATACTACTAACAATCATATAATAACATATAAGTTATATTTTAGTATTCAGCTTTCTACATCAGCTTTATATAAGCTTAGAATGTTAGGCTTTTATCAGAAAATTCTTACTATTCCAGGTTGGAGTGTCTCGAGCGGTGTCGGCGTTGCGACCCTACCACAGGTCCAACAGCATCGAAGACGTGGGGAGTATCGGCGTCAACACGGGACATAGCCTCGTTGTTGATAAACTACATGAAGTAATTGTTTTATTTTATTTAGACTAAATTTTAATATTAAGGCTTAAATTGGCTTTGGATTTTAAAATTGCCTTTGGCCATTTATCTGAACTAAACGAAATTTATTTTTTTTAATATATTATTACTTTAACATTTAAAAGCTAAAGTACAGAGGGAACCTAGTGTTAAGACTCTCCGTTGCCCACTTTCCGCCGAGTTTTGAAGGCATTGCGTGTTGAGTAGCTGAACTCGGCGGCGCGCTTTGCCTCGACACCAGAGCGAAGAAATGAAAATAAAAAATGTAAATACTCTCAACCAGTTTATTTTACGGTCACACTTTGTGCACCTGCGCCACGACTGACCTCATAAAAAAACACTAACATTAAACACAATATTGCAGTTACAAAAGAGAAAAAAGAAAAACAAATTCACGAGCAACCTACAAATATTTACAAACAACAGTTTCGACGTAACAGATCCGGAAAGTTTCAAAAATAACGGTTTCCTTAACAAAAGACCGGGGAATCCCGAAAACGATCTCCATCGCGCCATAGATTCTATGGCTAGTGAAATAAATGGTCCAAATAATCCACAAACGGCCATAATTCGTGTAATACCAGAAACAGTTAAGGGAAAGAAACTAAAAGAACTATCAGCTAGTGAACTGCAAGAATTGGAAGAAATAAATGCGAGCGAAGATCGATTTAGACATCGTATCACTGAAAATGATTATAAAAATGATATCGAGAGGAGCGGCACGTCCAATGCGACTTTGCGTTGGATCGATTAGTTTGTAGATGTAACATTGAATTAGTTTTAAAGTTGTTTTTTTTTTTAAAGAATACAAAATGTAAATAAATATTTGTAAGATTATTTAAAATATTTAATAATTATATTGTTAATTAAAATAACATATGCAACTTTATTATTGTTTTTCAAATAAGTATATATTATAAACAATTTTTAGTACTTTGAATGTGACAATATAATTGTAATTTCAAATATTGAAATATTAAATGCGTAAATTGCACATATGAAATATTTTTACTTTAAATCCGAAAATTTATCTTAACAGTACGTTAAAAATATAATATATAAAAAATGTACCTTTTAAATTATGCCTACAACTGAACGTGTGTAAAGTTTTTTAAAAACTTAAAAGGTGTGATGTATTTTTTTTTACTTTTTAAAACTAATTATTTCCAACAAAAAAATCTTCTTTTTAATTTTTTTATATTCTAGACAGTCAAAAAGGTTTTAATATAAAACATTACTCCGAGAAATGATATCGATTTACTGGAATAAATCTACAATAAAATCAGTTCAGTTCTTATTTAAAATTTAAAAAAACGTATATTTTTTGTATATTATACAAAAATCCTTGATCAATAGTGTGATGTGATAATTATGTTACAACATAAAAAAGGAAGCCAGTCGTGGCGCAGGGACACAAGAGTGCGACTGTTAACGTGACAGGTTATGAGTTCAATTCCCACTCGAGGATGCGTCTGCGCTCCTTTTACGGGAACAGCATATAGAGTAAAATACTTCAAACCCATTTCTATTAAAAATAATCAATATCCGTACGTGTGACGCAGTTACTAAATAGATACCAGTAACATAAACATCTGCTACTATAAAAACACTACTAAACGTGGCCGATCTGGAGCATTCATCCACTCAAAACACCAGAACGAGAAGAGGATATCTTTGGTTTTATTTTACGCAATTACCTATTTTTATTTGGCTTTTATAGATTAGTTAAAACTATGGTTTCATTTAAAGTGGTGATGACAAAAACACTCTGTATAGTGTAGGCATTTTTAAAGTCATCCCTCAAACATCGCTCATTCCATAGACTACAATACGGTCGTCGAGTCGTGGCCGCCCTGAAGTTAGATGACTGCGCAGATTTGCTTTAGGATCTTTCTTACTTTTAATATTCGCAAAACTTCAAAAAGCCTAACTTCACGGCAGCCACGACTCGACGACCGTATTGTTAACAGTCAACTATTATAATTTAAAAACAATGAATAAAACCACATCAAAATTGTGAAAGCCACCTTTGACAGTAGACGTGTTGGCAATGTGCCCATTGTATGGCCTAGAGGCTGGCAATATATAAATACAGTAAATGCAACAAAAACAACGAAATATTTTCAATTCACTTTTATAAAAAAAAATATTAAATAACAGAATTATTGAACCAATGGTTAATTTCAGTGGGCAGAGCTTTAAAACCTTTTATACCGTCCCTTATATCTTCTATGGGTATTGCCAAAGTAAATAATTTATATTCCTTTTGTACTCTACTAGTTGTTGTTTCAGTATTGTGGAGAGAGTCCGCCATTTTGATTGGCATTATAATTTCTAATTCTTGCAAATGTTCGAACGCTTTGAGAACCACCGGCCGCGGGACGTTTTGTGTTGTTGAGTTTGTGTTTGCGAATTTTGAATATCTGTAATCAACAAGTTTTTTTTAAAAATTAGCTAATGAAAATATTAAATATTTTAATTTTCATCGCTCTAATATACTTTGACTTTGTCGAGTGGGAATCGAACTCACAACCTGTCGCGGTTTAGTCACACTTTGTGCCCTTTTCGACACCAAATATTTAAAAAAATATAAATTTACGAATTGAATTGAATTTACGAATTTTCCCGTTTTAGTCGGTTTAAATTACACTATATATGAACACACACAGATGAAAAGCTCAGCTTAGACCTCGCGAACTGTACATACCTATGTAAAACCATTTCAAAATTCATCGGCTGCCCGTCAAATATTTCCATTCCGTGCATCATCGCTATAACCAGAGACAATTCCAATATGGAGAGGGATTGCAATAGTTTTACTCTATGCTCAGGTAAAACTGTATTATCTATAATAGCGGATAACATTTGTGGGTCTATGAAAGGTTTGTTTGGCGATAGTTTTGAAACTAGTTGGAACTGAAAAATAAATCAATATTTTTTTTAGCTTCACGATGTATCCAACACGTAGGCAGGGTAGGTAGAGAGAGAGAGAGAGAGAGAGAGAGAGAGAGAGAGAGAGAGAGAGAGAGAGCGAAAACACTCTGCCCCCCACTTTTCAGTCTAAAATATCCAAAATATCTTACCAATATATCTTTAAATATTTGCTCATTCACAGTGTAATAACATAATTTTTCCAATGCATCAACCACTTTTTGGTCCTCCACCAAACTATGTATATGACTATTCCAATCTTCTACAAAAATGGCGTCCAACTGTTCAAATTGTTTTGAATCTATTTTATACTTATTTAAAATTTCTTGTGGTATTGAATAATTTATTGTGTTTGTATAATCTGTGTACATTTCTTCCATGTTGGCTGTAATTTTAATTAAATATACACTATTTTAGAACGTATAAAAGTTTTGAACATTTTAATGTAGCGAGATTTGCCTCTCTTGTTTACCGTTCAAGCTGTTTATCGAAAAAAGTCGAAATCCTTATACATTTTTTACCTTCACGCTTGTAAACGGCATGTAGCAGGGTACAAAAGGAACCTGCGAATCTAGTGCCAATACACCTATTAAGACTTATACTTTTTAAGCAATATATTTATGTTGTTAGCACGTATATTTATGTAGTTATTCATATTTATCGCGCGTGTCTTGTTTGTATGTGTATATGTAATATTCTTTATTACCTCATATCTCCAGAACCGCTCAACGGATTTACATAATTGGGGTATTGTTAGATTTGTTTTATCAGTAAACTGTTATTAGAAAGCTGACGTTAAACAAATCAAACATGGCGGCTGTACACCGCCATTATACTTAGTGAAAAAAAACCATTTGTTTACTAAGGAGTGACGTCAATCGCTCAGATTAGCGTTCAACTTATCATAACGGCTTGTCGTATTTTTTAGTTTTAATTGTTTTTAATAATTATTAATTCTAAACTCAATAATAAAAATAATGAGTGTTATATAATCTATTAATATTTTAGTGGATTTTAGCTATTAAATAAACAAACTTACTCATTGATTTTCTTTTTCTTTTCTTATCTTTTTTCACTGACAAAGGTAAACTCAAACACTGTACAAACACATCTTTACAAGATTGTATAGGTGATGGACAATTCTGATCAGCTTCGTGAGGAAATAGAAAAATATGACGATGGGAGAAACGTGATTTTACACGTTTCTCTAATAACTCCATAACATCTATTCTGTTTGTTATGCCTGTAATAAATATAATAAAAATTATATGATTATTACAATAAAATATTTATGAACTAAAAACTTTACACTCTAGGGAATTAATTTACTTAATTTCATCACTCTGGTACCAAAACATAGCGCGGCATTGAGTTCCGCCACCGAACTTGCAATGTTTCAAAAATATTGTAGTACATGGGGAACAAAGTGTATTAAAACTAGGTTTCCTCTGCATGCTCTACGATTCAATATGCGGGAAACAATGTGAAGCTAAAAAAATCCTAGTTGATACTAGTTTGTGGGAATGAATGTTTGTTACTCTTTCACGGAAAAAACTACTGGATGGATTTGGATGAAACTTTACAGTAATATCGGTTTTATATCAGAATAACATATACAATTTTTAATAACTTTATGTAATTTTGGTCATAATATACAACGATACATGTCAATTAACTACACAAAGATGATGTACCGTAGGATTGTTCGTCTTGAATATATCAAAATTCATGTTTAATTAATAATGTATCAATACAATGTATATAAGAGTTATAATGCCTTTTTATTTCTGAGACAATGAATAACAGCTCAAATACAAATTTCAGTTTAATTTTTACTACTCTGTACTCGTTCTCAATTCCCTGTCTCATCGAAAATAATAAATCACTATGAAAATCATTATTAATCATAACTTTGTTTGACCCGTTAAATATTGGACATGTTTTAGTAAAATCTCGAACTCTAGTCACTTTTTATATCTATTGATAACAAAAAAAAGTTAATTCCCTTTTTGACTGTATTTAATTCCACTGTTAGTAGAACTAACCACATGTCAAATTCCAGCTCAATCAGACACTGAGAAGTGGGTGAAATTTAGCTTGCAAGATTTAATTTTAATTACAAACACACAAACATCTTGACAAGTGAAAGTAAATAAAAGCTTAGAAAATAGATATTTTAGGAGATATATCAGTTTTAAAATATGGTGTCTGCACCTTTGAGGCGCATACTAAACTTTTTACAATACTCAATTACTTATCTACTATAATGACATATATTACAAAATACGTTAAGCTCAGAAGCTACTAGCTTGGATTGATAAAATCTCTCCAATCCATTCATTGAGGAGGGCTATTGTAAGCTATATTACTTTAAGTTAATAGTTAAAAGATGTAAGCTACTGCACTAGCGATCAGAGTTACTACGGTCTTAGGATGTGTTATACACAACTCTTATTTATTTCCCTTGGGCTATATGGATGGAGTAGCAGGTAATGGCAAGTTTAAAATATACTATGGAACTAAAAATCGCCCATTAAAATAAAGAGATTCCTTCTCCAGAGAATATTCCTAAAAAAATATGAAAGTAAAAGTAGAAAGTATAATAAATTATATTAAAATGTAAATAAAATAAAGATTATACCAAAGCAAGTAATTACACTGAATTGTGATGTTAATTACTTTTTGAGAGCAAGCTACTATACTGCTACTAAATTTTTTTCAAATTTTTAATCCTGGTAGTCTGCTATCAAAAGCATATTTTTTAATTAAATCAAACCAACTAACAATAATTAAATTATTACTTTCAATAAAATAATTATTTTTAATATGCAATAATTAGATGAATTATAAAAGATATCTCCTGTAAACTCAAAAACAAATAAAAAACACAATGAGAGAAAGAAACATCGAACAATGATTTGGAGAGTACAATCTAGTCACTTTTTTAAAGTATTAACATGACTTTTAAAGCATATGTATACTGTACAAAATATATGTTAGCATTTAGGTCTTGTACTGACCTATAATACATGTCTATATAGGCATTGAGTTCCATCACTCCAAGCACATTGATTTGCAAATTGAGCTGTACTTGAAGTATATTAACATTAAGTTCCTTTTACCTACCACAAGATACCATATCTTGTGGTAAAGCTAAAAAAAGATTATTAAATCAAACTTACCCAAAACACACATAGGTGCTTGCTTGCTATGTGTAATATCAAATAAATTGTACAATAGCGTTTGTGTCTTATTGCTATGGCAGAACATGTCAAATTCCTCCAATATGAACACCATGCTTTTACACTTTCTATCTACTCCACTTATAAGACAACTCAGAAGAAAACTTAGGTTCTCAGCAAAAGTGCCAAATATACGGTCACCCACTGCATTCTCTAATTGCATCTGGAATATTTAGCTTTGGATAGTTTTTTATTTAGCTATGGATAAGCAAAGAAAAAATTGTTGCACTTTATTCTCTAAACTCTGTATTCTGCTCTCTCTGTTGCACTCTGTGTTGAACTTAATGATGAAATTGGCCCTACTTGAGCAGGGAAATGAAAATAAATCATTATCCTAAGTGGACATTGAACCCAGAATCATTATGTTTGACATCAGATGCTATCTCGCTTAACCACAATAAGCTATTTTTTTTAAATAAAATTATACTACATCAATATTTGAAAAGATTCAAGTATATCTAAGTAATAGATAAAGAGAAGAATATTTAAAATAGTAAAATATTACCTGGGCTGTAATACTTTTTAAAGCAATTTTGTCATCATGATGAATAAGACCATTTAATTTAACTATTATAGCATCATTAACTAAATCTGCTTCACTTCCCACTTGATGCAACACACAATTTATGAGCTGAGAAAAAATATTTAAAAAAAATTATGGAGTACAAATATAGAAAAATTGACTGCACATGTATTTTATTATTAATTAAATTAAATAAGTTACAGTAGTCTTTCCACATCCTCGTGGGCCAATTATAAGAGCAGAGTGCGATTCTCCATGTAAAACAACACGGGATATTAAATCGTAAACGTGTTTCCTTTCATTTTCGTGATTCCTAAACCGAATGTTATCTTCCAACAGTTTCAATTTCAAGTATTTTCTAGTTATTTTTATTTGTGTAAAATATTCCTCAGACACTTCTGGCATATTAACTTAATATATTTAATCTCTTAATCTCTTTACTATTATACAATTGTGATATTGATAAAAATAGTTCTTTAAATCAAAAAATAAATAAGCAATTATATTTGCCGCCTATTACCGGTAAACAACTATTAATGTCAATTGTCAACTTCAGGTCAAATGTCATCAAATGTCTCAAAATTTTATATTTGACATCAAAGATAAGATATATTTAGGCAGTTCAAAAATGTATTAAAGTGGGAATAACAAAAAAATATGAAATTGTAGTCAAATTATTTAAATATATAAATTAGCATATGAGTTCCTTCTTTTATGAGATCAATCAAGTGTTTAATAAACTTTAAGCAAGATTTCACTAATCAATATAAGAAATTAATTTGATGAAAAATTATGATGTAAATTTTGTGACATTAAAATTACATTTTTAAAAATAATGCTGAAATTAATATACCGTAAATAAATATAAGTGAAGTTAAAATTTTATATAAATAAAATTTTCTAATAAATACATATTATTGATACACATATATGTACTTAAAGACAACATTATACGTACATATACGCTTATATAATATAAAAATGACGCTTTATTCCAAGCCAAATTCACAAATTTACAATCTGCGCATGTGTTGACACTCCTATCTGCGCAATGCGTGAACTTTATAAATCAATATAAGATGCTACCCATGACCTTAACCAAATAAATATTTGAAAATATTAAAGGATTATTTTCCTATCACAATATGAAGGCAAATTAATACCGATATACAGTTACTTAAAGAAATATATTTTGAAATAATTATAAATTACATATAGTGTATTTTTGGCAATCATTTTAATTATATTCTTAAGTATTTTTTAAAGTAATAAAAAGTAAAACGTAGTGTAATTTATTGTAAGATATATCTTAAGATCAATTTGTATCATTATAAAACCGTGTAGTGTAGGCTGTCATCGTCAATGCTCTGTCTCTGTCGTACACAGTGAACATATTCTGCTATCCCTTTTTTGACCTTAAACTCTGCAGATTTTACTTAGTTACACACGTGATAATTTAGCGAAACAGATTTCCATAAATACACTATTTAAAATTATAGACACATAGTTTAAAAGACTTTTATAATATCGGTTACCTATATTTTATAACAGTATTTTTGGTGAAGTAATTATAGTGACGGAAAATAGTGTCAAGAATTTGTAGATTTTTCAGTGAAAATCTATAATTTGCGTAGTTATCAGTGTCGGTTATTGAAATTATACATTAACGTAGTATTATTTACTTTCTAAAATCAGTGCTACTTGTGATAAACGAAGATGTGTATATAAATAAAAATAATTCACGTACAAAATACATAATGTGCAGCAGGTCTTAAATAGAAAATTTTATTTTTTTGAAAATTTTGCACATATCACGAGCAATAAATCACAATGTAATTTGTAAAATATTTTTTTAAAAACGTGTAGTGTGGCTTTGAGTGTGTATAAAATAAATAATTGTATTAAGCCAATCAAGCATCATTGCTTACGCTTTATAATTATTGTAAGTTTTACGATTACGTTAATATATGAAATAGAATATAATTTTTAAATATTCATATAACTCTTTTAAATACTATATACATATTTTTATTACCAGTTCTAAACGTATATAAATTTTATTACTTTAATAATCTATATTTTCCTTATATTTTACAATTGAAAATATATGTACTGTATCAATTTAATTTATATATATATAGTCTGTGGTGGCCGCTTTGTTTCGTCCTGACTTTTTCTCGCCTGTTTATTTTGTTTATTTGCGTGATAAATATACTATAATGAAAATAAGTGCTTAATATCCTTCGCTTGCTGTTAATATATCATTATTGCAGTTAAACGTAAGTATTTGATGCTATCACTAAACAAAACACGTATATATGCAACAGCACTTTCATTATATATATTTCCGATTTTAACAATTGATTTTAGTTCAGCTAAGTAGATATCTTATCAGAAAGTGACTATTAATGTTTTAACACAATATGTTTTGGATAAAAAAGATTTTTGTGAATAATATTCTTTATCATAATTTTTCTCTGAATGTTTTGATATTTTACTTATATATTATTATTTTTTCGATACGATTCATTTATTTATTTATAATATTCTTTTGTAAATATGACTTTGTTTAAATCGAAGTACAACAACTATTAAATAAAAAATAAGTATGTGATTTGTGATGCATCAATAAAACACAAATTGATTTGACTACTACCCTCATAATGTCCGTGACACAAGCATTGCCAATAAAACAAAAAATATATTTTAAATGAGTAAGCCTGACTGAGAATTTTAATTGACTAATTATTAAATCTGTTATGAGATGAGACTACAAATCATATGCCTATATAATGTAAGCAATAAAATAATAATGAAACATTTTTTAGCTTTACACTGTAATTTACACATAGCACCCTGCTATGTATAGACAGAGGGAACCTAGTCCTTAGACACTCTATTTCCATTGATACACTTCTGCTCTCACTGCCAAATTGTAGACGCATTGCATGTTGAGTGACAGAACACAATGCCGCCTTTGCCACAATTAACAATGCTGCAAATTGCTTTGATACTAGAGCGAGGCAATGAATATATTATATCTTTCATTGTTTTGAGTGGGAATCACATCCACAATCTCTTGCATTTACAATCACATAAATCTCAGGAATTTTACTGGCTTGAATTGAAAAGTAATGTGTTGGATCAGCTTCATGCTGGAACCCACACACAGCACGGTAGGCAGAAATAACCTAATGTTAAGATACTAATTTTCTGCTAAATTCTGGAGGCATTGCATGTTGAGTTGTGGAACTCAGTGCCATTCTTTTCCTCATTACCAGAGCAAGAAAATGAAAATATTAAATATTTCTTGGCCATAATCTTTGCTTACTGCTTACATAAAAAATATATTCTTTTTCATCATCACAATGACAGACTTGACTAAATTTAAATAAATTTAATTATGATAATATCTTTAATTCAAACTGCTAAGTATATTTTTAATTATTTTATGTTACTAAATTAATTCTATTGTGCCACAGTGATTCAGTATCATACTGTAAATATCAAGGTAAAATACTCAAGGTAAAATGTCTTGAATACAGGCTATAAGTGGAGAACAGAGTGTTTTCTCTAGGTTCTCCCTGCCTAGTGCCTACACTGCTATATGCAGAATTAAACTTCTAGTAAACTAACATTGCTCAATTTTCTGTCCCTGTCTTCATATATTGATAATTATATTATTGTTAACTTTAAAATTCCTACAATCTCGGAAACCATACACCCACTACCAATTTACTTTGTTAAGAACATTCCAGTTTGTTATGAAGTGTTGCGTCAAATATTACATTTATGTACATATTTTGTGATATTGAAGGTTTCACTTTTTGCATTTTAATTGTATCCTGTTAACACTAAGTGAATATTATTTAGCTGTTTATTGTTTTTACCCAAGTGCACCAGAATGGGAGTAATGTTTTTGGATGTGTATGTATGTTCATTTCTTAGGCATGAATTACAGTTCAAATGGATTGATGGTTTTGGACATTTTAGATGTCATCAATTTTCATCAAATTTGTCTGAATTGTGATAGTAACATAGACTAATAATAGTAATCAAATGAAAGTTAGTGAAAATACCTTATAATTAATAACATAAAAAAGTCTGGAATATTTTTTCTTCCTTTCTAGAACTTGATAATGTTTAAGCAGTAAAGTTTTTTTTAATACAAATTTATAATGTGTTATAATAATATGATTCTTATCTGTTTTGTGTGGTAGTTAAAAAAAAAGTACTTAATATTTGTACTTCTGAAGTATATATAGGATATATACAACTGGTATGCATGTATAATGCATACATAATATACTAGTAATTCTACATGTGCATAATTAAATTCCTTTAATTAATTTTGTTAATGTCTGATATATATTTATTATCATTCAAAAGTTTGTTCTCAAAGTCAACAATTTTGTTTTGTTTGCAATTTAATAACAATAATGTGCTATAGATAACTTGTATGTGCAAAAAAAGTTAGTGTTATTTTTTTCACATTTATATCAAAACACTTTTGTGCTACGGGTATGAACTAGAAAATTATAGTTATTTTTTTATTTTAATTGTAATATTAACTTGCTATGCTATTAAAGGTACTTATATTTTTTAATTGACTGCCAAACTGCTTTAACACAAAGAATAAAAATGAAATATTCTTATTATATCTGGCATTTATTTTACATATTTTTATACTTTTCCAGATGTATCGCAATAAAGTGATATTGAATATTAACATTAACACACAAAATGGAGGAACAGGCGTGCTTGGTGCGCGCCCGGTCCGACTCTGAGAGCTCCTCGAAGTTGGGCAGCTTTGGTTCGTTGTCGAGAACTATGACGTACACCGATACGAGACTGAGTGGTGAGTTATAAGTAAGATTACTAGGTTACTAGCTTTTAACTGTGTTCGTTTGGTTGTACGTGTTAATCTCAGGAATCACTGGTTTGGAATATTCTTTTTGTATTAGATAGTATATTTAAAGAGAAAGGCTATAATAGGCTATATATATTCTTTTTTTTATCTTCATACTGATTCCCGCACATAATAGGGGAGGCAGAACAGACCTGGAAATCTAGTGTTAAGACACTTACGGTGACGGTTGCCGACTTTAAGCCCAATGGAAGCATTCCGTACATATATGTCGAAAAAAACCGGACAAGCGCGCGTCGAGCTCGCCCACCGAGCATTCTGTACAAAAATTGGAGGTCTCAAGCTTTTTCCGAAATGCAGGCTTAGATAACCAGAGGCCTTTCATCTGATACCTCACATAAACTAGCAGCTTCAATAGCAAAGGGGTGCCTCCATTTTAATTCTATATTTTTTATGACTTATCCACAAAAGTATAGTTTTCAGATTTTTTCCTATACTTGTAGGTACTATCCGTAGATGCTAGCTGACAAATTTCATAATTCTAGGTTAACCGGACGTACCCTATCAATATTGATTCCTTTTATAGTGTCGAAATACGTGTTTTATACAATATAAACGGCCATATCTTTAATAAGTTCTTTGATTTTCACGATTATTATTCATTTCGTCACGATTATTAGTCACATTTTAAATGAAAGCCGGATTAATCGTGTATATTTAAAATTATATATTTTTGGAAACCCGACGTTTTGAACACTTTGCAGTGGTTTTTGGTCACGGGTAGACTGTATAATTTAAAATTTATAATTTTAAGTATACGCGATTAATCCGGTCAAAATAGTTTTATTTAAAAGGCCATGCTTTTTTTTAAAGTAAATGTAGAAATACGTATTTAATTCAGAAAATTGTAGATGTTATATGGGTATATGGTTTAAATTTCAACTCGATATCTCCAAGCGTTCTTGAGATAAAGACTCTTGACCGATAGCTCGACAGACAGACGAACAACAAAGTGATCTTATAAGGGTACCTTAAAAGGTAAGGAACCCTAAAAATGTCAAGTCCATGAAGTGTTTCGGGATGCAGAGGCACACGCGTGCGACAGGTTGTGGGTTCGATTCCCACTCGAGTAAATAAAATATTTAATATTTGCAGTTCCTCGTTAACGAGGCAAAGTGCGAGTTTACCTTCATTCGTAGAATGAGGTATACACAGTGACATAACACGTTCTTCATTCTCCGATCGTAATCTGGACATGTTCTTGAATAGTGAAACTAAATGCCGCGCCTTTTCTCGAGTAGGAATCCACCAGCAAGACGCCGTCTCACACTGACCTCATGACTATAGTGCTTATTATACCTAGACCTTATGATCTAAATTATACTTAAACTTTTTAACTAATATTAGAGTGGCAATCTATATTATTAACATTATTTTGTATAAAATAATAATGTTAAAATATTAACATTGTTTTTAAGATATAATTATTAAGTTAAATTGTTAAGTAAAATTTGTGTTGAGTTAACTTATGTTTTATTTTTCATAAGTGAACTCAGGCAACGAGGGCGCGGGGGAACCAGGCAACGCGTCCACGATGTCCAACTTGCCGCCTGAGAACCAAGACGGTAATGAGAGCGGCGAACTCTTAGACTATAACGACGCGAGCGTCCTCGAGCAGTTCCACGAAGATGCTTTGAGACAGGTACCTTATAAAAAAAGAGATTTTTTTCCCATAAGCCAACTCGGGCAACGACAGCGCCATGTCCAACTGGCAGCTTGAATACCAATACGGTACTAAGAACGGCGAGCTCTTGAACTATTACAATGCGAGTATGCTCCAGCAGCTCAACGAAAATATTTTGAAATAGGTATATAAACTAAATTTAGAAGGTAAAGCTGGGACCCTCGGTTCTCGGATTTTATTTTTTTGTCTCAAGGATTGGGTTTTTACTTTAAAAGGAGTTAATTATGTATAATCAATATAATAAAAAAAAATACATCTAGCGACCTTTGTTGAACTTCTTAGCACATATTAATAAAATATTTAATATTTTCATTTCCTCGCTCTGGTAACGAGACAAAGCTCGGCGTTAAGTGCCGCCACTCAGCACGTAATGCTATATGCAGAAATCCGCAGAAAGTAGGAAGCGGAAGTGTGTTAATAGAAACGTAGTATCTTAGCACTACGTTCCCAGGCGTTTCATGCTATGTGCAGGATAAAATTTGTAAACATCTTCCCGTCAATCTATGGGTATAAGAAAAGGTAAATATTTTACAAGTCTAAAAGTGCAAGACGCCGATACGATTAAACACATACATACATACACACATATATTAGATGTAAATATATAAAAAACTAATTTAAACTAACTTCACGCTTTATCCCTAGCGGGGTAGTCAGAGAGAACGGAGCGACAAACGCTACGGTCTCTACATACCTCTTTCGCCTCGTCCACTGTCATCAACCTTTTCATACAATCCCTCCGGGGGGACCTCATGCTTTTTACGTGACCTTCCCCCAGTATCTTTGATACTGTATTTTCGAAGGTCAACCGAGGTCTCCCCCTACCTCTCTTACCGCTCACTTTTCCATGATAAATATTTTTTGCCATTCTTTCATCACTCATTCGTTCGACGTGCCCAAACCTGAGCACGTTCTTCTTCATTCTCACCGTGACATCGTCGCTAGTACCTGCCATTCTGTGTACCTCTTCATTGCGGATTCGATTAGCTAAGCTGACTCCGCATATCCTACGAAGAGATCGCATCTCCACAGCATTCATCTTTCTTTCATTCTTCTTCTGTAATACCCACGTTTCGCTGCCGTATAACAGAGTCGGTACCAAAACTGCATTGTGTACGGCCAAACGCGCAGCTGTGCTGACGTTTCGCCGTCTCATCAATGCAGCTAAGGCTCCGTTAACCTTGTTACCGGCAGCAATACGCCTTTCCACATCCATCTCGTATCTTCCATCTCTACCGAACATACTTCCTAAGTATACCACTTCATTCACTTGTTCTAATATCTTACTATTTACACTGATCATTTCTTTCAAAAATCAGAACCTTTGTAATAATATAAATAAGTAATTGTAAATATATAAATAAGTATAATTTTGTAAATAATTAATAGAATTAATTATTAATAACCTAGGCTGGTTTCGGTCTCTACCAACTGAGAGTGTTCGTCGCGGTCGGGCTCGCCATAACGGGCGCGGCTCTAGAGCTCGCCTCCATCGCGTTCGTGCTGCCGTCCGCTGAGATAGAACTGTGTATACAGCCGCATGAGAAGAATTGGCTTGGTAAGAGTTATAGTGCGGTCGACGAGTCGTGGCCGCGCTGAAATTCGCTAAAGATGGCTGCGTATATTTGATTTGAGGATATTTTTTTCCTGAGCGCGAGAGAACAATACGCAAAAGTTCAGAAAGCCTAAGCTTCAGGGCGGCAACAACTCTTCGACTGTGCTGTATTTATTTAATCAATTTCATTTTTAAGTTTTAAGCAATTTTGAAAAATGTATGAAAAATAAGGTTATAATAAATTAAAGAGGCTATAATAAATACTGTTTTTATTCATCCGATAAGTGCTACAAAAATACACTTAAAATTTGACGTGAAAATATTTTACGGGGTCGTCGGACGCCATGCTGCTCCGCTCTGACATCAGTTAGTGTTGTAAACATTAGTCATATTGTATTCACTAAGGTTGCGTTAATCAGTTGACACTTTATTTACACGATTTTTTTCACTGTATGTCATACAATGTCTTAAAACGTATATTTGTTATTTTTAGTACTAATAAGCATAATGGGGTGGTCGTTGGGCGCGGTGGGGTGGGGCGCGCTCGCAGAACGCGGAGGCAGGCGCCGGGCGCTGCACTCGGCGTTGGCGGTGAACGCCGTGTTCGCCACCGTGGCGGCGTTCATGCCCACCTATGGCACTTTTATGATGGCTAGGTGGGTATCATTTTCTTTTTAGTTTCACGCTTTATACCGCACTTAGCAGGGTAGAATTAATCTAGTGTTAAGACTATATAGGAATTGATGTATATTGTTAGTTGTGTGTTAAATAACAATAACTGTTTTCCTTACAGATTCTGCTCCGCAATAGGCTCGGGCGGCATCATGCCGTCGGGCGTGACGTACACGTACGAGAGCGCGACGCGCGGCGCGCGCGGGCGCCTGCTGGCGGCGCTGCCCGCGTGGCTGAGCGCCGGCGCGGCGCTGGCGGCGGGGCTGAGCGCCGCCGTGCTGCCGCCCACCGGCGCCGACGCGCTCAGGGACAGTCGGGATCATTTTAGTGCGTGGCACAGGTCTGTATCCCGCACATAACATGGTAAGCAGCGGCTACCTGAGAACGTAGAGCAGTCCATCCCCTATTAGGTCACTTCCATTATCCATTTTCTGTCAAATTAAATACATATTATGTAATTTGAAATCTTTATTTGAATATTAATTGACTGTTACACAAAATAAAGACGTTATAAATTGGCGCTATTCATTATAGTAAAAATTAAAAAACACTAATCCGTATATAAAATATTATTTTTGTTGTAACGGTCACTTTTAATTTAACATAAATAATAATACATTGCCTTTGCCTCTTAAAAAAAGATGTTTCCCAATTCTCTTACTAAATCTTATCCATGGTTTTCTTTATCCACAAGTTTCTTCTGATTTTATATAGATAAAAGAAAATTTAAAAAAAATATGTCCAAAAATACTTAAATAAAAAAAAAATTACACCAACATATTTCTTGTGTTAGTGTAAATTATTTACCTCATTCTCCAAAATTGTTAGTCAGAAGTTAGAACGACGACCTTAAAACTTGCTTAAAACAGTTTTCTATTATTTTTAAAATAAAAAATCTACAATATTTTATATAGTTTTATCCCAGCCCGTTCCCCCGAATGGCAATCAAACCCACAATAGTCGCGTTTACAGTCTCACGCTTGTGCATCTGCGCCACGACGGCCTCTTATTTAAATATTATGTTTCCAGATATCTCCTGCTGTGCACGATACCGATACTGGCGTCGCTCATAAGTCTAATATGGACTCACGAATCACCCCGCTATTTGTTGGAAGTCGGTCGCGACGTGGATGCTATGATGGTTTATCAGGTACTATTCATTTTACTTTTTTTTAGAAAACGAATAATTTTTTTTAATCTGGCTATTTCAACCTGCTTCTTTTGTTTATTGTCCAAGTTATTGTTCTCACCACTAAGCCGTACGTTTTCGCTCAGTTGTGACTTTGTTAGTTGAGTGGCGGAGCTCAACGCCACGCAAAGGCTAGTAGACTATAAAATGTTGAGTAAACATTAATTGAACATTCGTTTGCTTACACATTTTTTATGTTGGTAAACTTTACCATTGGGTGGCAATAACCTACAAAATACTATATTAATTTTATATAATATTAATACACAGAATACAAAAATATCAACAAACAATTGAAAAAATATGAAATGTAATTTACATAATATGGTTTTTAGATATTTATTTAATGGCCAATATCCATTGTGTGTAGAGCATCCACAGCGGCAACCAGAGCCGGCTGTGCGCGGCGCCGCGCTCGCCGCCCGAGCTGCGCGCCGGCGAGCTGGCGCTGCCCGGCAAGCGCCGCGCGCCCGCGCTGCACCACGTGCGCCACAGCGTCAAGATGGTGCGCACTAACCTACGCTTTACTCATTTCATACAATACCGCATATACTGGGGTAGGTAGAGGAAACCTAGTGTTAAGAAAAACGCTGTTCCACACTCACCATTTTTAAGACATTGCGTCTTAAGTGGCGAAACTCAACGCCGCGCTGTGTTTTCCTTTCTTTTCTTTCCTTGAATGAGAAACTAAGCCACAACCATTACGTTTACAGTCTACAAGCTGTGCCACGACAGTCTCAATTCTTTTTTCTTTTATTTTCCCAATAATAATATAAGAAAAAGTGTATATATACAAAAGTGTATATATAAAAAGTTAATACAAAAACTAATATATTTTACAGTTCTGGCAGGCGTTCTTCCAGTTGTTCTCAAGCACATACCGAAACGCAACACTCTCTTTGACCGGCCTGCTCGTCTGTACAGTTGCTATACAGGTGAGATGTTATATTATTATTACTTACAAAATGAATATTTGAATGCATACCGGTTGGGGATCCAATACCCACTCGCGGTAATGAATTATTATTTTCATATTTTCGCTTTGGATAAGGAATATTCAGGTATTATATATACAATACAGTTATAAAAAGTTTGTATATTTGAAATCACTAATCTAAGAAACTAATGATTCTAGTGAAAAAAAAAACATGTCATATGTTGGATAGTGTCATATATAAAATAGTATAAATTAATGAATTGTCAAAGATTGTCAAGTGGGAAAGCTGGAATTATGTATGACAAGTTTATTTCATAATAGGTAATACAATACTTATTGTTAACTCAGTGTTTTGTTTACATTACATATTTAATAGATAGTCTATCTATCGAGAAAGACTATTTATATAACTACGAAGTCGAAGCCCCATGTACAGACTAGTAAATTATAATACAAATTTTACATTTCAGTTCTATCTGTCGGCCTACGTACCAGCAATGATCACCAAGTTAGAGAACGAGGAGTACGAATTATCAAGGAGAATAGTACAAAATGTCACTTATGATAACGTCTCGTACAATGAGACACTAGAAAATATCGATTTTGTAGAAGTGACATTCAAGAATTGCACTTTCAGAGATATATTGATGTCGCACGTGGAATTCGTGAACTGCACCTTTGTTAATACTTCGCTGTCTAATATAAAGACGTCGTTCACCGTGTTTAGGGATACCCTGTTTGTGAATAGCACGTGAGTATATTTTAAAAGTTTATTATATTCTATTTTTGTCTTGGTATACAAACATTTTACATACTGTATATGGCAAGGAAGACAAAGGTAGTCTAGTGTTAGCACACCTTGTTCCCCATCTAGAGTCCATTTTTGCATTCATTTTGACATTCTGTGTTGTGTGTCAGAACGCAAAGCCGCGTTTTTTAATTTTTCAAATCTGTCTCCAAAGTGGAGAAATAGAAATAATTGACTCCCTCGATTGGGAATAGAACCCATAAACGTTGCGTTTGTAGTTAGTTGTTGTTTCATTGCGCTATGACAGCCTTCCTTTAAGTATATATGAATATAAATATACAAAAAAACATTTTTGAATTTAGAACTGCATTAACCGTAAAAACTTGCGTGCCAAATTATATTTGAATAAGGAATATTCTGAATTTAGCACTGCCTACGTCGTCGGTCGTAGCTTTACATTCAATCGATGACCTAAAAATGCCTACAATTCGAAGAATTCAAAGCTTTATGTTCTTTCGATTTAAAAGCACCTATAAAAGCTATTTGAAAAAAGAATAAATGAAAATGATAATTTGTACTGCAGTATAATAGACACGGACATCCAGTCGGACCGCGAGCTGGTGTCGTGCGCGCTGGTGGGCAGCACGCTGCGCGGCATGCGCTCGCCCTGCCGCCCCGACCTGCGGTGGCAGCTGCGCCCCGCCCTGCTGCGCCGCCTCGCCGCCGCCCTCGCCGCGCTGCTGGCCCCGCTCGCGCTGCTGCCGGCCGCCGCCCCCAAGCTGCACGGTGAGTGGCCCCACCCGCGTGTAGCGCGCGACGTGCCTGCTAGTGGCCCGCCCTGCTGCGCCGCCTCGCCGCCGCCCTCGCCGCGCTGCTGGCCCCGCTCGCGCTGCTGCCGGCCGCCGCCCCCAAGCTGCACGGTGAGTGGCCCCACCCGCGTGTAGCGCGCGACGTGCCTGCTAGTGGCCCGCCCTGCTGCGCCGCCTCGCCGCCGCCCTCGCCGCGCTGCTGGCCCCGCTCGCGCTGCTGCCGGCCGCCGCCCCCCAAGCTGCACGGTGAGTGGCCCCACCCGCGTGTAGCGCGCGACGTGCCTGCTAGTGGCCCGCCCTGCTGCGCCGCCTCGCCGCCGCCCTCGCCGCGCTGCTGGCCCCGCTCGCGCTGCTGCCGGCCGCCGCCCCCAAGCTGCACGGTGAGTGGCCCCACCCGCGTGTAGCGCGCGACGTGCCTGCTAGTGGCCCGCCCTGCTGCGCCGCCTCGCCGCCGCCCTCGCCGCGCTGCTGGCCCCGCTCGCGCTGCTGCCGGCCGCCGCCCCCAAGCTGCACGGTGAGTGGCCCCACCCGCGTGTAGCGCGCGACGTGCCTGCTAGTGGCCCGCCCTGCTGCGCCGCCTCGCCGCCGCCCTCGCCGCGCTGCTGGCCCCGCTCGCGCTGCTGCCGGCCGCCGCCCCCAAGCTGCACGGTGAGTGGCCCCACCCGCGTGTAGCGCGCGACGTGCCTGCTAGTGGCCCGCCCTGCTGCGCCGCCTCGCCGCCGCCCTCGCCGCGCTGCTGGCCCCGCTCGCGCTGCTGCCGGCCGCCGCCCCCAAGCTGCACGGTGAGTGGCCCCACCCGCGTGTAGCGCGCGACGTGCCTGCTAGTGGCCCGCCCTGCTGCGCCGCCTCGCCGCCGCCCTCGCCGCGCTGCTGGCCCCGCTCGCGCTGCTGCCGGCCGCCGCCCCCAAGCTGCACGGTGAGTGGCCCCACCCGCGTGTAGCGCGCGACGTGCCTGCTAGTGGCCCGCCCTGCTGCGCCGCCTCGCCGCCGCCCTCGCCGCGCTGCTGGCCCCGCTCGCGCTGCTGCCGGCCGCCGCCCCCAAGCTGCACGGTGAGTGGCCCCACCCGCGTGTAGCGCGCGACGTGCCTGCTAGTGGCCCGCCCTGCTGCGCCGCCTCGCCGCCGCCCTCGCCGCGCTGCTGGCCCCGCTCGCGCTGCTGCCGGCCGCCGCCCCCAAGCTGCACGGTGAGTGGCCCCCACCCGCGTGTAGCGCGCGACGTGCCTGCTAGTGGCCCGCCCTGCTGCGCCGCCTCGCCGCCGCCCTCGCCGCGCTGCTGGCCCCGCTCGCGCTGCTGCCGGCCGCCGCCCCCAAGCTGCACGGTGAGTGGCCCCACCCGCGTGTAGCGCGCGACGTGCCTGCTAGTGGCCCGCCCTGCTGCGCCGCCTCGCCGCCGCCCTCGCCGCGCTGCTGGCCCCGCTCGCGCTGCTGCCGGCCGCCGCCCCCAAGCTGCACGGTGAGTGGCCCCACCCGCGTGTAGCGCGCGACGTGCCTGCTAGTGGCCCGCCCTGCTGCGCCGCCTCGCCGCCGCCCTCGCCGCGCTGCTGGCCCCGCTCGCGCTGCTGCCGGCCGCCGCCCCCAAGCTGCACGGTGAGTGGCCCCACCCGCGTGTAGCGCGCGACGTGCCTGCTAGTGGCCCGCCCTGCTGCGCCGCCTCGCCGCCGCCCTCGCCGCGCTGCTGGCCCCGCTCGCGCTGCTGCCGGCCGCCGCCCCCAAGCTGCACGGTGAGTGGCCCCACCCGCGTGTAGCGCGCGACGTGCCTGCTAGTGGCCCGCCCTGCTGCGCCGCCTCGCCGCCGCCCTCGCCGCGCTGCTGGCCCCGCTCGCGCTGCTGCCGGCCGCCGCCCCCAAGCTGCACGGTGAGTGGCCCCACCCGCGTGTAGCGCGCGACGTGCCTGCTAGTGGCCCGCCCTGCTGCGCCGCCTCGCCGCCGCCCTCGCCGCGCTGCTGGCCCCGCTCGCGCTGCTGCCGGCCGCCGCCCCCCAAGCTGCACGGTGAGTGGCCCCACCCGCGTGTAGCGCGCGACGTGCCTGCTAGTGGCCCGCCCTGCTGCGCCGCCTCGCCGCCGCCCTCGCCGCGCTGCTGGCCCCGCTCGCGCTGCTGCCGGCCGCCGCCCCCAAGCTGCACGGTGAGTGGCCCCACCCGCGTGTAGCGCGCGACGTGCCTGCTAGTGGCCCGCCCTGCTGCGCCGCCTCGCCGCCGCCCTCGCCGCGCTGCTGGCCCCGCTCGCGCTGCTGCCGGCCGCCGCCCCCAAGCTGCACGGTGAGTGGCCCCACCCGTGTGTAGCGCGTGCGCGTTTATGGTTTAAAATGTTTGTTTTTTTTCAGGTCCCGTATGCCTGATATCGGCGCTTGCGTCGGCGGTGTTGTACGCCGCTCACACTCAAGCGGCGCTCTACGCAGTAGAGGGAGTGTACGCGTTTATAAATACATTTGTGTTTTTCAGCGTGGCGATGCGTATGCTGGAGATATATCCGGCTAATTTGAGGTAAGTATTTTAATCTTAGTTAATAATGTAATTTTTTAGTCTTAGTTAACACTATAAACATTATATGAATAAAAGTGATAAGAAACTCTATTGTTCGTTAGATTTAGAGGGTGAAATCATAAATAATGAGAAAGAAATGTTTTGAACACAAAATCAAATAAAACTAGTTGCTATATTACTTAAATAAATCATCTTCACGCTGTATCCCGCACACATAAGCAGGATAAGCAGAGGGAACCTAGTGTTAGGAAACTCCGTTCCTCCCTTTCTGCCGAATTCTGGAGGCATTGCGTGTTGAGTGGCAGAACTCAACGCCGCGCTTAACCTCGACACCAGAGCGAAGAAATGAAAATATAAATTTAAGTAAATATTTCATCTCCTCGAGTGGGGATCGAACCCACAACCAGTCGGTTTTACAGTCACACCTCGTGCCGCTGCGCCACGACCGGCCTCACTTTATAACATAATAATATATATTTTTATAGTTCTGCAATAAATACTTATGAAGCCATGAAAGAAAAAAAATATAACATATAATATATGACATCTACTTATTTACAACATATAAAACAAATGTTAAGCTTCTTACTGTCTGCTCTCAGCAACATGGCCTCCTTTCTTTAAAAATAATTTTATTTACACTCCTTACATTCAGCTCCCATTAGGACTCCTTCGTTCTTCACTTTCCGCCGAATTCTGGAGGCATTGCACGTTGAGTGGCGGAATTCAACGTCGCGTATTACCTCGAGCTTCACCAGGGCGAGGAAATGAAATCCCCAAGTGGGAATCGAACCCACAATCTGTTGCGTTTACAGTCGCACGTCTGCGCCACTGACCTCATGTTTATGATTAATTTATTTTTGATACATTTCCAGGTGTACAGCCCACGGCTTGGCCCTCTCGGCCGCGTATCTAGCGGGGGCGGGTGCCCGCGCCGCCGGCACTCTACCGCCGCCCTCCGTCGCAATAGTGACGGTGCTGGCGATCATCGCCGCCGCGTTCGCGAGACGCGGATAGGTACCAGGGTCGCAGGAGTTGGGAGGAGGTTGTTGAAGATCACGCGGTGACTCGGGTGTATGTGTAATCATATTTTTTTATTTGTTTTTTGGTTAGTACCAGGACAGCAGTAGAAGTGTATATGAATTGTAAAAGGAAAGAAAAATGGCTTTGTAAGTAAGTATGTGATGTAAAGATTAGAAGGGGGGAGAAAGGTATCCCAGGGTCGCAGAAGTGGGAAGGAGGTCGACGAGATGTATGGGAAAAAGAAGTGAATTATTTATTTGTTAATAGTACCAGGACAATAGAAGTGTTTAATATACATTATGGCCGACGAGTTGTGGTCGCTGTGAAGTTAGGCGGTTGTACACTCGGGAAGAAAATAATCTAATGAAAAAATCTGAAATCAAATCTCACAGCTATCTATCTACAGCTAGCTAACTGTAGCGCGGCCACGGCTCGTCGACTGTACTGTACAATATTCATATATGAGTAAAAGACAAGGCTTTGTAATTACCAGGGCAGCAGAAGTGTATAAGAGTATATATCATGTAAAGATGAGAGACAATAGGACTGTAAGAATGGTGTATAACGAAAGATGGTGAGGTTTGGTATATTTATTACTCGTCAAAATAATAACTACTAGAATAACAGAAATGTATACAAAATGGTAAAAAAAGAACATCATTCATTGAT
This sequence comes from Heliconius himera, assembly GCA_021202915.1. Classification (NCBI taxonomy): domain Eukaryota; kingdom Metazoa; phylum Arthropoda; class Insecta; order Lepidoptera; family Nymphalidae; genus Heliconius; species Heliconius himera. The sequence goes on along the minus strand of JAJHJA010000153.1, from coordinate 282,895 downwards.
TATTTGAGAACAGATGTGGACAAGAGGTGAAGTTTTTTGTATATATTGGACTTTATTATATCAATTAAGTAGATAATTTAATATTACCTACGTTTTATTCTTTTAGTAGAAAAAGGAAATAAAATCAAACAAAAGAAAATATTATATAAAAAATTGCTAAAAATGACGTCAACTAATAGACAATATAAAAAAATCCAAACCCATAGATAAAGTTAGTAAAAAGATAAAGCAAATTTACGTTTTGGTTTGTTCACAAATTTTTATTTTCGTTCGAATTTTATTCACAAATTCTAAATACCCGCCGATGAAAAACGCTCAATTCACGGAATAATATTTCTATATGTTTCCCACCGATTCTTAATTTAAAAAACATGATCTAAAGAAACTTTTTACTGATTTTAAATAATATAATGAAAAATATATGTAATAAAAAAAGTTGTATTAATAACTCAAACTAACTAAACAAAACAATGGATGAATGGACTAACATATACTTACGAAAAAGATACACATTTTCATAAGCAATACTGAATACATCATTGAAAAAAACTTTTTTTTTATAGCGAATTTAATAAAACTTTTTTTTTATTATTATCCATTTTTGTAAATTAAAAAATATATTTATCTTAAAAAATTAATCAAACAACATACAAAACGTCGTGACCGTGATATTGGAAAAAAATATGACGATCACGATATAACAAAAAAAGAATCTAAGCAATCGATTTAACAAAAAAAAAACATTGAAAATAAAACTAAACATACTAGCAAAGTAAATTTAGTTAAATCGATACAAAATGGTGACGACAAGCAATACGCAAAATTATCGGCAAATAAATTGTAAATATTGTACAATAAATAGTAAAATAGTGATGTCTGTATATGATAATAATGATTATGATTTTAGAATCAAAATAGTTTCCTCTCTTTATAAATAAAAAATATAATAATAACAGTGTTGTGATTATAAAAAAATAGTCGTATTCTAAAAATGAGTAATAGTGCTGAATATATAATTTTTTTATTCCGAAAAAAAAGCTTGAAATTTAATCATTATATTTGACTGAAAAGTATAAGTTAGATTTTGAAAAAGATTAATTAGGATTTTTTTAATTTTGATCTCCGCAATTTTTTCTTTATTAAAATAAAGAAAAACTTTTACCAAAAAAGTTAAACGCCTTAAAAGGCGTTTAACTTTTTTGGTGTTTATATTTATTCAGATATGGACCATATACAATTCCATTACAAATGTATTATTTACAATGAAAACAATATATATTTTTTAATGTTATATTTTAGTATTGAAAAATACTCCAATATTGGATTTATCTAGTATTCTAGACAGACTAGAGATGACTAGAGACTTATTATAAGTGTATTTTTTAATATCTTTTAATCAGTCAAACGCGTTTAATTAATAACAGCACTATTACGTATCAAAATATGTCTTTTAGACAAAATAATATTAAGTATAAAAAAATAGCAACCAGATTCTTAGCTTATACCAGTTATTTTTTTTAACTTCACCCTTAGCTAGCGGGGCAGTCAGAGAGATCGAAACAAAAGGAAAAATACGATTTAGAAAAGAGACGAACGGAGTGTCTTAACATAAGATTATCTCTGCCTGCCGGTTAAAGTTATTTTTTTATAACATAATAATATCACTATACATTTTAAAGTTAGTAGAGACTGACACCAAAGTGTATATGGAAAGAAATTCAAGTCATCAAAATATTAAATGATGTTTCCTAAAATAAAAATATTTGATATTTATTACCTTTAAAACCGTAATAAAGAATATTACTCCGAAAATAATCACAAAAAATAGTCTTAAGCAAGAAGTTAATAAAAAAAAATATTAAAAAACATCACTAGAAAATCGAGTCATATATTTAAAATATATGTAAATGTTAATAATAAATAGTTATTAATTATAATGCAAATAAAAAACGTATCTTTGAATAATCATTTGTATTTTAGTTTATTGAACTGCATTTTAAAACAGAATTTTCTTACTCAACACGCAATTCCTAAAGAATTCGGCGAAAGATGAGGTACGGAGTGTCTTAACACTAGACTCCCTCTGCCTACCCTCCTACATGCGGGATATAGCGTGAAGATTAAAAAAACAATCTTAGCATTCCATGAATATATATGGCAGGTGTCAGTTGTATTATAGGGAAAAGAGATCGGGACAGGGACTCGATCTTGCGACCCGAGTGTAGGCTCCTTTATATGAGCATAAACGTTTACTTTCACTGTTCTCGCTCTATCAACATTTTTATTTTATTATTAATAGTTTTTTTAATTGGTACAATTTACTAAAGAAAAATAAAACATATATATTTAGTAAGAGAAAAAACTATTTAGCATTCCATGCCAATCGCGTTGCAAGGTAAAGGAACTCAGAGCAGTACCAGGCACTGCTACTTGCGACTTAACTCTAGGTTTGAGGGGCTCCTTTAAATGACTGTCCGAGCTCCTCTCTCTACTGACACCAGATACGAAATGATCCTACTAGTGCCGCCTTCGAAACACATTCTATAGTACAAGAGATGAGTCGTGGCCACCCTGATTGATACATTAGACTCGGGAAGAAAATAATCGAAAGAAAGAAAAAATCCTAAAATAAAATCTGCGCAGCTATCTACAGCTAAATTCAGGGCGGCCACAACTCGTCGACTGTACCGTATAATTAAACTGATGATAGTTCCAGACAACATTGATGAAAGAAAAGTATGAAATATCATCACTATGCTAACTTATACTGAGTGACTATAAATGTATAAAAATCACATTATATTTGCAATAATTTATCTATTAATTCTCTATTAATATTTTTCATTTCTATGATGCTATCTCTTTCTGTTTCTTATATAATGAAAAGGACGGCATGATAGATATGTTTGATAAGATACCATTTATTATGTAAGATGATTTAGGTTTTGTTTTTTTAAACTTAGGTGATGGCATTGATAGTACATGCGAAGTTAAATTATGTATACTCATAAAAAAGTAGTTTATTTCTTTACATTTTTACATACATATTTGAAAAAGGAGAACGGGGGACCCCCTATTTATATTTTTTCTTACAAAATCATCTTCCATAACAAATGAACGATGACTCAGACAATGGTAAACAGTGTTAACTATTTAGAAAAGGTTAAGGCTGAACATATCTTGCGAAGAAGACGGAGATGGTTGTAATTCTTTTGTACCTCGACATTTCACGAAAAATTATAACTGAAAATCGATTTTTTTATATCATTCGTCAATTTATTTACAATAATATCGATTTTTTGTTTCTTTTTTCATAAAATCATATCAAGACAGTTAATTTTTCGTGAAAACCAATGACATGTATCGTAGTATAGATTATAGTGTAATTGTAGTGTTGCCATATCTGTGTAAGTGATATTCGAATAGACTGCTTACATTTATTTAGTAATATTAAAGACAATGTACTCTTTTTTTATTAGTTATTTTGCTATTTTTTTTGTTTAAATTTTAAAATATTTATTTTAATCTTATGTATCCTAAAATTATATGTACTATATATGATTATTATCGATTTGTTTTTTTCTTATAATTGAAAAGCACCGAATTTATTATCCATATTTTATAACATTACATCACGCCATAATAAGTATAAGATTTTCCTCTATTTTAAATGTTTTTAAACACGAATTTAAATGGAAAAATTACTCTCTATATTGATTAGTTTTCGTTTTTATATTTACTCAACATATACTTGCCAAGTGGAAATACTCACAAACTTTTTTTTCTATAAACGTCACCAAGCTTTGTATATTTTTTTAAACTTCATATATTTGTTTCGTTTTTGCTCTTAATAAGTTTAAATATCCGTGTATTTATTAATATCAACCGATATGATAATATTGATATATAATTAATTGCTCAAAAAATTAGGTTGATTTCATAAATAATAGCATTTATTTTGTATATTATATTATGTTACTTTAAAATGATATGATCTTTTACCGAAATTACTTTTTTTGTTTTTTTCTGTATGTATATTATATATAATCACATTATGTAGACGCGAAGATACAGTTATTAAAAAAAATGTTACTTGCTTAATGTTATTATTCTTACGTACATGGGGTTTTTTTTTAGATTATTATATAACAGTGACCGCGTTATTGCTTGGTGATGTATACATAAATACTTTGCAAATGAATACAACACACATGCAGTGCCAATGTTTTCACTCATCACTTTTTTTTTTTAAACCTTTCCCTAGTCAATTCATTTCTTTATGAAATCATGATTTATGGTGTAGATAATAAATAAAAGTAACGTCAATTTGATTGTGGCAACTGTTTTGTCTGCAATGCAAAAGCAAAAGTTTTTAAATGTATTTTTTTGAGTTATTAAAATTAATTCTTGTAATTTTTTGCATTGTAGATAAAAAAAAATATGAAATGTATAATGTACGTAGGTAGAGATTAATTATCATAATTATATTTAATTTTGGGTCATGGAAATTATAAAGTTGTGCATTATTTTGGCAGTGCATTTTTTTACTATATATTCTGTGGTTCAGTATTAAACGTATTTTTTATCTGTTATAATGATATAATTGTATCACTTTTACACATATCGTCGTTTTAGTTAATTATATTCTTGTTTATTATTTCCAAAGTCTATTCAGTGCTATGGAAGTACATCAATCATTCCCATTAAGACAATATGTAAAACTAATTTTAATGTCCTAATAAAAATATGGCGTCGCTTGATAAGAATTTTTAAGCATGTAGAATTTGATTGTAAAGGATTTTTTTAATAAACATTAATAATAACCAGTTTTTGCAGGAAAGATGTCTTATTTTCAATATGTTATTGTATTTTGAAATAAGCTTCAATTAAAAATAAAGAAATTTTAAGCGTATAACTTTGTTTTATTTCTAAATTTACATGTTTCTTGTTAACAGGAATGTGTAAAATAAAAAATATATAATACAATATCAATATATTTCCACTTTGACTATCAATAATATACAAATATTCATTTAATTATTTTATATTACAATAAATATATATCTATAGATACTTATTTTGATCGTTCTCCTTTAAAGACCCTGAAATAAAGAAATATTTGAGATAAGATGATGACTTGTATGACTATTAGTTTTTTTTTTGTAGTTTCACGTACGCACATAGCAGGGTAAGCAAAGGGGAACTGAGTACCTAGTGTAGATACTCCATTCTGCAGTAAGATGTATGCAGGCATGCCTTTTGAGTAGGGAGGGGAACTTAATGCCGCGCTTATGTCTCTGTACCAGAGCAAGGGAATGAAGATATGAAATATTTTTTTCCCCTGAATGGGAATCGAATACGCAACCATTGCGTTCACACTGAATTAGACTTTTAATAATAATTGGATAAACTTACACTAAATTCCCATTGCAATCAAAATCAACAGTAAAAACATAGGACTCGTGTTCCAATATCTGCAGTAATTCGTTAGCTTCCTCAAATTCAATATTAATTTTCATACAAATATCAAAAAATAATTTAACAGCTGTCGCTTCCCTTTTATTGAAACTGCCCAAAAATCGAAACTCCTCGTATATATAAATGGGTTCGTTTGCGAATTCTTTGAAAAAATCAATTATTTTCTTTAAAACGATCAATTCTGGTTTTAATGGTTTGATATTATTATTCACTTTAATATCACCAAGTTTATTTAAATTATTTTTTATATTTCCTTCATCTGTGTCAATCCCACAATCAATATTTATTCCAGTTTTATCATCCGAGACATTTGAATTCAAATTTAGTTTTTTATCTGTGCTTAAGACCATTTTTCCAGAATTTTCTACAGTTTTGTTATCATCTAATGATATTTCATAATCTTTACTGTCACTATCATCTTTTTCTTCGCGTAAATAATGTGGTGTAGTTATATAGACTAGATCTGGTGCTTCTTTATATAGACTTAGACATCTGAAAATAAAGTATTTCTAGGTTCGTGCTGTATCGGCGCATAGGAAGGTAGGATAGGCAGAGGGAACCTAGGAACTAGTCATAATATAATACTAGTCATAATAAGATACTCCGTTCCCATTTAGACACTTCTGTTCCTCGTTTTTAGACGAATTCTGCAAGCATTGCGCGTTTAATAGTGAACTTTAAATTTGAAATGTTTCATTTTCTCGAGTGGGAATTGAACCCACAACCTTTGACTTGATTGTTGCCTTTACATTCACACGCTTTTGCCCCTGCGCCACTACATAACGTAATTATGCATATATTTTAAAGCTACAATAATATTTTATATGATAAATTGCCTTTATTGAAAAACATTTTTTTAAAACATTCCTTTGTTTATGATAATTATATCAAACAGTTTATGCTTTTATTATTGTGATCGTATGCAATCTGTTTTTTAGCTTTCCGCATACAGCAGGACAGGCAAAGAGAACCCCGAGACTGCACGTTAAGTAGCGCAACTCAAAGCCGCATTTTGTTTTACCAGAGCGCAAAAATAAAAATAATTCGTTCTTCTAAACAAGAATCGAACCCACAACCACGGTCGCTACGCCACTGCACCTTAATCTTAAATATCTCTAAAAACATTTAACTTAAAGTTACCGATTAACTCCTTTTCCAGTACTTTCTGTGCACAACACATAATTATTATGCTCCATTATATCGGAAGCAATTTCTCTTTCGCTCTCATCATAATCTAAATCATCGACATCTTCGCACTCCCTCACACTTTGAACCACCTGATGTATCTTTTTGCGTTCAAATTTTGACAATTTAGTATCAAATTTAATTTCGATTTTTTTATTATTTTTGACAAATTCCAAAATTTTCAATAGTAAATTCTTTCTGAAGTAATTTGTGAAATGCAATTCGTCTTCGTCGTCGTCTAAGTCGATGGGCTCTTTGGGGATTTTACTTTTACCCTTTTTTTTGCTGAACTGTGCCTGTGGAGGTAATTATTATTATTAACTGAACTTAAATAAAACCATTTTCCACCGAATTCTAAAGGTGGTGTGTGGTGGAACTCAACGCTGCGTTTTGCCTCGACACCAGATCAAAGAAAATAGAAATATAAATTTAAATAAATATTTCATTTCCTCCAATGAGGGGATCGAACCAGTCACTTTGTGCTACTACACTACGACTGGCCTCTATAATTAATTAACCTAAAATAGACAAAACTAAGCTATAACGAAAGGAATTCCCAATGTAGGCAGATGGAACAAAATTTTTGAACCTGGATGGCTTCAAAAAATTGTTGACGAAGAGAAAGGATGACTTCAGTTAATTATTTATTTATTTATTATTATTTTTTTTTATGTCGATGTACCGTACTTGCGGTCAGTGCTACATCCCTCGCTTAGAATGTATCTTGTGTCATACACAACCATTATATTTTATTTTACAACGCCGGCAAAGACTGAAATGATAATCTAAATTGAAAAAAAAATGTACCTTTCTATTTCCTTTATTTTTCGCTGGTGGATTAGTTTTGGACTGTTTTTTTGCAACTGTATTTGATTGCTCATTAAATTCTGTAAGGAGGCCAAGACCCATCGTCTGTGATGCCTACGAAAAAAAAACTTTTTTATAAACAATTTTTTAAGGTTCACCTATATCCCGCTTATTATATATAGCGATACAACACTTCGGTTCTCCTTTCTCCGCCGAATTTTAGGAGTATTGTGTGTTGAGTGCGTGAACACACCATCAAGTATTGCCTCAATACCTGAGCGAAGAAATTAAAAAATAATATATTTCATTCCTGTAAGTGGAAATTAAATCCACGACCGTCGCGTGTACAGTCGCAAGCTTGTGCCCCTGCGTCACGCTGACCTCAAAAATATCAATTAAAAGAAAATAAAATGGTATAAGTAACTTACATATGTAGCCTTAGGTGTTATAGGTTCGATTATACCATCGCCATCTTTACCGAGGCCGCCGCCTGTCCATCCCATTTTTTCTAACATACTGAAAAAAAAAGGTTAATAAAATAACAAATATATAAATTTGGTATTTAATTATAAACTATATTGAAATACTTTAAACCATGAATACAGTGGAACCACCAATACGGTTCATGCTGTACATGAAGCTGATTTATTTATTTTATGAAACCAATGGTCAAGTGCAAGTCGGATTTTTTCACCAATTTCATGATTGTAGGTCAGCGGGAAGTACGACTAATGAAAGCTGACAAACTTAAGTGTGTAATAATTTCTTTCAAGTAGGAAGTTTCGGCGACTCTAAAGCTGGAAAAATTTTGACATAGCAAAATGGACATGTTAATATAAAAGAATTGTTAGAAGAACTTAAGCCCTACACATCGACATTGTGTTGGAAATAACTACAACAAAATGTTACTTACTTTACTCTAACAAAATATTACTTGAATTTCACAAGGGAGATTTAATCAAGATCATGTCAGGCAAATTGTTAAACCTAAAATCCGTTGATTTAATTTCTTCATGATCCGTCTATGGAATATAGTCTTATTATTAAAAGGCAAATTCATAATTACACAGCTGAAACTTTTAAATGCAGCACAACATGTTAAAATTATAAGATTCTTTAAACATTTAAGCTAATAAATTGATTAGAATTAATTTTAATTTTTTTTTGTATCTTGGAACATGTTTTCTTCAATCCTATACAATATACCATTCCACATTCACGGTATCTGTGTTTGTTGTATATTATGTGAAAGTAACCCCTGCAAATATGGAGCTTTTACTGAATAAATATAAGTTTGTATTAACTTTATCTATGATAATTTCTATATTATCAATTTTTTGCTCTGTTTGTATTGTAAATTCTAACTTCTTGTCAAAGGTTAATTATTCAAAGTCAAACAGAAGAATCCTATCAGTTTTGATTATACTGAAATTTTCAGACAATATGGGGCAAAAGCAATGCATAAATTGTTAATAAATAAACATTGTGAGATAGTGGCACAATCTATAAATGAGACAGTTGTGAGTTTTATAGTTGGTTCCTCTAGGAAACAAAAGATAGTTTTGCCATTTAGCACAATGTCTCTAAAATAAGACAGTGCTTGGGAACTTAGTGTCTTAACACTAGGTTCCAACTACCTCCCCTTATTAAAAAGAATTAATGACATACATATAACATTTTGCATACCTTTTACCTTTACTCATATGTACAGGCTGCGCAAGCATCTCATTTAATGTTTTTTCTATTTTATTTGCTGGCTTTGAAACATTTTGCTGAATATTTCCTTGTTTAGTTGTGGATTCAAGATCTTCATCTTGCTTTTGCCAATATTGGTCCGTCCATTTAAGATGATTTTGGTGTATAGGTTTCTTAAAATTGCTATGAAAATTAAATTATATCAATAGAATATACATATTTTTAACAATTTTGAAGTGTTATTTCACACTTAGGAAAGAAAAAGAAGATAATTTGTTTCTGACACAGTGTGGAACATTGTGTGACTGTCAACGCAATGATTGTACATTCAGTCCCTACTTATATTTTATGTATCTTTTTCTGCTCTGGTATAATATAATGCCTAGACAATTAAGCAAAAAGTGGTAAATAGTGTCTTAACATTGAATTCCATATTATACAGGTTACAGTGTTAGTTTTAAAAAAATACACAATATTTTCAAGCTTTTTGATGTAAAAATAGATTTGCAAAATTTTTCACAAACCAAGTATTATGGACTGGAGTTGTGACAGCAGGTTTCCTATATAGGCTACTTTTATCTACAACACTTTCTTTTGGTTTGTTTTGCATTGGCCCTTTTGGTACTTTGTTATTAGTATTTTGTTGAAAATATCCATTGGGAGGATAATAATTATTATAAGACACCGTGGGTTGGTCTTGATAGTAATACTCGTAATAAGCATCTTCACCATAATAAGACAGCCTATCAGGGTAAAATGTTTGATATCCACTATAATTGTTCCACATTGGTTTTCTATTTGCCATATTTGTAAATGTTACTGTACGTAAAGTGCCAAAAGCAATATTATATATAAATCACTAAATTATTGTTTCCTCACATCGAGAGTACACTTAGCTTGCACATTACAAATAGATTAATTTATAATCAAATTAATTTTTCACGCTTTTCCTTCATTCTTATTTATTTTAACAATTATTATATTAAAGAATAAACGTTTATATATATATATATATATATATATATATATATATATATATATATATATATTCCTTTACAAATTAAAATTTTAACTGAAGGAAAAATATGTATGACCAATTACAAAGTATATAAAACAATCAATAAATTTGACATTGACACAACGTGTCAATATTGATTTGACAATGTCATATCAATGGGGCTTATATATTATTTAAACGTTTCTTTTCACGTAAAATCACGAAAGTTACAATAGCAACTTCATAAAACTATTTCCTTCATCATTCTAGAACTTTGTAGTCTTAGTAATTTGGTTTTAGCCTGAATGGCTCATATTTGTAGGCAAAGGGAACTGAAATGTGTTATGATACTGCGTGTCCCGAACATCGCACATTCTTGGAGACTGCGTGATGATTGGTTTTTTTTTTCAGCTTCACGCTTTAGCCCGCATACAGCAGAAAAGGCAAATAACACTACATAGTTTATTTTCAACTTTTATATAAATTTATATTTTAATTCTTTCGCTCTGGTGTCGGGGTAAAGCTCGGCCTTAAGTTTCGCTACTGAAGACGCAATGCCTCCAGAATACGACGGAAAGTGGGAATAGGAGTGTCTTAACACTAGGTTCCCTCCGCTTACCATCCCGTGTGCGGAATACAGATTTTTTATTTGATATATTTTTTTAAGTAATATCCAGGGAAAATTAAACAAGAGAATATATATATATATTTTTATTAATGCATAAATGATAAAAGTAATGTTTATAACACGTACGTCATTTAAAAAATGTAACAAAAATGTAACTATCCATACAATTATTTTGTACTTTATAACTTTAAACAGCGTTGCCAGATTTTCACTCTGTAAAATGCGGGAGTTTTTAAATTTAAATAATGAGGATTTCATTTTCTATTTATCTATCTATGTCAGTTTTAAATAAAGCTTTAAATAGTTGTAGATATTAATATAAAAATGTTTTTTAATTGAAAAAACATACGAACGTCAGATTTCTCGCAGTACGTGAAATAATCGGGAATTTTTGGCAAAAAATTAGGACGTCCCGCCAAAATCGGAACATCTGGCAACGCTGCTTTAAATATACGTTTGTAATTTTTTTTAATTTAAAATAATCAAATCAGTTATACTAAATATTATGTATGTTATATAGTACGAAAGTAGGACATATATGAATTACATAGTACTAAAATCAACCATTTTTGATTTAAAAAAAATAGTTTTTTTATGACTGCTGCTACCTTAAAACATAATATTTATGACAAATTAAAACATACCAACTAGCATATATAAAAAAATATGGTACTTAGTTTAAACACAGCCACGCAGTACATACTTTTAATATTAAAATATCATCTTAAAATTAAAAGAGAATTAATCACAACATTTTATTATATTATTACTAACACTTTGCTATCTTATTTCCTTCATAATATCTATGCTTCTAAACAAATTTTAATAAAGCCAAAGGGTAAGGTTCAGATTAACATGCTAATCTCAGGAACTTAAAGCTAAAAAAATCTTATTGTGTTCGATAGTCTATTTACTAAAGAAGGCTTATATTACATAATACTAACCACTTAGGTTGGTTACATAACATTTCAATTTGTTAAAAATGTATAAAAATTACTACTATTTTAAAATTCTATGATTTATTTTCCACGATTTATTAAGTTAGCCCACTTTTATTATAAATAAGCTCACTCATGTTTTTAACAGTTCTCTATCCAATCTGAAAAGGTTTTATAAGTTCTATAGATATCATCCAATAGTATTGGTGCTATAAGCGCATTACTTCCATATTATTTTTATAATATATATTAACTCCATTAATTGTGACCTGTACAAGAATATTTTATCTCACGGCGCCCTGAATAGGGTTTAATATAGGGGGTAATTATAGTAGACAAATGAAATTGGGAATTTTAGTTTGTATAGTACAAGAATTATAAACAAAAATAAAACCGGCTTTAAATACCTGTGACCTAGGCACACCATTCCCCTCTAGAAATAAATATCCATATCTCGAAAACTATTGAATCGTTTTTGATAAACTTGGACTGTTCATTAAATTAGAATATTAATCTGATTTAAATCAAAAAACAATCTTGACAAAACTTTTAGTTTTTGGGAAATTTGTGGATAAACATATTTACAAAATTTAGCACACATTCTAGGAAGCCTAGATAGATCATTATACTCGGTTTAGTTCTTTATTTGTCGCGTTTCAAGTGTGTCAGTTAAGTACAATTTACTTTGCCAATGTCATGTTGAATGGAAAGCATCCAAAGAAAATTGACCGGTAGAAAACTTATCATCCAATCATACATGCATGATATGTATATACAGATAACATCTCTTTTTTGAACTCGGATGAAAATGTCTTTTATATATTAAAGTTACATTTTCTTTTATATTTCTCAAATTAATCAATAAAAAGACTAAACTGAATTTCATCAAATCCGGCGTGCAATTTAAAATAATTATTCCTGACATAATCAAAAGAATCATAATTCACTCGTATTAAACAATCCAATGATTTTTCACAAAATGGTCGCCAAAGTTCCCATTCCATACAATTTATTCCCGGATTATACATTTCTAATAATGTCAAAAATTTTTTGAACCTTAATTTAGTACTTATTTTCATACACAAAACAAATTTATTTTCGGAACCTCCATATTCTATGAATATGTCACCCAAATGTTCACTTATAATGTTTTTTAACCACAAACAAGATTTTTTATTATAACAACTGTAGACGAGGTGGCCATTTTGAATTCCGTGACTTTTTAAATATGGCAAGAAATTTATTTCTTGGTTTATTTTATCTACTATTAATTTAAATATTTGTGTTTCATTTTTCCCGTTTTCAAGTTTAATTAAAATTATAAAAGATTTGTTTTTCTTCGATATTGTAGTTGAAATATCTTTTGTAGTTTCAACTAATTTTGCGTTGCAATTATTATTATTATCCTTTATATCTGTATCATTATTTTTTTTCTGTCTTCCTTTATGTTCATTAATAGTAACGATACTCTCCAATGATGTTTCATTTAATGTATCATTAATTTCCGTTTTAGTTTTTTCTTTCATCTTACTATTTCTTTGAGTTAGTTCTACATATTCATCAACTTTCTCAATTGTAAATGATCTGTAAAAAACATTTTTATATAAAAATCAAAAAGTAATAAAAAAATATTATAATAACTGAGTATTTTCTTCTATATAAGAAAAAAATCCAAAATTGTACAAAAACAGGCATAGGCATTAAGTAATTATAGAATATTAGTTTAAATTTGTAATATAACAATAATTTAAAATTTGACTTCAAATTTTTCAAAATTTGAAACTTTTTTTAAATACTCGAAACCGCAGCCGCTTTGATGACGTCATACGGTATTGTAACCTTGTATTTTTGGCTTCACGCTGTATCCCTCACATAGCAGGGTAGGCAGAGGGAACCTAGGAACTTAGTGTTAAGACATCTTCATTCCCTGTGTTCGCCGAACTCTGGAGGCAATGCGTGTTGAGTGGCGGTACCTAACGCCGCTCTTTACCTCGTCACCAGAACAAAGAAATAAATGAAAATATTATATATTTAATTTCTTTGAGTGGGAATCGAAACCACAACAGTCGCTTTTGCAGTAGCACCCTTGTCCCTACACCATGACAACCTCAAAATAAACAAAAGTATATCTCATCTTTATCTTGAGGCTAAACGAGGATAAATATTACTTTAAAACATAAAAATAATATGAAAAAATGGGTGTTATTATTGTACCCATATTCAACTTGCGTTTGTATATAAGTGTATAAGCAATGAAGCACACCAACACATCAAAATATGAATGCAGCGCGGCATACATTGTGAAGCGAAAAAAATAATTAGGATACTTTTCCCTGAAGAGGCCATACTTTAACGTTCATTAAAAACATTATTCACAAAAATAAAAACGTTAGTGTGATTCGTCCTACACCTCAATAATTTTTTTAAGAGGGTAGCTATTAAGAATAGGTAATAGTTTCTACTTTATCAGAAATGTTTATATCCAAATTTTATACTTTTCTGCGTAATACGTATTAAAATCTTTATTAAAATTAAATTAACTAATAAGTATAATTGTTTTATTTTATCATAACGCATTTTTATCCCGCATTGTTTTGAGTGGCGGATCTCAACGCTGCACTTTGCCTTTCCAGAGTGTAAAATAAAATGGAATTTTAATTAAACAACCTTTTTAAAAACAGGCTTTCGAATATACAGAATAAAATAAATAAATCAGCTTCACGCTGTATCCCGCACACGGCAGGGTAGGCAGAGGGAACCAAGTGTTAAGACACTCCGTTCCCCACTTTCTGCCGAATTCTGGAGGCATTGCGTGTTGAGTGGCAGAACTCAACGCCGCGCTTAACCTCGACACCAGAGCGAAGAAATGGAACTATAAATTTAAGTAAATATTTTATCTCCTCGAGTGGGGATCGAACCCACAACCAGTCGGTTTTACAGTCACACCTCGTGTCGCTGCGCCACGACCGGCCTCATATACAGAATGTAAAGGTAATAATCAAGCCCTTTCATTTGACACCTATATAAGGTCGGACTTGGTTGTGGTAAAAAATGTAATCCACCATTTTGGATTACCAACAATAATGAACGGTATTGATTATATGTAACTTTGTTGTCATCAGAATTGAAGTCCCAATTCTCACATTTACCTTAATACGACACTGGGAAATGGTACAAATTGAGCTTGATTTTTAAACATTTTTAAAGTGATATTCCGTACTTACCGGAAGAAAAATACTTATTAAGAAAACATATAAAAATTTGAAAGTAGCGGGATTTAAACCCGCTCCATCATGCCTCATTCTTAAATATGAGTTTCATGAAAAAACAGATTATTGGTAAGTATGTTCACGAGAGATGGCAAATACGAGATGGATATGGAAAGGCGTATTGCCGCCGGTAACAAGGCAGTTTTGGTACCGACGCTGTTATACAGCAGCGAAACGTGGGTATTACAGAAAAAGAATGAAAGAAAGATGAATGCCGTGGAGAGGCGATCTCTTCGCAGTATATGTGGAATCAGCTTAGCTGGTCGAATCTGCAATGAAGCGATATACAGAATGGCAGGTACTAGCGAGGATGTCACGGTGAGAATGAATAAGAACGTGCTCAGCTGGTTTGGGCACGTCGAACGTGATGGAAGAATGGCAAAAAATATTTATGATGGAAAAGTGAGTCGTAAGATAGGGAGACCTCGTTTGACTTTCGAAAACACAGTATCAATGACACTAAAGGAAGGTCACGTAAAAAGCATGAGGACCCCCGGAGGGCATCTATTAAGAGGTTAATGACAGTGGACGAGGCGAAAGAGGTATAGGTATGTAGAGACTGTAGCGTTTGGCGCTCCGTTCTCTCTGACTACCCGCTAGGGATAAAGCGTGAAGCTATTTTAAGTTAAAAAACAGATACCTGCAGATTTAACCACTGGGATCTTAGTTGGTCAGAGCGCATGGATGTTCAAAATTTTTATACTTTTTCTTAATAAGCTTGATATATTTCACATATACGGCAAGTTAAATAAAAGCTTGCAAAAATATAAACAACTTACTGAAAATCTTCTCCATAATGTAAATCAAAATAATCCGTAAAATTTTCATACAGATCAAAATAAAGACTGCGATACGGAACTTTTTTATTCGTTAATATTTCCCTGTTATTAACACTCTTGCATACATTAAACACAAATTTTCTATGTTTTACACATAATATATTATCGAAGCGAAGTGTCAAGATACGACTCTCTTCTTCGGTGATAAAATGTATCATTTTGTTTAATACTAATATGCGAAATTCTGTCTTTTTTTCAGGTAACTTTATGGTCTTCGTGTTGGTTTGTGATTGTGTCATTGTAGTTTTGATTTTCTTTTTTTTATCTACGTTCTCTTTGGTATCGCTGATATTTATTTTCTTAAATATAAGTTTCCTGAAATAAAAAAATGTAAATTGAAAAGATTAAAATGTTTCACATAATATCACAGTAAATAGTTTCCCTTACACTCATAATAAGTATCGCTATCTCACTCACACGAATATAAGAGTTATCACAATCTCTCTCGCACACAAAAAGATACTATTTCAATATAACTTGTACACAATCAGTATCGCCGACTAGGTGTGCACCTATAACAATTAGTGACGTTTCACTACCACACATATAATGATGAGCGCCATCATCATCATCAGCTTGTCCTAGTCCACTACTGGACACAGGCCTCTCCAATGGCACGGCACTGAGCACTCATGTAATGCACTCATGTAATACACTAGCACACACGGAATGGGTATCACCATTTTATTTTTGCTCTCTCGTCCATCAAACACACACCTTGTAACTATCTCTATTTTCATCTCCATCTCTATTTCCACAGAAACACATCATCACCGAGTCATTTGGCTACATATAATCGTTAACGCCATCTCACTCTCACTCTACTTACCTAGAATGATAAGTTACTTCCAATTGAATATTCGCATCGGCCATCTTGTCGTTAATGTTTTCACACAGTTCACTTTCACCTGTTTTTGATAAATTTAACTTTTTCTTACTATTCACTACACATATTATGTCTCTGAACGCTCGTTTTTCCTTTTTTGTAATATCATCATTAAATATTAATTCATTTACTGTGTCCTCGTTTGTTATTAAATTCAAGATAGCATGAAGGAATTGTAAGCGATTTTCCAATTTTTCTTGCCTTTTTTGCGATTTTAATGGTACATGACCTAATCCAGCCCCTGGTGTCTGATAACACAAAATTTTATAAAAGTTTAAATATGTAAGGGTTGCTATTTAATATTCGTGTGATTACATGGAAGTGTCACTTATGAAAATGTTTATGAGCCTAAACATTACAAAAATAATAACAAAAAGGCGCGGAAACGGAAAATCTAAAAGTAAAGGAAAAAATTATATTTAAACTACGGTTTGGAATAAAATAAGACCACTGTGTCATCACTGATTAAAGTTTCTATTTCTTTTGCCAACTTTTAAGAAACAACTATTTGTAGTAGACAATTCTTACAATTTCTATTGAAACAAAAAATAAATAAAAACAGTCAAATTAAATATAAACAACTACAAAATTTACTTACAATATTAATCGCAGGTATGATAGGTTCGGTGATACCTTCCCCGCGGAGCCCTAAGGCACCGCCCTCCCACCCCATAAGACGCATCATTCTGAAATAACATCATATTAAAATACAACAAGAACTGTGTGTCGTGGCCGCCCTGAAGTTAGTCTTACTGAAATTTTGCGAATCGTTCTCTTCGTCATAAAATCAAATTTGCGCAGCAATCTTTAGCTTCATTCAGAGCGGCCACGATTTTTCAAGTGTACCGTATTAGTGTAATTGCTACTCGGGGAAGTGAATTACTTGATATTTAATTTCTCCCTCTGGTTACAAGGAAAAGCGCGGCGTTGAGTTCCGCCACTAACCACGCATAGTTTCGACAATTCAACGGAAAGTGGGGAACGGAGTTCGTTCCCGCTGCCTACCCTGCTATATGCCGGATACAGCGTGAAGCTATAAAAAAAAATTAACAAACCTCATAGCCCTGTCACTCTCTAAAGGCGTAGACATTGCTTCAAATATTTTATTATGCCTATTGCGATTCACTCCTTTTATCACTGTATCAGTATTTTCATCTGTTACACTTTCATTATCTGGACGTTGATTCGCTTTTTCAAATGAAATACCTTTTCTTATTGGCCTATTTTTTTATTACATAAATAAAAATAATGGTCAATTATTATTTTATTATTTGATTTATCGATTTTAATATTCATTATACTTAAAAAGGAGTCCATTGGCATTGGGTTCGATCCCGACTCGGGGGAATAAATTATTATGTATTAATATGTTCTTTTCTTTGCCTTCGTATATAATCAAAGTGCGGCGTTGAGTTCCGCCACTCGTAAACACGTAATGTTTCAAAAAATCGGCGGAGTTTCCCTCTGCCTATCCTGCTATATGCGGGATACAGCGTGAAGCTGAGAGAAAAAATAATTGGCAAATATTACTATGCATCTCTCTATTATGCATGATAAAGCGTACATTTCGTAATGATAACAACAAAAATAAAAAAAATATACATAATTGATATTGGAATTAAATATTTTCATTTCCTCGCTCTAGTACCGGGGCATAGCGTGGTGTTGAGTTCCGCCACTCAATCAACAATGCCTCTAGAATTCGACTGAAAAGTGGGAACGGGAGAGTCTTAATGGAACAGGAGTGTCTTAAAACTATTATAGGTTCCCAAGTTTTTCTCGGTTCCCTCTGCCTACCCTCCTGCTGTATTTAAGAATAGTCAATCAATATTAAATATAGTATTTATTACTTTTTAATTTGACCTACTTTTTGTTATTATCCTTCAGGAAAACTGATCTCACTTTATCATTATTATTATCTGTATTCAATAATTTCTTATTACTAACAGTTATTTTTATCGATTTAGCATCTATCGATTCATTGGAATCGATTGTTGTTTTTTTATTTTCTAAATCTTTTTTCATAAAATTTTTAATGGATTTAGTAAATATATTATCTGTCTTGGTTTTATTTATGTTAGTGTCTATAGTTTTGGGTGAGTCACATGTTTCTCCTATTTTTTTGGTATCTGTGCCATTTACGTCGCGCTTTTCAATTTCTATTAAATTAACACACTCTATATTATTTGTTTCATAAGTGTTTAAACTTTTATTATTATTGTGAGCGTTTACATCATTTTCATGATTTTCTGCGCTACTATTCTGTATATTAGTATTATAAAATACAACAGATTTCATCGCGTCTTTTTTTATGTCGTTTAATTCATATTTGGTCTCCTTATCCAAATCTTTTTTGTCTATCGTATTTATAACTGAATTTGATTTTATAACACTTGTATTTGTTTCATTTCTGAAAGAAAAAAAACAAGCATTTGTAATTTAAGGTATATCTGGAGACGATATAGTGTGCATAGATTCAAGCAAGTGAAATTATAGTGAAACGAGGCCGTCGGGACGCTGCGGTACAGACTCTAAGCGCAACGGTTGTAACGGCTGTGGGTTCGATTGCTACTCGGAGGAATAAAGTATTTTGATTTCCTCCGGTAACAAGACAAACGCAGAAGAGAGACACGCAGAGTTGAATTCCACCACCCAACACGCAATGTCTCGAAAAATGGCCATCCGTTGCATCTGCCTCTCGTACTAGGCAACAAAAGCGTTTAGCTTACGTTGAAGCTGTCGTTTTGCTGAGCGCCTTCAGTAGTTTATTTCCAGAATTATCCACTTGATTTTCCGAAGTACTCGGTAAATCAACATTCACATAGTCAGTTACTCTGTAACAGAAATTAATACAATTATTACATCCCTTGCCTTTAGAGTATTTAATAATTTCTAATAAAATAGTACGTAACTTTTTTTACTTAGCCCTACATTTTGAATGTTCTTATGACAGATGCATTTGATGCACGTTCGGTGTTTATTTTTTAAAATGAAAATAAGAGCGTCGAACTATATATGTTGCAGATTGGCAATTAAATTTTTTTTTACTAATAATAAAGTGCTGGGAAATTCTGATTCACTTAGTTTTAATACAACTAAATATAGAGAAGATATAAATATATATAATATTTATGTTCATTAAAAAATAAACGAATAAACCTTTTTTAATGTCAAGTAATTATAAACAATATCAACTTAAAAAAATAAAATAAATATTTTCAACAAATAAAGCTTTATTTATCTATAGCATACTCATATAAAACAACAAGCAAAAAAATATACAACTTTACATATAACATGGCCAAAATGTGACTCGTTATTAGCTATACTTACTTCGCCTTTGTGGAAGTATTTTTTGTGTATCTCGGTACTTTCAAAAAAGTTATTTCCCTGAAAAAAAAAAAAGATTACATTGCACAAATTTTGTCACTCCTTCGTCCTCGTAACAAAGGTTTACAAGGACGGAGGAGTACGATATTTGGCGTAGTTTTTAGAAAACGAGGGGCCGAAAGCTATTTTTGTATTGCCTAATATATATAGATAATAATAATATTAATACGGTGAATTATTAGTCATGTAAATTAAATTTATTATCTTCATCGTGAGTGACAATAGAAAGATATAAAGATAAAGATAAGATTAAGATATTATGTAATTATTTAAATTATATTTAAATTTCCTGTGGCACTTTTAAAGTAAACCTCTTCGAGCAATATTTGGATAATACCACCTGACCTTTGGCCTCACCCCAGAATGAACTGGCAATGAGTGTGTATGGATTTGCCAGCAGGTGTAAGCACCTAGTTAGTGTAGGACTAGTTTACATTGGGCGGGAGGTAGTAGAGGTGAACGATGTGGTAATGATGGCCATAAAAAAGATGAGAGTAGCCGCAAACACCTATTGCGCGACATGCATAAAGTTTGAGCGAAAGAATGTAATAAAACACAGCACCAGAAACTGCCCCACGTGACTACGCAGAGGACCGGAAGTTACAAAGAATAAATTGTGTATACAAATAAAGAGTGTTGGTGACATGAAACGTCTACGAACGTGGTCAGGATAATTAGGACTCAATGGCAAACTTTGATCATGTGAACCAAGTTGGTAATCTCAGCAGCATTGCTGGTGAGAATGGCAGGGAGCTCTAGGTGGGTCAAGCCTGACTACGCGGTCTCCCACAAGCTGACATGCGCCCAGGTCACAGATGCTTTCGGAGATGGTTGCATGAAATTATGCAAAGAAGGGAAATTGAATTTCCAAAAGCAAAGTAAATATTGTTATAATTATTAATATAGTATATGCTAAGTTTAACAATATAAAATATATTGTAAATAAAAAAGTTGGTCTGTATATAAATAATACATATTTTAAATTAATAAAAATCCAATTATTAAGTTATGGAATATTTATTATTGCGCCAAATTACTTAAAAAATCCAATATATCAATAGAAATATATTCCAAAGAGTGATGAATCGAAATCGACACATGTACAGTGAAACATGATGGTAGTAATGTGATGGTTTGTGGGTGTTTTATAAACAATAAACCCGGAAATATTGCGAAAACCGGAAAATTGGACAAAGGGCTTTTATAAGTTTTTCCGGACTCTGCCGTACTCTGTGGACTAAGAATCATTAGTCCTGAATTAACGATTTAACAAGACACCAAACTTTCGTCAAAACTGTGCCAGAATTTTTTAAAGAAAAAATATATGTGAGAAGCTCTCTATTTCTCATATATATTGCATCGTAATCGCAAATCCCAGTCACCTAATCTTTCTCAAATAGAACTTCTCTGGATGAACTTGATAAAAGGTAAAATCGCCCTGGCAATTATTATAGGGAAAGGAACGGAAGGAAGTTAGGTGAAGATTATTTAAAGAAATTTGTTAATAGAATGCCTAAAATATGCACTGAAACCATTAAGGCAAAAGGTGCACACTTTGATAAAGCTAAAAATTAATTATTTTTCACATTATTCTATCTTGTCTTATTTTTTGTTTAATTTTTAGTTTTATACCAATAAAAATAATTAAAGACCGCTTAATATTGTTTTAGTTGATTCTACCTCATTTCTTCCTTTCACCTTCAGCTTTGAGGCCAGTCGTGGCGTAGCGGCACGAAGTGTGACTGTAAAACCGACTGGTTGTGGGTCCGATCCCCGCTCGAGGAGACGAAATATTTACTTAAATTTATATTTCGTTGAGTTCTACCACTCAACACGCAATACCTCCAGAATTCGGCAGAAAGTGGGGAACGGAGTGTCTTAACACTAGGTTCCCTCTGCCTACCCTGCTGTGTGCGGGATACAACGTGAAGGTGATTTTGATTTTTTTAATAATATGAAAGTAAATAAGCTTCAAATATTTCTTAATTTTGTTTTCTAAAACAATAATTTACCTCACATACAGTACGTACATATAATAAAAGCTAATTAGAATCTTATAACTAAACCTACCGTTTAGACGTCTTCACATCAGTCTTCCCAACACAAATGTCCAATTTCGACTGTTTATCGAATTCCTTGAACAACGCTGCCATTTTGTCCAACATATCATTACAATATGGCGAAAACATAATATCTAAAACCGCTCTACGGTTATAAACGCCTAGAAAATTCTGTAGAAATAAGGCCTCATTTGGAGCTAGATCTGAGAAAGTGAGACTAGCGTTGCTTTCGTCATTCAAAAATTCGTATATTTTTGTAAAGATCGTTTTAAAAAACACGGGCGCTATAGAGTCTATTGTTTTTTTCGTTTGTTCAAAATATTTTTGACTTTTCGTCTTCTTTTTTGGTTTATTTCTGACGGTTTCGTTTAATTTCAGTTCGCTGTAAAAGCAACAATTTTTTAATTATAAATTATTGTCTGTTCATAGGGATGGTCAATTCGATGTCGATATTGTAGCTATAATATAAAAGTATACCGATGTACAAATATACGATACATAATCCATGATATACAAACTAATTTGGTATGAGGCATTTCGCCTTGTGCCAAATTGCCTTGTACAAAATTTTTGGGCATCTCTAGAATATAAAATATCCATATCTCATCACTAGAAATAAATTTTAAAATGAACTTAACCCTACACTATATTAATAAAGGTACCATTTTTATCACTAGACTAATAATTTTAAAAAATAGAAATAGAAAGAGTATATTTTTTTTATCGTTGCTTTAAACATGAATACCATTAATTATATAATTTATTAGCTTATTCAAGTAGTAGTGTTATTTTGTTTTAATAACACTTAATTGGGGTTCCCAATAGATGAATGAGGCTGTCGTGTCGTAACTCGCACTCAGGAAAATTATTATGCTTAAATTATTTTTTATTGTTCGCTTGGTCAGTAAAGCGCGGCGTTGATTTCCACCACCCAACGCACAATGTTTCCAAAATAGGATGGTCGAGTGTCTTAACGCAAGGTCTACCAGAGTAGCAGCAAAGCAAAAAATGAGAAAATATAAAAAATAAACAAATAAAAAAATCATTATAATTGTTTTCGTTTCCAGTAAGTTTCAAGTAGACAGGAAATCTGGGATACTAGAGTTAAGACACTTTGTTCCCATTAAGACACTGCCCATTACACGCTTTTCGCAGAATTCTTCAGGCATTGCGTGCGTATGAAAATGAAAATATTAAATATTTCATTCCCCCGAATGCGAATCGAACCTGCAACTGTACAGTCGCACGCTTGTGCGCCACGACAGTATTCATTCTAATTTCCATTACGACCTAACAATAATATTTATATTAAAATTATAAATTAATAAATTACTTACCTCAGAGAATTTTCACAATTCTGTGTTATAGGTTCGCCCTTAACGACTTTTTTGTTTTCTTGTTTCCTATACATATTTAAACATAAAAAATTGTAAAACAAACTTATACATTTACCATTTTAGAAGTCATTTATTTGATTGAGTTAGAAGAAAATTTGAATTTTGAACAATAGTTTTAACAACCTCCATGTCCTTTATTAGGTTAGGTTAGAAAAAATGATTATTGTTTAAGTCCCATGTATAATATTTATTTTAGATTTTTTTTTAAATTTGCACTGTTTCTGCACTTGCACTGCCATTGTTGATAGGCAGAGAGAACTGTGGAAACTAGTGTTAATATTCTCTGTTCCCATTAAGACACTTCTTTTCCCTACTTTCCACTGAATTCTGGATGCATGTTTAGTGGCAGAACTCAACACTGCGCTTGGCTTCAATACTAGAGGGAGGAATTTAAAATATTAAATATTTAATTTCCTTGAGTAGAAACTGAACCCACAAGTTCTCAAGTTCCAACTATGTAGTTTTAATAGTTTTGAAATAAAATGGCTGTGACAAACATAAAGACTTAATAAATCTAATTAAATAAATTGTGTTTTTGTTGTTTACCTACAGAACTCTCAGAATTTGATAAAAAGTATAAGTATTAATTTTTGTTCATTTACTTACATAAATGGTTTTTCTTTTGAATTTGAATTTGTGCTCATTGGTATTGTCTTAACTGTATCTTGCCTGTAAAATAACAAAACTATTTAGTAAACTAAAAAAAAAAGAATATGTAGATCAAAATATTAAAACTAGCATATTCTTTATTAGGCCTTTACACTTGCACCTTTGAATTTAAAATGCCAAAAAATGCTAGTAGTGTCAGTAAATAATAAGGTTGATGAAAATGTTATGAAAAAATATTTCATTCATAACATCAGGTTGGTTTATTCATAACATCAGGCTATGAACACACTGTATTGTCATCAAATTGTAAATATATGAAAAGCTGGAAAAGCAGTTTCACATTTTTTTTTGCCTAGTAAGAGTCAGTCAGGGATCCTAGTACATATTAAGATTTTCCCTGACTTTCCACCCAAATTCAAGATACTTCATTTTAGAATAGTGGTAACTCAATACCACACATTGTGTACTAGAGCGAGCAAATGAATTAAAATGACTATTTGAATAGTTTTTTAATTATGCTCTGTTTTTCACCTGGATTCACCAGATGGCAAGTTGATTGGCAGAAATGAATACTGTGCTTTGTTATACCAGAAGGAGATAAAAATAATTTTTAATATATTCATTCTTAAAGAAAAAGAAATTACAAATAATATACAGTAGATAAAAACTTACTTTAATAGCTCTCTCAATTTAGGACTTCTTAAGCTTGGTATCTTACTAATATCATGTCTGTAAAAAATAGTAGTAAATGAGAAAGTTGTAAATAGAAAATAATAATAAAACAGTTTTAAAAATTAAAAGATTATTTGTTTCCTAGCTTGAAACTCTATTCTATATCTAGCAGCAGAGGGAACCTTATGTTAAGGTCCCACTACGTCTACATTATTTTTATGTCTACTTGATCATCATTCATCATGGCAATGCTGAGTTTATAACTCAAAGTGGTAATGAAATCTCTCAAATGTTGCATTTACATTCACAAGCTGCCAATGGCCTGATTTATTAAAAAAAAAACCTAAAATGTGATACTTACACAGTTTTATTTTGATAATCATCTGCATTTTTTGGTATTTTCTTTATTACTAATTGGCTGAAATATAAGTTTTATATAAATCACTATAAAATTTGTAAATTAAATAAATTTAAAATGAAAAATTAAAAAAAACAATACACCATGTGTAATCAATTATAGTAATCTTACATAAATGACAAAGAAAGGAAAACAATTAATAATGTTAAAGTTTCTTTCCTAAGTGTGGAATAACTCTTTAAAAATGTTAAAAATATCTAATAAATAGCATTCTCTCTTGCCAGACGATGATAATTCTTAGTAATTATCTTTGAGTAGTAGAAATTTGTAAAAATCTGCCTACAGAGATGCTAACAACATAAATAAGTTGTAACAAGTGTAAAAAAATTCGATCTAGCTTGATGAGAACATATGGCTTAGTAGTCAGAGCACCTGGTCGGTTTTCAGCAGGCGCAGGTTCGAGTCCCACTACATTCAAATTTTTATACATTTTCTAAATAAGTAATTTATAATGTGTTTTTTCAATAACTAATAAAGGTGTTTCACAATTTTCAAAGTAATTTGTATTAATAATTGTGAGTTACAATCCATAAACTTAAAATATTATTTTGTTTACTATTATTTGGAGATTAAATATAGATAATTGCTTTAATTGAAATCTAATATATGAAAATCACTTTACTTGAACAATCAATGTCAAGTTAAAACTCATATACCTAATGTCTTTTTCAATTTAATATTGTAATTTTTATAAAAATAATTTTAATGGATTTTAATTTATACTTCATATAATTAAAGAAATATATTAGTAATCTTATATGTAGAAAATACTTACCCCATATCATTAGGTTCAGTTTGAGCAGATATTTTAAATTCATATTTCTCACTAGAAGCAGCCATTGCCTCCCATAAAGGTGAATAAAGGGATTTAAATCCTGATCCTATATGATCTTCGCGCTGACATAGGGAAGTATAAAAGTATTCCACATGTGCAATAGGCATTTTAGGATAATCCATAGTTAATTGGTTATCATTTCTAATAAATTTCAATGTGTCGTTTAACCATTGCACTTTGAATGATTGAGAAATTTTATTTTCCATCATAAATGTTGTTCTGTACTGTTTAACTTATTATATTTTGTACAAGACCTTACACGTGCTATGAATAAAAGAGGTAAAAATTGTATTATCGTTTAAAACCGCTTACTTAGCACTTTTAATATGTTACCCACTATTTAAAAGAAGTTTTTAAACATAACTTCAAATATTTTTTACGTTAAAAATTATAATTGGCCCCGTTTCACTTGTACAGTAAACACTTGGATGGCACTATTTGCTTATTAAATTTAAGTTTGAGTATTTTCTAAGTTATTGAAATCAATCTTATCTATTTAAAACCAAATATAAATAAAACTCGGTATTCGGTTATTTTCATAACACAATGTTCACAAAATGTTGCCAGTTTTCTATATAGAAAAATGTAATAAATAAAGGTTACCTAAATTTTCACTGTCAATAAAATAATAAAAAATATTTTAAACAAAGTATTATATAATAATTTTAAACTTTGTATTGTAATATTTTTATTGTTCATTTCTATGATACTGTAAGAGTAGTTACTGTTATTTTTATAATATCTAACAATATAAATTATTACTTGTTTTGATATTAAGTAAATAATATTTATAAATTAATTTATATAAAAGCTATATTTTTTTATAATTAATTTTGTTTTATATTTCTTATTAAAAAAATGTAGCATATTAAACTCATAAGTGTATGGCAATAGAATAGGGACCATACAAGACATCAACATAGGTAGTCGAACTGACATTGATGTATCCTTCCATCTTCTCGATATTAATTCTACGACATCGATTAAATGTTTTAATATACCTTTAATCAGGCCATTAAATAAAAAAAAATATCCTTTATTTAGTCCATGTATCGAAGTAATGTGTTAAAGCAAGTATAATAAAAAAATAATTGACTGTAATGTATTAATATACGATAAACAAATTGTTGGTTTACGATAACCTTATAAGGAGATATTGAAGAAAAATTGTATTCTTTTATGAATTGAATTAAATTAGTGTCACTGAATTACCATTATTATGTAATATATAAAGAAGAAATTGTTTTTTTTTTAATAAATTAATATTTATTTGTACTCGTTAATACAAATATTTTTTACTTAAATTATATAGGCGTAAATTACAAGTAACAATCTGAACGCTTGGGTCGATCGTGCCTCTCTATCGTTTGTATTTTAAAAGTAATACGTCAAAAATAAAACTAACTAGTAGTCAACAAATAATAGGTTAACACATAATCTAAAAATAATAGTCTTTCATTCTTAATATCACATAACGAACACTTCTAATGGCAGCCCACAAGACAAAACACTCCGCTGCGAAGGCCATATGCAAAGGCTTTAGTGCAATTCTAGGAAACGTATTTGGCAGAAGGAAACTTTGTGCGGATGACAGACAGGTAGTAGCACTGGAGGAGTTCACAAGAAAATCGACAGGAGTTCCAGCGATAACATCCCGGCCAAAACCTACGAAGGCGGCAATGGATATTGTACAACCACCAGACTTCTTACCAATTCGAGAGCACGAGGACTACTACAAGAACGCCATTCTGGAATTCCTTGCAGTTCTGAAAGCTACCAAACAAGTCAAGTTAAGAACGTGCAAGGAAATTATACTTGCTTTTCAAGGTGGATACTCAATTTTGGGAGTAAAACTTAAAGAGGCAGAAGGCGCGATATATAATAGCGATAGCGGCCAGACCATCGCGGGAAGCATGAAAGGCAATTTACATGGCAGCATACAATGCAACATCTGGCTTTGTCGAGTTGAATGAAGAAGAGACCAAGAGAACTGGATACCTTAAATTCAACACACCTGCCAATGATCCCATGGTGGTTACTGCAAAATGTACCAGGATTATGCTGGAGGTAAGAATGCTGGAAATGGCTCTACGCCTCAATAACACTCTGGAATCTACAGCATTCTTTACGTGGAAGGTGCCCAAGATGATGCGGGTAAACGGTGTTCCCGGGTGTGGTAAGACAACGTGGATAGTAAAACAATTTGACATTGCTAGGGATACTATCGTAACAAGTACGACGGAAGCTAACGAACTTCGAGAGAGGCTCTCGGAACGTATAGGGAACTTGGTTAAAAATAAAATCCGCACTATGTCTTCAATGCTGGTAAATAGAGCACGACGAGAATCAGACAAGTGTAACCGCTTGATACGAAGCTTTAATGAACCACTTTGGAGATCTAAAATACACACTGTATCTCAAATTTACGCAGGAGGAGAAAGAATCTCTGATCGCGCAGGGATGGGGAGGAGAAACAGGTTCGAAGGTGCTGACAATTCACGAGTCTCAGGGTCTGACTAGCGCGACCGTTATAGTGGTTAACACTAAATCTATTAGGCTACAGCTGCATGATAGCGTTTCGCACGCCGTCGTAGCAATATAAAATAAAGATGACGCGGTCAAAATGTTAATTCGGAACGCGACGGAGGCAACGACAAAACGAATTGTGGAATATAATTTAAAGATGGCTTTGAAAGATAGGAACGCAGCGGTCACCTCTTCCACCATAGCGGTCATGCCCTTATCCTAGTGCAAAATTCCTCACATCCAAATCAATTATTAATTATTTTAGCATGTACTTATTTATAGTTATGTAATTAAATATATATTGTAATGTGAAAAATTGTTAAATATACATATATAGACATTCGCTTAACCTTAGATCTAAGTAAAATTTTGTAAAATAATGTAAAGTTAAAAATATAATTTTCCTATTATAGGTATTAATTGTATGTAAACGATAATGTAATTAATATACATGATAAGGAAATTAGATATAATAATACATTTAAAAAGGGTACGGACCAAGTGTCTGTAGTGTTAAGAAATAACAATAAAAAAAAAATGGCAACCCACACACTATCTAACCACATTTTCGGGGATTCCAACAAACAGTCGATGAATACTTATATATATATAGATACGCGCTTAGAAGCCAGCAGGGGAATTACCTAATGTTGTTTCGTTCGGTACAATTGACGATTTGACGTGGTGTAATTTAATGTGTAGGTATATTATCGTTGATCCACTTGTGCCAAAGTTTGATTGTTTAAGATGTCGTTTCAAGTGGAAAAATCTAAATTATACCCAAAATTGTTCGAAAGTTTTAAAAAATCCCATGCGAATATAAAAGTACAAAATGTACAGAAGCTTTTTTTTTATGGAAAAGGACAAGGCCAACGAGCGTTCGGATCACCTGATGGGAAGTGACTATGTGTGTTGCCATTGATGGCGACGTGACTCTACCACATGTACAAAACGTAGGTTATCCGATTACCCTTTTTAAATCACTCACCCACTTTAATTAATTGCATAAACACTCTAACACAAGCAAGTAACAAACAAACAATGTACTGCGCGAGATCTCCTAACTACTATCAGCGCTGGCGACTAGCGAGTGTTGGAAAATGACGTCACACGCCAGCCACGCCAGCCACACTGTGAGAGGCACTTGAAATTTTTGCAACCTTCGAGTGCCTGCAAAATCGTAACTACTTGGTTGTTTTTAATGAAACAAAAATTAGTGTATTTGTATACATAAGAACTTTATTGTACTTTGAAGCATTATTTAATACCTATTAACATTCCTCTTTTTACAAATCAACTGTCCTACATTGACGTTTAAACGAATTGGATATTTTTTTACCAACATTAAAGTCCAAGGCAATGCGTTGGCAGTTCTCCAAAACGCTCAAATTTTAATTTCCTTGTGATTACTCATTAATAGTAAATAATTTTAATAAGATGAATATCGTATTAAATACTTAACTAAATAATAAACAAGGCGTCTAGACAAGTTTGATGATTTAGTATATACAAAAATATATTTTAAGAAAAAACCTTCAAAAAATTGAATATTTTACGTGGAGATTTGGTGTGTTCTTAGCTTATTTCTTTTCAAAAATATTCGTGAATAAACTATATTAATTTTATTTGCTATTTTTAATGAAATAAGTACATACTTAAAGTTTTTAATAATAAAACGTGCTTATAATTTAGGTGTAGCTACACAAAAATCGATCGCAAAAAAAGTTCATAAAAATAGCGTCATTGATCGAGCGAGCTTTTGTTTTAAATATTGCCACGAAAATACGTTATCTAACGTAGTGTTTATTTTGGCTTATAATAATGTTAGCATGCAGAGCTTTAATTTCCGACGGTGCAACTGCCGCCACGGATGCTTTAACAATTTATAAATAAGTCGTAAATTGGATTCTCCTAATTTTAGCACATGAATCGTCATTGATATCTTTATTTACTACTTTTAGATTAAAAATGTTTCGGCAATCGTTAATATATACTTATATTGTCATTTTGAACAAATCTGTAACCAGCAAATTTCACGTACTATGAATGAGTTTTTCATAAAATTCCAACGTGTTTTATGTAAAAACATCTTTGGTTGCGCCGTCATTGCTAGTACAATTGTAAAAGATGGCAATGACGCTGGAAGAAAAGTAGGCGAAGACAATGATTATTAGCTTTTAGAGTAGACGAATGGGTCTGATTTCAGGCTGTAGTCCTGAATCTTAGACATATTTCTAATAGTACTAGTACTCACTGATGGGTCGTGTGAAGAATTTTTAATGTTTAAACCAGCTATGACTAAAAATTTACGTAATACCTAAATTTTGTTCGTGAATTTTTCTAAGATTTTATTCTTCTGAATCTTCTTGCTATATCACTTACATGGCATTTAGTTTCAGTGTAATGGAAACGTTATAAACAATATTACTGTTTTTAGCATATAGAACAGTACAAAAATAAGCTACTTCAACTTAAATTTTATATTTAGAGTTAATAAAATATATCTAAAATTTAACGATTTCTATTAATATTCTTTAGTTGTTTTTTTTTTTTTTTTCATTATTCTTTATTTTTTACATCTCACTTTATCCCTAGCGGGGTAGTCAGAGAGAACGGAGCGCCAACAGCCCTACTCTCTGTATGTTTTACTTCTTCTTTACTTCTTCTATCTATTTACAAATGCCATGTTTTTTCGTGACCTCTGTATATATCTTTTCTCCCGAGCGAGGGTTTGGGAGTTATAAGACCCGATATTATGGTTAGGTTTATCCGCTCTTTACTCAGACGCAGCTGACTTCGATGCATGTCCATTCTTGACATCGAGCATTCCCCCAATATCGATGCTTCCCCTTTTTTGAACAGTTTGTTTTAAATCTCAGTTACTATCTAGTTTTTATAGCTCTACACACTGCAGAGGTAAATTACGTTTCACTGGTCTTAAAAATTGGATTTACTTTCTTGTTAGACTTAAATATAGTTTTAATGGAAGCTTTTCTCTTAAAATGCCCTTAAAATGTTGCAATTCTGTCTGTTTTAAAAGTTGTTTTTCGTATGATAGAAGCCCCGGTTGTCTTTCTACTGAGGGTCTTCTGATAACGCTGGAGGGGAGTAGGCATCTTGCTCTGATGAAAGGCATTCTTCACCCATCAAAGCTCGTCCCCTAGGTGTACAGCGTCGCAGAATTGGTAGGCTCTTTGAAATAAAAATTTGCCAATGGTAGATAAACGTGGGTAAGATTCACTATTGAAGTATGTGAGTATGGTTTCTTTGTTAGCTAACTTAAGATCTTTCAGCCCACAAACAAAATGGTAAGAGTCCATGGCATGTTGAGTTTGTACCTCGGCGTACCGATTTGGCTAACTATTGATGATTCAGTCAGTTTAGTCTTATTGTGTATTTCCGGCAACCCATACAATTTAGGATATTTTACATAACTAGTTACGAGGGATTTAATGTTACATATCTTACGTTTCTTTCATTCTTCTTTTGCAACACCTACGTTTCGCTGCCGTATATCAGCGTCGTTCGTCAGCATTGCACAGTGTTACTAAACGTGCAACTATTCTGTTATTTCACGGTCTCACCAATGCTAGATGCATTGGTGAGACAGTGAAAGCGCGCGTAAAGGCACCGCTAATTCTGTTATCGGCAGCAATAAGCCTGTGCGTCTTTTCTTCATTTCTTTCAAATGTAAGAATAGGCTCTGGTCTTTCTTTCCTTGGGAAGGAAATTTTCCCTCGCACGGCAATTTGTGTCACAGACTTTACAACAAGAGAAGCCATTAAATTATTGTATCGAGGTAGTCTCCCAAAACATCTTATACTTTTGTCAAATATCTAAAAAAAATTCTTGGTTTAGGACCTCCTGCGACCTGCTCACTGCTGTAAAATGTGTAGTAAATTAATAAACAACATTAGGAATTACTAAAATTGCTCGTTAACATTTTATTTCTTTCTTTCTCAGAACTTTCACGCTTCATCTTCATCAGTACTTTCGTTTGGTGCCTTTGTAGCATATCCTTTTTCTTTTTTAAAGAGATTTATCTGAGGCCTTATGATCCAAACGGCCTTTTTTTCTCTACAGTGTCTTTTACTTTATCAACACATTTATCGTGCTTTTTACTATACCTCCTTATCATTTACCACATATTTCTGTCGCTGCTTTTCTTATAGAATTTCCGTTTTCTGTTTCAAAGATGTCTCATATGAAACAGACTCCTTATTATAGCAACGATTACATATTTCTCTGTTCCCAAGATAGCATCCTAGGCACTCGTGTGTCCACAACTTAACCTTAAATATACTGATCCGCTAGGAATAAGTCAATCATACTTTTCACGGTGAGAATATAATAGAACGTGAAAATAGATTGATGATGAAAAAGGAAAAGCAAAAAAGATTCATGAAGAAAAAGTGAACGGTAATACAGATAGACCTTCGAAAATACAGCATCAAAGATAATGAAGGAGAAAAATCACGTAAAAAGCATGAGAACGCCCCAGATGGCATGTATGAAAAGTTGATGATAGAGGACGAGGTGAAAGAGGTATATAGAGACCGTAGCGTTTGGGGTTCCGTTCTCTCTGACTTTCCCACTAGTATTACAGCGTGAAGCTAAATAAGTAAATATTTAATTTCAATTATGTTGTAAAGAATCATTATTGGTACCAGCGCTGGAGAAAAATCATTTTTCTCCATCAAAAATCATTTTGCTTAATCATTATTCTACACTAATCGTCATTGTCCGATTTAACACATTTTTTAAAAATTCCATTTATAAAATTAATAGGGGTTGTTCATAGATGCCACTTCAATAAACGTGTATTATAATGTCCAAGCTTACATCTCACAGCAAAATTACGGCTTTACACGCTGGTTTTAAGAATTACACTTTTTTTGGTTAAAAATAACATTTTTAGGAGAACAGCCCGCGTGGGGTTAAATTTCACTTATCAAAACTTAATGTCTTGAATCTGGGAAGATGAGGAGAACCGAGTGTATTAGCACTAGATCCTTGACCCTACTATGCGATAAAGCGCCAAGCTATTTTTTTGTGTCTTTTTTTACAGCTTCACGCTGCATTCTATGAATAACGGGGTAGGCAGAGGGAACCTAGGAACCTAGTGCTTAGACAGTACGTTACAATTACAAATCCCTATTCCAAACTTTCTAGCGAATTCTTAAGCCATTGCATGTTCAATGGTAGAACTAGAGAAAATAAAAATACCCATTATTTCATTCCCCAAATGGGGACGGGAATCGAATCCACAAGCGTTGCGTTTACAGTCGCACGCTTTCTTTTTTACTTTTAAAAACGGTACAATCTGATATTAGCAATTGTGTAACTAAATACACGGATTGAATGAAATTTCTTATTACAGATATCAAATTCATTCAAATTGATTAGGAGAAAAAAAAACCAATACAACTGGTGTCTTTAAGAGTTCATTTTATAAATCAATTGTGAGGCCAATCGTGGCGCAGATGCACAAAGTGTGACTATAAAACCGACTGGTTGTGGGTTCGATCCTCACTCGAGGACATAAAATGTTTACTTAAATTTCGGCAGAAAGTGGGGAACGGAGTGTCTTAACACTAGGTTCCCCTTGCCTAGCCTATTGTGTGCGGGATACAGCGTGAATCTCATTTATTTTATTTTAATTGATTTCTTTGTCAAAATAAAAAAAATATGGGGACGGGACAATTGAGAATTGTGAGCGAAGTGTCTCAAATCTCATCACATTTTGCTTCTATCTGTAGACGCGAGAAAGTTATTAAAATCAAAAGTTACCTAAAATGTTGAAAATTTTTTAATTGATTAGTTTTTTTTTATTTCAGCTTATATGTTTTTTCTTACATACAGCTAAATAAACAGTTGGTAATAAACACTTTCGCCCTATTTAATAAAACACTACGTGTAAACTGCAGAAACTTAGTACCACCAAAGCGGAATAAAGAAAATAATATACATTCAGTTATTTCCTCACATGAGAAAAAATCTACTTACGTATCATTTCGATTTCGATGTCTCACTGCGCCACGATGGTCTCGACTTCAAATTTCACTTAAAAGAATGCGTATTTATAAAGTTAAATATATATTTTTTTATTTTTAAAGTGTCAAAGTATGGACAAACAAATTTGCCATTATAAGGTGGGTGGAAATAACTTTTTTAATGAATACTCATTAACGGAGTCACGGCACACTAACTTTTGCAGGGATTTCAATTCGATGCGACAGAATGTTTCACTTTTTTATAATAGAGTGACACCAGTAATCACCAAAGATCGACTTTGTAGAAGTAAAAACTTCTGAAAATAAGGATGTAAAAAGAAATGACTAAAGTAACTACTTAAATAAATGCATACATATATCATACTTCTTTTTGATGTTTAGTAATAAGATATAGTTTTTCTGCAATTTTGTTATTTAAAGATGACAGATTGAAAATTTGTAACATACATGAAGCGTGTGATTTCATGAAATATCAGCATTTGTTAAGCAAATTGTTAAGAGATTAAGCGCAAGATATAACTTGTATTTTTTTAAAACTAAAACTAAATTAAGCCTCACGCTGCGTCCGTAGTCTCTGCATACCTCTTCCGCCTCGTCCACTGTCATCAACCTCTTCACACATGCCCTCCGGGGGGTCCTCATACGTTTTACGTAACCTTCTTCCAGTATCTTTGATACTGCATTTTCGAATGTCAACCGAGGTCACTCTTACCACTCACTTTTCCATCATAAATCTTTTTTACCATTCTTTCATCACTCATTTGTTCAATGTTCCCAAGCCAGCTGGGCACGTTTCTCTTCATTCTCACCGTGACATCCTCGCTAGTACCGGCCTCATCATTTAAGCTGACTCTGCATATACTTCAAAGAGATCGTATCTCCATAGCATTCATCTTTCTTTCATTCTTCTTCTGTATACTCACGTTTCGCTGCCGTATAACAGCGTCGGTACCAACACTCCATTGTGTACGGCCAAACGCGCAGCTGCGCTGACGCTGCTGTCAACTCACGCTGTATCCCGCACACAGCAGGGTAGGCAGAGGGAACCTAGAGTTAAGACACTCCATTCCCCACTTTCTACCGAATTCTGGAGGCATTACGTGTTGAGTGGCAGAACTCAACGCCGCGCTTAACCTCGACACCAGAGCGAAGGAATGGAAATATAAATTTAAGTAAGTATTTCATCTCCTCGAGTGGGGATCGAACCCACAACCAGTCGGTTTTACAGTCACACTTCGTACCGCTACGCCACGACTGGCCTCAATCTATTTCTAAATTTCTATTATTTTCACTATTTATTTATATAATTATATAATGGATTTTGCTTAAAACTTGATTAGTATAACAACAAAATATCGATATTTACTTAACAATAATATCGTCTTATCACCAACGTTCTACTAAAATTTAATGCAATTTATTTTATAAAAATTAACTAAATAATATTAAATCAGCAACTTTATAGTGGTGATGTAAGAAAAATCGATATTATTGTACTTGTAACTGTTTTAACTGATAATGCTAATCGAATCTTCATGTCGCCATCATGCGCTCTTGAGTTCTTTGGCGGCCATGATTTAATATTGTCCTACTATTAAACTAAAACAAACTTGCACTATGGATGGATGGCGGTACCTTTATATTTCTGTATATTATAAAAAAATGGACTACGTCTGTCTGCATTAATTTTTCGTTCTTTATTTGTAACATGCCTTTTTCTATCTGTGTCTAAATATATATTAATATCATTTTTTATCAATAAATGTGACTTTCACGCCATTGTATTTGTCATTATGTGGAAAGATCCAGTAACAACTAAAGAGAAAAATAACTTTCAAAATAAAAAAAACATGTTTCTTTTATAATTTTCTTTATCATAGATATTATTCATTACACATAACATCAGGTAGAAACGTAAAATTACTAACGGTTACATAAAAGGGTGAGCTTACTTCTAAAGGAAATATCTCCCACCCAACCAGTGCTTAACTTTTGATATTTCTTATGAAAATATGTTCACTATAATCTAATTGCAGAACAATGTTGCATATAATATGCAATCAAAAACATTAATTTATATTTTACAAAAATAACTTATTTCCTGAAGTGGTGGAACTTAGTTCCTCACAACCGTCATGTTTACAGTCAAACTCTCTGTATGACTAAGAACCCCAAGAGCCAGATTGTTTTCCACTTTCTGCCGAATTTTTGAGACATTTCGCGTTGAGTGGCGGAACTCCAATCCTCGCTTTGTCTGCCAGTGCGGGATCGTGAAAATCATTGATTCCATCGAGTAGGAATCAAACCCACAACCGACACGTTTACAGGCAGTCTCTATGAATATATAAAATATTTAAAAAAAAAAAAAAAAAGAGGCCAGTCGTGGCGCAGCGGCACGAGGTGTGGCTGTAAAATCGACTGGTTGTGGGTTCGATCCCCACTCGAGGAGATGAAATATTTACTTAAATCTATATTTCCATTTCTTCGCTCTGGTGTCGAGGACAAGGGCGGCGTTGAGTTCTGCCACTCAACACGCAATACCTCCAGAATTCGGCAGAAAGTGGGGAACGGAGTGTCTTAACACTAGGTTCCCTCTGCCTACCCTGCTGTGTGCGGGATACAGCGTGAAGCTGATAAAATACTTATTAGTGAAAATCTTATTTTAAGGTTCAAGAACTGATCAAACCCATTTGTTGTCTTTGCAACCTTTTATAGACATACATTTAATTTCTTTAGACTTTAGATTATTTAAATATTCATACAAAATAAACGAGATGAGTTAACCGGCACAGCGTACTAACTGTAATCGCAATAGTTGTGGATTCTATTCCAGAGAAAATGAATTATTTTAATTTCGTCGTTATGTTATTGCGACATAACGCGGCGTTGTGATCAGCCACACAATACACAATGTTCCGAAAACTGGGTGGTGCTTGAGGAACAGTGGGCCTCAACACTAGGTTTCCTCCGATTATCCTGCTGTTCGGGAGTACAGCGTGAAGATTTTTTAGTTTCATCCTGTAATTAAATAATAAAATAAACAGTGCTAGACTATAAGCTACATATAGGGTTATCTAAGTGGGTGTCGGCGAGGGCGGCGTGTCCATCAAAAGCGCAGCCAGATAGCTTCCCGCCTCAGAACTGTCCCGACGCTTGGAGAGAGCATACCTGTTACCTGTTACTTCTTACCCTAGTAGGTAAGTGATTATATTTTTTTAGATTTGAAGTAATGAGATACTTAATTTTAAAAATAGTTTTTAATATAAAAAAGCATATTGACGCTTTTTCCCGCATAGCAGGATAGGTAGAGGGAACCTAGTGTCAAAACATTGTGTGTCCTAATTTTCACCCAATTTTTGAACCTGTGCGTTAAGTGGTGTAACTCAACGCAGCGAGTTGTCTACCAGAGCGGCGAAATAAAAATATAATTTATAGCATCTTTAATATATGTCCATTAATTAAGTAAATTTAATTAGACCAGTCGTGGCGCAGGGGCACAAAGTGTGACTGTAAAACCGAATGGTTGTGGATTCAATCCCCACTCGAGGAGATGAAACATATACTTAAATTTATATTTCCATTTCTTCGCTCTGGCGTCGAGGCAAAGCGCGGCGTTGAGCTCTCCCACTCAATACGCAATGCCTCCAGATTCGGGGAACGGAGTGTCTTAACACTAGGTTCTAGGCCTACCCTGTGTGCGGGATTTTAATTTGATTTTTAAATTTAATTAAGACTGGAAGCATAGAGTTGTATACATAGTACAGGCTTAGGTACTTTGACGGAAATGCATTATTAAAATTGTGTATAAATTAGCCAAATGATTGAATTTGCTGTTTTTAAGTAGAAAAATATGAGCAGAGGCAATTTGCAAACCTAGTGTTAAAGCCCTCCGTCCGTTAATAAAATCCAAATAGTTCAATTTTCTAAGTGGTCTAATTTAATAATATACTGGCTCTTACTTACGGCTCACATGGTCCAATGTAAGTAGCTAAGTGTCTAAAAACATCTTAATTCGTAACAATTAGGATGATATATATGTAGTAGATAATAGAATCAATCAATAAACTGATTTGAATATTTTTTTGAAAACAAATCAGCAGTTTCTGAGATAAGCTCGTCCAACCAAACGAATTCTGCTTGGGTTAATATTGGTAACAGATAAAAAAAATATTGGCAAATTTACAAACAAATTAAATTAACACCAAGATTTAAAACTATAGATCGAACGCGTTGATGTCTTTTAAATGGAAACACGTACCTAAAATCTTATAACAACTTGCAAAACTAAATTTAATCTTAAGCGCAATTTCAAAAGGCACTAAATAATATGAAATTCTCTTAGGATTTTATAAAATTTACATAATTTTAAATCACATGTCATATTATTTTTTTTATATTATTTCATTTAATCACTACAGAAGGTAGGGTACGCTTAGGACGGAGCTATAAATAACTATAAACTATAATATTTATTTATTTTTATTCTACTACCTAACCCTTAACCACCGACGTGTAATTTCGTGACACTGCCACTGACGTAGGTATGCTACACGTACGCATTTTGAATACCTCCTATAACATAAATATAGTGCAATACTTATGATTATTATTTTTTGTGTTATTGAGTATATTCAATACCAAATAAAGATAATAAAAAACAATTATTATTTTAAAAAAAAATCATTAAGCAACAACAACATTAGTACCTTAAATGACATAGACATTTTTCATAAGTATATTAAAAATGCCTTTAAAGTTAATTAATTAACTTTTCTTTTTTGGGTAATTAACGTACTACGTATTAAGGGCGGTTTTAATGAGAAAAAAATTACAATCAGTAAAATTAAGGTACTTTTTAGCAGCAATTGCTGTAGGTCGGTTTTGAACACTCCAAATATACATACTCGTATGACTTATTTGACAGCCATAACGGTTTTTGCGACGTTTCTGAAACACTTGAAACACATGTAGTAATTATTCATTGTTACAAATTTTTGAAGTTCATAGCTTTCCGGTTTCCATAGCCTTATCCTTGCCTAAGATACGACCAGTAATACTCGAAAGATCATGAAACAATAAACAAATATTGTGGCGTCGTGATTTTCTAATTAAAAAAAATAATTAAAAGAAAGCATTGAAAGCAGAAATTTCCAGAATACTGTGAAATATGACTAAAATCTGGTTCTTCTTGCGCAGCTGTATTTGTAATTTTTTCTAACAATCCGACACATCTTATCGTTGATTTATAAAAAGTCCCCTCTGCTATTGAATTAATTAAGTCTTCATGTGTTGAATCAACGCAGCCCGATAGAACGAAATCATTTTCATCCATTGATGAGTCGTCCGATTCACGGCGCTGTTGGCTTTTACTCGCTCCCTCTCTTTTCTTAAATTTGGATGGCTCGGAATTCGAGTTAGACCGTTTACAATTCATTTTATATATAGATGACCATAAACACATAATTATTAAAAGTCACACTGACACTGACACTACCTGACGTCACGTATGCACGTCAGGTACTCGAACTAACCTTCTTAGACATGTGATAAGCATTTACATACCCTCACTACGTACGCGTTACTAGTGATTGGGAAACTACCAAAAAGGCACGATCAAATTTCAGCGCAAAATTAAGTTATGAACGAAGTTAAAGTACCTCGTACGTACGTCAGTGGTTAAGGGTTAAGTATAATTACAACTAGATGAAAAGTATATAATCAATTGATGGACACCTCCTGGGGCAATAAAATTATATTTGAAAACTGACTATTGACCCCATGGCTTATATACGAAACCCTCGATGTGAGTTTAACTCGCACTTGTCATATTTTTCTGTATTTCTATAGCTTTATGCTACAGCATTCCTGTACGCTATATCCCACAGGCTTATCAGGTTGAACCTAAAGTGGGATAAAAGTGGGAACGAAAAAAAAAAAATCCCTCTACTTTCCAATTTTCGAGACATTGATCATTGAGTTGAGAACTTGACACCGCGCTTTGTCTTGTTACCAAAGCAAAGAGATAAAAATAATTAAATTCCTCGAGTGGGAATCGAACCCACCATCACGCTTATAATCTCTGTGCTGCAATACGACGATCTATTTTTCTGTATTTAAAAAATCACAATTGCATCGCAAAGTAGCTGTTCTTCCGACGGCACACCGGAAGGATGTACTGAGGTGCTTTCTTTGTAAACCCAAGTTGAGGCTTAGATAATCTTAGAAAAGGCTTAGATTATTTAAAAGTGCATTGTTTTTTTCTGGTTTACATGTTTGCCTTTTTACGCATAGCAGATTAGACAGAGAATCTATTGTTAAGACACTCTGTTGACCCACTTCCATCCTAATCAACGCTGCTCTGTGCTTATCGGTGAAATCAAAATAATATAGCTATATATTACAAACTGCGCTACAACGGTCTTGATTTAAATGTGATTAAGCATTTAATATTTTTAGAATAATTATATTTCGTTCAATACTTGTTTTAAATTTAGATTTTTATCAAATTTCTTTTTATTTTATTTATTAATTTATAGCATTTTATATACAAAAACTATTCAGTACGACAATAACCGTATTAATGTAAAGTTATTTAGTTTTTAGTAAACTGTAGGACGACAGCCATTGTTATGATATTTATATTGATAATTTTGTTTTTGTATAGCAGGGTGAGTTAAAAGATCCTAGTATCAACATACTCTATTCTAAACAAATTTTCGAGATATTGCGACTTGACTGGCGGAATGAATTCCATCATCGTGTTTTTATTACTGAGCATGGAAATTAAAACAACTCGTTCCCCCGAGTCGGGTTCGAACCCACGACCAAGGCGTTCATAGTCAAATGCTATTTCACTGCAGTACAATGGCCTCATAAGTTCAATTTAATTTAAGTTTTGTATCGCGTAATTCTACTATTACTTCTAAATATATTTGGAAAATATAAACAAAGAGAAATAAAAATATGCAAGAAAAGTCGTAAATAAGGTCAAGTATAGAATACTATAATGGCTTAAACAAACATTTACCTTCATATTAATTATGAGGGTGTTTATTTTAAAACTTTGTTTAATTATTTCACAAATTAAAAGTCAGTACATTTGACTGGACATTATGCTAATTTAATCAAAGTTTGTGGGCATCGCCGCGGGCAGAAGTTAGGGTGGGATCGTATATAAATATTCTTAATTTTATTTTTGTTTCGACTTTTTTGTATATATTAGCGTATAGCTGTAGCTGTTTGCTATATTTGGAATGTTTATGTTTACTTTATCTAACGGAAAATTTGATAAAACAATTTCATTTAATAATCGTAAAAAAAAAATTATATAAAAATTACATTCTTGAAAGGGAATAAGACCTGTGTCAGTATGTTATCTGTTTCAATAATGAGGTGAACAAATAACAATGGAAGGCTTCTGTGCAGTTTAGGAACCTAGTGTTAACATATTCTGTGACCATCTTTCCGTCTACTTTTTGAGACTGTTTGTTAAGTGCTTGGCTCAACACCACGTTTTGAATAATGAAAATAATTCATTTCCCCAAGTGAGAATCGAACCCATAACCATCGTGCTTACAGTAGCACGCTTTCGCCCCTGGGCCAAGACGGCCTCATGCTATTTGAAAAAAAAAAACAATATTTAACCATACACAATATAATTATATTTCTTAATACATATGATTATTTTTATTTATTGTATTATCACCATGAAACAGACTGAGCGACCACGGCAAGTGTAAAGGACATGTGGCGTTGGGTGTTCGCCGTGGCGTTGGTGTGCGCCGCGCTGTACGACGTGAACGCTCTCAAAAGAGCCGAGAGTGAGTTTACATATCGTTTTCTTTGACATACTAATATCCCCTTTTCTTTCGAGTTATTCAATTTTAAATACATTTTGTTTCAGCTGTGTGTACGAACACATAATATTTACACGTAAAAAGTCATTTTTGCAACGGTTGTGCTCATATTTTATCCTAGCTTTTAAAATGGTAATAGCTAAGAATCGTCTAGGTACATATTATGATATTTTAAAAAATAAATAAATCAGCTTCACGCTGTATTCCGCACACACAGACAGAGGGAACCTAGTGTTAAGACACTCCGCTCCCCACTTTCTGCCGAATTCTGGAGGCATTACGTGTTGAGTGGCAGCGCAGTGGCCGCGCTTAACCTCGACACCGGAGTGAAGAAATATAAATTTAAGTAAATATTTAATCTCCTCGAGTTCGAACCCACAATCACATCCAGTCGGTTTCACAGTCACACCTCGCGCCGCTGCGCCACGACTGGTCTCAATGCTATATAGCCTATAGGTACTAGTCATAGCTTTGATCGATAAATGAGCCTATAAAAAACAAAAATAATAATAATTTTCAACTAGTAATTCTTAAGATTCTTAAGACGTTTAACCAAACAAAATCTTCAGTCTTAGGCGTGCGACTGTGAGGGCGACAGGTTCGGGTTCGATTTCCACTCGACCAAATTAAAAATTTAATATTTATGTTTTCAAGCTCTCGCGACGAGGCAAATCGAAGCGGTGATTTCCTCCACTTAACACGTAAAGCTTCAAAATTTGACTGAAAGTGAGGAACGGAGTGTCTCGTGTTCTTATCCGATGACAATACAATACTTTCATTGTATGAACCTGACGACTAGGACTTTAAAAGTAGAAATATTTTAAGCACAATAATAAATATTTTATATTATATTTATATGCAAAATAAATGTATTAATATTATACTATTCTACGTTAAATATATTTTTTTATTAAAATTATTTTTTCATAACTTTTTTATTATTATTATACTAATAGTTACTTGTAAATCTGTTTTGCTAGTGTCAGCGTCGCCATTTGTGCTTAGCTCACGATACGGGCGGTCGTCTCCTCGCATGCTCACACCTAGGAACGACAGGTAAAATATTACTTCACAGTATTGTCTCGAATTCCGGTGGAAAGTATTTCCTACACACAACAAGATAGGCGGCAGAGGGAACCTGGAAACCTAAATTAAGACATTCCGCCCCCTTAAGACACTTCTAAATTCTAGTGTCATTGTCTGGCGGAATTCAAAGCCGCGTTTTGCTCTTTACCACAGCGAGAAAATGAAGCTATTAAATATTTCATTTCCCCGAACGGGAATCGAACCCATGACTTGTGATGCTTACAGACATACGCTTTAACCCCTGCGCCGCGGCTGGCATCAAAATCTCAAAGTCTTAAAGATGACAGACACAATTAAAATCCTATTCAAAGTCTATGACACCCACGAGACCAATTAAATACCTCAACATATTAAGCATTTTCGTTTAGCATCACACAAAATGGTTTAAATGAAATTGGAGTGGCAGTTAAGTTAACTGTCGGTATAAAGTTAATTATCTTAGTCAAATTTCGTTCCAGCATTTCGTTCAGTAATAAAGAATTGTGTTTTAATTTTGTTTTGTATATGTATATAGAATATATATTAATAGGGTAAAATCTATAAATTTATTTGTTTATTATACGAATATTTCAAAGCAGCGCGG
This sequence comes from Heliconius himera, assembly GCA_021202915.1. Lineage (NCBI taxonomy): Eukaryota > Metazoa > Arthropoda > Insecta > Lepidoptera > Nymphalidae > Heliconius > Heliconius himera. Next base: position 238,727 of record JAJHJA010000153.1, on the reverse strand, counting down.
CGTTGAGTTCTGCCACTCAACACGCAATGCCTCCAGAATTCGGCAGAAATTGGAGAACAGAGTGTCTTAACACTAGGTTCCCTCTGCCTACTCTGTTGTGTGCGAGATACAGCGTGAAGCTGATTTTTTTTATTTAAAAGTAGCTTCATGCTTTTTCCTGCATGGCAGGTAAAGAGTAAGTAGCTAGTATTACGAGACTCTTAATACTAGCTACCCTGCTGCTCTCTTTTCTTCCTTTTTATTTTAAAAAGTAATTACAATTTTTGAGATATTGCATCTTGAGTAGTGGAACTCTACGCCACGCTGTCAATATTATGAATTAAATATTTTCATATAGGTTCTTTATGAGTGGCCGCTACGGCAAGCGGTCGGATTCATTAGAAGATAACGATAAAATTGACTTAACTATTGCCGATATCATGAGTGAGGGAGACAGATATAAAGAAGAAGGAGAGAGTGGGAGGGACAGAGATATGGGATACAAATGGAAGCCACGATGCGATTGTGCACCCTTCACTAAGACTATTGCGCTCAGAAACTTCTATAAAAGGTAATTTTAATTTAAATACTAGATACTTATTTCTATAAATAGTAAGGAAAGAAGAAGAAGAAGAAGAAGCCGTGGCGCGGTGGCAGATCGTTTAAAATTTGTGGATTCGATTCCCACTCAGGGGAATGACTTTCTTTTCATTTCTTCGCTCCGGTAATAAGACAAAGTACGGCGTCGAGTTCCGCCACTCAACACGCAATGTTTTAGAAATTGGGCGGTATGTATGGAACGGAGTGTGTTAACACTAGGTTCCGTATGTCACGAATGTTCCGCTCGCGGCTTCGCCCGCATGGGCTTTACGATTAATACTATTAAATGTTGTTTTATCCTTTTGGCTTGGTTTTTTGAATTATCCTATTTTTATACCTGGACCAAAAACTATGTTATGTTGAGTGGCGGAATTCAAGTACCGTGTCAGACTAGCGCCGGGAAAATATAGCCGGGAATAGGAACTCCACACCCATTGCTGTTATAGTCATATACAGTCCAACCAGGCAACGACTAACTGTTTTTTATGTAAATTTGGCTAGATAGAGTTTGTTCCTTCTAAATAAAATTTCTAAATTGTCAGTAAGTAGACATGGAGAGTGTTACAGCAAATTGTAATATTATTTTGCGCGGCGTTAAGTTCCGCCAATCAACACGTCTCAATATTTGGGCAAGTGGAGAACGGAGTTTCTTGACACTAGGTTCACTCTTCCGTCACTTCTACATATATATATATATATATATATATATATATATATATATATATATATATATATATATATATATATATATATATATATATATATATATATATATATATATATAAGTAAGATTTTTTTTCCAGAAAACCAGAAACTGTAGATCCGGCATCCGAAGAGGAATGAAATAAAAGTACGATCAATAATTTTCTTTTACTTCGTCTTTGAATTGAATAAAAAATAATAATTTTATTACCAATATATTTTTTAGATTAATCGATTGATCTTGAAACTGATGTTTAGCAATGAAGGGCAATAAAATATTTGCGTACGTTTTAATTACTTTTAGTTTATTAAACAATTAAAATTCTTTTCTTCTAATTTTTCTTTATTAAATATTATTATATTGTATTTAACTGAAGTATAAATTTAAAAAATTAAATATATGACAGGAGTAGATTTAAATTAGATTAAAATGATTACTATTTATATTATATCGTTTTTTTTAAATATATTTCACTGGTGCCAAGTTTATGGCTGGGAACTTGGCATTGGCAGAGCAGACTTGACTACATATTTTAGAATTTAAATCATTTTATCAGTTACCATTTATAAACTAAGTAAATATAATATTTAATATATATATTAAAATAACAATTAGTCAAGTCTGGTACGTCGTTTATAGTAGTATATTTGCTTTATAATAAGTATATATACTCATATGTATACACATATATGTAATGTAAAGAAATTAATGCATTGATGTATTAAAGTTAACACAAATCACCATTGTTTAATTTTTTAACCCATTTGAAACCTTTTTTTAGCTTAACGTTGTATCCTGGCACTTCTGCATAGCAGGGTAAGCATAGGGAACCAGGGAACGTTTTGTTTTAACACCCACTTCCGTTACGCCGCGCTTTGCCTCGTTAGGAGAGAGAGCAAAGGAATGAAAATATTAAATATTTTATTTTCTCGAGGAAATCGCACCCATAATCTGTTATTTTTTTAGTATATTTTCAAAAAAAAAACTCGTTTCCCCGCGTAGCAGGCTAGGCAGAGGGAACTTAGTGTGAAGACCCTCCGTTCCCTTCAACTGACTTTTTGAGACATCGCTCGAAACCAAACGCCATGCTTTAACTTATTACAAGAGCAGAGAATAGAAAATAATTAATTCCCCCAAGTAGGATTCGAGTTCACTACCGTTGCTAGACGGTGTCAGTCTGAGTTACAAAGCGCAAGCAATTAGTTCAGTTGCTCCCACCCTGCCATGAGCGGGATACAACGACTTCATAACTCCTGTACAAGAAAAAGAATCTACTCTTAGAAAATTCAGCTCTCTCTTTAGGGCACCGAAATGATAAATGTAAATAAAAAGTCCTATAAGTTATTACTGTTAATTGTTGTGTGTTGAGTGACGGAACTCAACGCCGTGCTTTACCTTATTACCAAAGCAAGGAAATAAAAATATTAAATATTTCATTCTCCCGAGTACGAATGGAACCCACAACCGTTTGCATACACCTTGCGCCTCGACGAACTCTCGTCTCGGTATTTTAAAGCAGTGATTCTCAACCTTTTTTTTGTTGCGGCACATATTTAACGATTTCAAATTTGGCGGCACCCAAAGAAAAAGTAAAAATTATTTACTACAAGACACTGCATAAACAGTTTAGAATTTTATATAATAGACAAAAATCTTAAATATACGAATTTAGTTTTTTGTGGATTTAAATATATATTCATGTTAAAAATATTTTTCTTTTCAAATGATATAATTTAATTATATTAACATTATTATATCAATTTCCTTTCACATTTTCGAAACTAAATTTTAACTATAACTAACTTTTTGTTACGTGGCGAAATTCAGCGACGTGCTTTGTATAACCTAATGTTAATAGTTCATTCCCACGAGTGGAAATCGAACCTACTACTGTGGAGTTCGAGTTTACAATCGGACGTTGCGTTGCAGCGCCATTACGATCTCTGTTTCTGTTTTTTTTTTGTATACATATATGTATGATTCATTTGCATTAGAGAAAAAAATATAATCACTTCACTTAAATCACGCCGTGTTATCTGTGAAATCATGCATGTAGCGGTACTATCAACTATTCGACGTTATCGCAACATTACCTCAATTAACTAATTACAGGATATCTATTCAGTTGGTATTTCCTATGAGTAACAATATTGTGGCGCAGTGGCACAGTCGGACGACAAATGATGGTTCTGGGTTCTATACTCTTTAGCTTACGAGTTCAATTCTGATGGCATTCGGATGTTATTAATCCAAAACGTTAAAGTTTAACTTTTCGCATAACCTGTCTAATCTGAGTATCAAACCAATTTGCTTGATTTCTAGAGTACAATACACCTTGGGAAAAAAACATCTATAAAGTACATTTTAAAAAAAAAAATTGTCAATATTTTATTATTTTAATAAATAATGTTTAAAAATGGAAATATCCATGAAGTAAGAAAGTCTAAGTAATAGCTATCTTCTCTATCTTTGTCCTCATTAGATCGGAATCGAGGTCTCGTGACTACGGTTACGGTCGAGATTTGTAAGTACTACCTGTAGATGCTAGCTGCCAAATTTTCCTGAGAAAAAAGCTCTAGACAGACAGACAGCGAGACAGACAGACAGACAGATGGGCAACAAAGTGATCTTATAAGGATTCCTTTTTCCTTAAAAGGTACGGAACCCTAAAAAAGATAAACTAAAGACGAATGCTGGTTTGAAATTAAATATGTAATCTAGTAGTGCAAGAAATAGAGTATTCGATTTTGGAAAGGGAGAATAAATTTAATTTCCAGTTCATAGCCTCTTAACCAGTACAATATAAATGTTAAGACCGGAGCCAAGCAACAAGAGTCATTGTTTTACGTGATAATACTTGAACAGGCAGACTGTTACACCGTCACCATCTACAATAATAATAATAATAAAATAAAAGAATTAAAGTTTAAGATAATTCATAAAATATTACATGGATAATATCAAAATAATTAAAAAATAAGTAATGGAATCCAATATTAAGGCACTTTGTTTACCAAGATTAAGATTTATATATGTAGATACTCTAAATCCGTCACTTAACACCGCAATGTCTCTAAAATAAGAACAAAGTGGCTGTATTAGACAAACGACAGGCGCATCAGTAGTAGAACCATTGAAAAAGATTTCTGTTTTTATTTTATTACGAAATCGTATAAGTAACACTAAGAAATTGCTTCTTTATAACTTGGTGTGACGTGAGGTTATATCAATAATCCTGAGGCATGGCAAACACCGGCGCGGGACATCGATTGTTTACTATTTGCTCTCATCGTTGAATAAATAAATTAATATTTCTCTTTTATTTTCCTTCGATAGCACTGTACAATGTTTACTCGATCGTTTAGAAAGTAACTTGTATTGTTTCAAAATAATATATTTATTTCTAATATTAGATATAGATATTAATAAATATTAAGTCAATATAGGTACCTATCTAATGATGGAATGACGTTGAGGCCGTCATTCGGAGGAATGAAATATTAAATATTTTCGTTCCCAAAACAAAAACGAAATCGTGTCAAAGTATGACTGACATGCATATATATATACACATTATATAAATACATAACGTATTAATAAGGGTTCTGTTATCCGATTACTAAAACCAAGAAAATCAGTGACTATAAATATAATTATTTTCTCAAATGGAAATCGAATTCGTAATTGCTACAGAAGCACTCCCACTACGCCACGACGGCCTAGACTGCGATATAATTACCTAGTTCATTGAATTTACATTTTTATAGTACGAATCCCGATAAGTTCATCTTTTCTATGCTACCGCATGAATGAAAATCGTCACTATCTTTTAGAAACCTTTCCTAATTAGTTTCTCTAGAAAAATGTAATTAGAGTGCAGCGATTTACTTTAAGTATTTTTTAACAGTGTATATATACTTCTTTAAAATACATATAAAAATTTTAATGTAGGGGGATTTGAACCTGTGCTTTTTGAAAATCAAAAGTCTACTATATAGCTTGATGAGAACGTATGTATACGATCTCATCAAGCTACGTGAATTTTTTTATACGTTTGATACAACTTATTTATTATAGGTTTTATAAAATAAATATATTTTATTCCCAAATTTCCATAACACTTAAAAATGTTTAAAATATTTAATAAAAAAATAGGTACTCTCTTGGCAGATGATAATTCCAAGCAATTATAATTGGATAGCGGAAAGGGTTTAAACCCTAGCCTAAAGAGCACGGGTAAGCTTCTAATGAATTGTTTTTATTTGTCAACTTTTGTCTCTTAAAGTTAATTTCTTTGTATTTTTTTAAATTTAAACTCGACGTGGCTATCGATATTAATTTTAGCTTGAAGCGACACAATCTAGAGATAAATGGTCTTGCCAGACGAACAGACGGACAACTAGTAATCCAATACACTTATTGGATTACTTTGTTCCATTATTTTCTTTTGGGGTACGGAAGCCTAAAAATGTAATACCTTAGGTTACATTAGCTATCGTTATTTTCATTTTGAAAATTAAAAAAACTTTTTACGATGATATAAGAAATGTAACTTTAATAGACGGGTAGAAAGAGTTTCTTTTGTATTTATGATATTAGCAGGAATTTTGTTCGAGATATGTAGAAAATAACAAAAATATAAATTTTATTCAATTAAACCAAGATAGATCCATCAAAATAATTACTGTCATTCCGTGTTCGTATACGAGTATACGCAGGTGTGGAAATGTTTCATTTGATTCTAATACAATTAAGTCTAGTAGTCATTATGCTTGTATAAAATACTAGGTTACACGGCTAGTTTGGTTTGTGAGTGCTATATAGCCCTTGAATTAGCTATGCGTAACTAGGCGGTTATGTAATTATATCACTTTTTGGTTCAACAACGACGTATTTGCTGTTTTCAAAACTGCTGTGCGGAATTCTAGTAACAACATCGACAACGACGATAAATTAAAAAAATCGTGTTTTATTACTAATACTAATTCTATAATTACTAATATTAAATATAGCACAGTTCTCAGAAAAAATGTAAAATTGATTTTTTTTCTCGATTACTTAATGTATTCATAAAGGAATATATGAATTGATAGAAAACTCTCTCGTGAATGACATTTTTGAAAAGGAATTGACCCTCATGTCTCGCATCACAACCTCCAGTTTCCAGCTTCAGCTTCAGCTCCAGTGTCCAGCTTTTGAGGTTGCTGAGATAGTGCTGACGAGCATTCGCTGTTGTAGAAAAGTACTTATTGCATCATGTTAACAGTGCTATAGTCCAGGTTTTCTGTCAGTGTTCGAGTCCACACATTTAGCTTATTCTATAGTTTATCTTAAGTTCCTTAGCCTACTTTCAGGACTGTATATATCATTGAAAAAATATAGATATTTTTCTTGAGATTATTGTAATGGGCTCATAGGAAGATTATATATTCAAATTTTATGGTGTCAACGGGTGATTTTTTTCAAGGAATTTATTGTCATTGTCATATTTTATATAATTATTGTTGAATCACTGACCTATGTGCATCATTAAAACGCATAAAAGCTGCTCGTCTGTTTTTCTACCCTTTACTATTGTAATTTTCTAGTTGCACCCAACTTCATTAGTGTAGACTTTATGACCCCATATTACTTTTTACATATTTACCATGCGTGTGAATACGTCGCAAGCACGTCGTGAGCACGTCGCTCGCCGCAAACTTCATGTTCCAAAAACTGTCACTAGTCCAGATCGCCGGCAAGCTCTTACCAGCTAAGCCAAACATCCCGTTCACACCCTTGGAATAGTGGATGCTTGGCAAACATGAAAAAATATGTAAGTGTACCATTAAAATTAACCAAAATATTCTATTGACATAAAAACAATACGCTTACAATATTTTTTTGTCCCATATAATTTAAATACAATTTTTTACATATGTGAATCGCCAACGCTCCATGATTATATGTACATCATGGAGGGTTAGCAATTTCAAGACAGACCAATCAGATTATAGTTAAGACATACAACATATTTTCTCAAATAACTGTAATCGATATACTGCCATTACTGTTATCGACTACTTTAAAAGCTTAATCGTTGAGTAATCGATATCAGTTACGGACTACGGCATCATTTTGACAGCTGTCAAATGTCACAACAATTACTTGTTTTAGATGCTACCTAAACAAAGATTTTTATAATGAATGTTTCTTCATCAAATTTATATTCATTTGTTATGCTTAACATCGTCTTTTAAATAATTGCCTATTGGGATATCCTTTTGTTGTTCAAAATGGCATTGAACACGAGTTGGGATGTAAATAAATATAAAGAAGATCATGAATGCGAAGAACATTGGTTATTACGAAAAGCCTTTATAGAAAAATGGAAGAATGACTATCCTGAAGAAAGATTGATTTGTTTGGCTCGTGTGTTTGCTAATATTGAGTTTATGGGGTGCAGATACCCTTTGGAAGTTATGCATGAAGTTGCTAGGTTATCTCAAGAGGTAAATATTGCATTCTACATATTATTTCTTTTTCTGTTCAGTGCTAACGTAAACGCACTAGCGAAGATACTTGGAAATTAATACTGCGTTTTACCAGAGAAAGGAAATAAAAATTATTCATTCCTCAGAGTTGGAATCAAACCCGCAATCTTCACATTTACTGATTCACTGCACCATGATGTACATGATGGCTTTAACAATAAGCCTAATATTCATGAATACATATCAATTTCGCCATCAGATTAAGAAAAATGTTGATATAAAATATCTTAAATATAATATTATTAATAAAAAATATTTTCTCTTAAAATGTGAATTTTTATAATTGCTAATATTTCAATATAGATTGCACAACAATATAGGAGATCAAAGAAAACAAAATTACAAAGAACTTTTGTGTCAGCATCTGACGCAGCCGAGGATAGAGCTAGAGGTATTAAACGAGAAGGTGGTATAATAAAAGAGGGTTCATCACTGAAATCCACAAAAATATCCTTTGTACCACAAGGACATGTAAAAAAAATTGATATTATAGAAACTGAATGTGTAAATAATGAACGAAAAGAAGAAAAACTTAGTTCAGAAAGTCTTGATTCATATGAGTATCTGAATGATATGCTTAAACTGAAACTTTTAGATAGTAGATGTTTTAGAGAAGAAATGTTTTATACAGAATATGGTAGAATGGTACTGTTGATACGACCTTGGGCTACTAAGCTATGTAATATAACATGTATGTAAAATCTTTTCTAATATATTTTTAGTATATTGACTAGCTTTTGCTTGCAGTTTTGCTTTAACAGTTGTGTCAAATTAACTTATAGTTGTGAAACATTTCAAGTGGGTGAGGTAACTCTGACTGCAAGTACAAATGGTTAAAATAGTATTAAGGTAATGTAATATAGCCTATAGCATTTGTCAATAAATGGATTATTCAACACAATAAAAACTTTTCTGGTGGAAAGTTCTGGAGATTTGTGCATTCAATCAAATAAACTCTTCAGCTTTATAATATTTGTATAGACTCGAGCATTTCTCTTATATTCTGTTTTGACTAATATTTTATTTTGATTATTTCAGCGAGTTGTCAAGCATGTCATGTTGAATTAAGAAGTAAATTTGAAAACAATACATTTTCATTGTTCATCAATAATGTATTAATAGGGGAAGCTTCAGGGCTTACTAAAAGTGAAGCAAAAAATGCTGCCGGCGTTATAGCTTGGAATGTATGTATGTGTGCTTTCTTTTATTAGCTAGAGAACTTATGACTGTTATGGCACTCATTGTCAATTAAATATTTAATATTTTCATTTCCTCATTCTAGTAACGAGGTGAAACGCGGCATTGAGTTCCGTCACTCAACACATGATTCCTCAAGAATAGTATATTCTTCAATACTGTCCATACTTTTGATCAGCTGCTGTCCCCAACAGAGTGTATTCACACTAAGTTCCTAGATTCTTGTGATTAGCTCTTTCAACCAAATAAACTCTTAAGTATTTTTTTATTAGCTTCTCGTTGTATCCCACATATAGCAGGGTAGGCAGAGGGCACCTAATGGTATTACTCTATTTCCCATTGCCCATTGAACTTTCAAAGCATTGCATGTTGAGTGACTAAACTAAACTTGTGACCTTGAGCAATAACATTAAAATATTAAATAATTCATTCTTGCAAGTGATAACCAACCACAACCATCGCTCTTAAAGTTAAACTTGTATCACTGCGCCACAACAGCCCTCATAACCAGGCTTTCTTTAATGTTTTTTAATTATAATTTTTTAGACACTTCGTAAAAAAGTTATAAGCTTGTTAATAAAAGAGCAATGGATATCGCAAGGAGACAGAATATCCATGAATGATGTGTCGAAACAGAAATATGAATTTGGTGCTCCCGTCGAAAATAATGTCGCTTTGAAGTGAGTTTTAATTACATTTTTTTATATGATGTTTCTTTTTTGTTATTGTTATTATTATTATTATTACTAATTGAAAATCAGAGATTGAAACTCAAAGGCTGTTATAGATTTTTTTAATGTGTAATAAAACGCATTGCCTTTTCGTCCTGTTTACAACAATGAGTGAATGAAAATAATACATCTCCTCTAGTGGGAATCGAATTCATATCCATCGCGTTTACGGATGTCAGACGACCTCAGATATTATGTTCGATGGTACAGTAAGGTCGACGAGTCGTGGCCGCCCTGAAGTTGAGCTTTCTGAACTCTTCCGCATTGCTTATCCACGCTCTGGAAAAAAATACTCAAAAGGTAAAAAAAACTAAAATCAAATCTGCAACTAACTTTATCTAGCCCTCTACGGCCATGACTCGTCGACTTTACTGTATCATGAAATCGTCAATTCCACGATATTTCATACACAACATATATGTATAAAATAAATGTTTCTATGATTTTTTTTGTGTAGAATGATGAAAATGATGGGCTGGAAGGGCGGAGGGCTCGGAGCGGACGCCCAGGGCATCGCAGAACCTATCAAACCTCATTTACAAATGGTAATGGTATATAATTTTTTTTCTTAAGTTATATCTTTTGGTCTTGTCAGAGTAAGGCAATAAAATAATTATTTCTACTGAGTTGGATGGTTGTAGACTACAACAAAAGTTTAATGATAAATACGTAATAATATAGTATTTATTTTATATCTTTAGAATAAATGCGTTTCATACAGCTTAAGTGCACAATAATAATTAATTGAAGATACGTATAAACAAAGTAATTATATTAAATTTATTTTCATTTCTCTGGTCAGTTCCACCACAAACTATGTAAAAGATTGGGCGATGCGTGGGGACCAGTGGCGTAGCTAGGTTATTTGATGCCTGGTGCAGCTTAGGACTTGATGCCCTTTAAAATGGCCAAAATAATTTCAGATTTCAAAACACAGTAGAGTAGATATATAAATTTTTATTGCTTTATAGTTATATATAATAACTATATATAAGTAACATTATATTTTGGTAAAAGATATTGCAAAGATTATTCTCGGTAACCAAAGATAATTAGAATTATCGTTTGGCAATAGAGAATAGTAATTAAGAAATATTTTCTACATTTTTAAAATATTTTTCCACATTTAGAAAAGAAAAATATTATCAAAAACAAAAATAAGCTCTAACAAGCCTATAACAATTTCGACGTACTCGTGCTTGATGACAAGATGATGTTAAAGTGTTTGATGAGAATGTATGGCTTAGTTGTCAGCGTGCGTGCGGTTAATAAATATTTATTATAATAACTTTATTTATCTTCGATTATAACAATATTTAGCAAAACTTAATAAAAGTTATGTCAATATTTCTGAATTCGAATCTCAATTTTATTTCTTACGGCCGGTCGTGGCGCAGCGGCACGAGGTGTGCACTGCAAAACCGACTGGTTGTGGGTTCGATCCCCCACTCGAGGAGATGAAATATTTACTTAAATTTATATTTCCATTTCTTCGCTCTGGTGTCGAGGTTAAGCGCGGCGTTGAGTTCTGCCACTCAACACGCAATGCCTCCAGAATTCGGCAGAAAGTGGGGAACGGAGTGTCTTAACACTAGGTTCCCTCTGCCTACCCTGCCGTGTGCGGGATACAGCTTGAAGCTACAAATTTTATTTCTTTCTCCCACTTTTTAAACAATTTTCGTTTTTATTTTTTTTATAAAAATCAGGTAAACAGAGCAGGCTTAGGTAGTAACACATCAAGTATCCGCCATCTTAAGAAAGCTGGTCAAGAGTTAATGAAAAGGTTCCTCTCATCGGACACGGTCGATGTGGACCTCGTGTTTAGTTCAGAGTTCAGTAAAGAGGAGAGGGCCTTATTGCACCAATGTGCTCAGAGACTTGGTCTAGCATCGAGGAGTTATGGGGATGTGGATAGGTAAGTAGGGGAAAAAAGATAGGTGACCATTTTTGATACAGTAATTTGTTGAGCAGAAGAAAAAGACCAAATCAAATTTTGAAGTTAGAATATTAAATTATCTTCCATTGAACTTATGTAATGTTATCAAAAAATAAAATATCAAAACCGTGTTAAAAAAATATTTTGTATATAATAATGTTTGACTTTATTTTATTTTTTCTTTTTAATATTTAACTTTACTGTAATTTTTAACATCGTTACAAATCTTTTTGTAGATGTTATGAATATTTGTAATTGCATGAGGCCAGTCGTGGCGCAGGGGCACAAAGTGTGACTGTAAAACCGACTGGTTGTGGGTTCGATTCCCATTCGAGGAGATAAAATATTTATTTAAAATTCATATTTCCATTACTTGGCTCTGGTATCGAGGCAATGGGCGGCGTTGAGTTCTGCCACTCAACACGCATGCCTCCAGAATTCGACAGAAAGTGTCTTAACACTAGGTTCCTGTCTACCTTGCTGTGTGCGGGAGTACTAAATTGTTAAATGATTATAAATTAAAAAAATTATAATGACAATTTATTTATTTTTACCAGGTTTTTAGTTGTGAAAAAGAAATTGGATCCTTTTTCACTAGTCCGAGCTGTGTTGGAAAAAGGCGGCGAAACTCCCAAACATCAAGTGTTTTTACCCGAAGCTCTAGCAAATTGTCGTTGAATTATGAAATAAATTTTAATTTTTAAAATATTATTGTTTTATTTGTGACCAAAAATATTTAAGTTATATTGCTGTACCAGCGGACCCGGACGCGGCTTCGCCCGCTTGAACTATACGAATGCTTATTAAATATATTTATGAAATTGTTTTCAGTTTTTAATAGGATTAATAAGAAAATATAAGCCTAAATAATCATAATAATCCGAAAAAGAATAATAAGCAGAGAAAATTCTTATTATTTGAAAAAATATCTAACTAATTAAATGAACAAAAATAATAAGTAAACGTAACCAAAGTAAAATATTAATACAAAAAAAATAAACTAAACCAACTACATTATTAATATTATCAACGTAAAATAAATATTTAAAAGTATTAAAATTAAATTAACGTCGACGTTACGTCGACGAGGCCGGTCGTGGCGCAGCGGCACGAGGTGTGACTGCAAAACCGACTGGTTGTGGGTTCGATCCCCACTCGAGGAGATGAAATATTTACTTAAATTTATATTTCCATTTCTTCGCTCTGGTGTCGAGGTTAAGCGCGGCGTTGAGTTCTGCCACTCAACACGCAATGCCTCCAAAATTCGGCAGAAAGTGGGGAACGGAGTGTCTTAACACTAGGTTCCCTCTGCCTACCCTGCTGTGTGCGGGATACAGCGTGAAGCTAATAATTAAAATTAAATGTGTTGTGCTATGTTTTTGCAAGTGCATGTGGTTATTTACAAAATACTCAAATACAAAAAAAATTGTCTCTGGCTGTCTGTTTTTCTATTTCCTCGAGAATGTCCAGAATTACTGAACTGATTTTTATTGGACTTTCAATGATCGATTTTACTGATTTACCCGGGAAAAATCTTTTCACACGCTTTCCTTGCGCGCGTAAATCGATACTATATGAAATAACTAAACTCCTTTCTATATTAAATTCGATAATTTTTGCGAGCAATATCAAATAAAATCCCAAAAAACTAAAACTATTAATGTACAACAACGGTATAGATAACCTAACTGAAATAACCGACCATACTTTCCTTTATACTTAAATAATATTATGCCGATGCCGCGCAGGGCCGAAACTTACGCCACACTAAGAAATTTATGAAAATCTAAGTAATCTACTACTCGAATAAGCGAAGAATCAAAGAAAAAATATAAATTAATAATAAACAGAAAATAACCACATAAAAATTATCAGAGATATCTCCTTCAGTATTTATTAGAATTTAATGTAGGTGAAATATTATTTATTTATTTTATTTTGATAAGGATTGAATACGAAATTATTGAAAATACATTAACAATAACAGGTAATTTTGGGCGACTTTTTCTTAAAATGACATAATTTCTTGTTGCCTAGGTTGTTATTAATATGGCAGAATAAATTACATGTCAAATTGAAACGTATTTTAATTAAATCGAGAATATTACAAATATGAGAAAAAAAAAGTGACCTATGTACATCCGAAGACCCTCAAGTATCTCTATATGAGTTATATATTACAATTGAATTAGCAGTTTAGCCCTGATTGCCTAAAAGAGAGACAGACAGACAGGCTGGCTCGATGGCTGTGGGTGCGGTTCTGCGGTATGAAATATTTAATATTTTCATTTCATCGCTTTAGTATCTCAACATGCAAGGCCAAGTTGGCCTCCAAGAAACTGGGGGTCTTCAACAGAGCGAGACGGTACTTCACGCCAAAACACCGATTGACCCTATATCGGGCCCAGGTTCGTCCTCATATGGATTACTGTTCTTATCTCTGGGCTGGTGCACCCCAGTATCAGCTTGAACCATTTGATCGCATACAACGTAGAGCCATTTGAATCATTGGGGATACAATGATCTGTGAAAGGCTTGACACTTTGTCTTTGCGTAGAGACGTCTCCTCGCAGTGCGTTCTTTACTGCATTTATCATGAGGAGTGTTCTGAAGAACTGTTTGACCTGTTACCTGCCGCCGAATTTTCGTCACAGCACGTCGCAAGCTAAAATATCATTCACACCACCTGGATATGCGGCAATCCACCACTGTGCGGTTTCGTAGGAACTTAATTCCACGCGTCACGGAACTGTGGAATAACCTACCCGCGGTAGTGTTTCCATGTCGATATGACATGGGTACCATCAAAAAACGCGTCTATCGCCACCTTAAAAGCCGGCAACGCACCTCTAGCTCCTCTGGTGTTCCGCGGGGTAGTGTCCCGAAACATGCCACCGGACCGCAAAAATGTCCCATTTTTCGAAATGGTACGTAAATTTGATCGATCAAGCCACGTTTTTATACTCTATTGTCTAAAGACAACTGAATGGAAGTCTGCAAAAAAACCTGTTTTTTTGTGTGCCTTGAAGTGCGAGCCGGACTCGCACACCAACGGCTTCCGTAACAATTTCAGAATGATAGTTTAACCAGAAATACGCTGTAGTACTTATAAAAATGACAAACTTAAGTTCGTTCGCGGGCATATGCATTCATTTTGTATGAAATGAACTACAAATATACGTTTATGGTTATTTTTTTCTATGAAATACCTATTAATTTTATTTTTTTTTTATTTAAATTTCTTCCGTATTTGTATTGTAAGTTCTCAATTCGTGTCAAATTTTATAACTGCAGGTCAACGGTAAATAAATACAGTAAAATTGATACATAAATGCTACTTTTTGTTAGATAATTTTGTTTCATTCAAGTGAGAATAGACCGGAATATTTGTTATTATTTTAACTTGATATTTCCTCTCGATCTCGAGATAAATGATCTTGGACGGACTTTACTTCGCTCTTGCCACGTAAAATGGAATAGACATAATTAAGATTATATCGTTATGCAAGAAATACTTAAAATACCTAAATAAGGGTTTAAAAAAATTCTTATTAGGTTAATTAAAAATCCCCACAAATAGTTTTAAAAAGTAAACAAACAACTACAAAACAGCTGATAATCATCAAACTACTCAGAGGCGATAGTTATCGAAATTTGATTGTATTGACCGCTAAATTAAGTTCTAATTGATAAACTGTTAAAATCATAACCCTCCTTTTCTTTTCGCCGTTGTCAGTTAATAAAAAACGCCTATCAGATAATTTAATCGCATCTACCCCTATAGAGATAGTTATCAAAAATTAGTATTCTGGAATAGTACATACGGGACTCATGATCATTTAAATGACGATCTCATAGATAAAATTTAGTATATAACAACCAGAAAATTGGGGAATATCACATTTAAAGTCATACGTCCATTGCTTTACATACAATTGTGACTGACTGACTTGAAATTTCTCGCAAATTTTTACATTTATTTAATTTTAAAATGGCTTCTAAATTGGCATACACAATCGCTGCATTCTGTCTAGTTTACTTAATAGTTGAGGTGCAAAGTTCGTTTATAAAACCCAATAATGTTCCGAGAGTTGGAAGAAGCAGTGAATCAGAAGGGCCATTTGATCAAAATATGATGGGATATGTTATAAAAACTATTCCAAGTAAAAATATTCCTAGAATGGGACGAAGAAATTATAACTCTGTAAGTCTTTAATATTATAAAAATCTTATTATTTAATACTAATTTTTTTCAGTTTTATTTTTTAGTTTTATTCCACTCATATTTAGCAAAGAAGTTTGAAAGAACTTATTAGTTTAGGCCGTAAGTAGGTTTCATTCTCGTTTTTCACGAAACTCCGAAACATTGGTAATTATGTGGTAAAACTTAACGCTATACTTTATTTTACCAAAGTGAGGAAATGAAAATAATTCATTCTCCTTCATGGGAAAAAAATTAAACCCACAGACAATGCGTTTACAGTCAGATATTATCCAACTGGATATTTTAGTGTATAAATAATAAATATATGGTCTTTTTTCTAGGGTAACCAATTCGATATTCCAAAATTATATCAAGCTGACAACTTTGAATTCTACAACGGTAAGTGTTACAGCAGAAAAAGAAAATATATATTAAATTCAATAATTGTAGTGGAAAAATGCTATAAAATATTATTTTTTTCAATTTCAGATGACGATCTTTCGAAATTAAACCAAGAACAAGAAGAGAATTTTGGAAGTCGCTAAATTAAACACTAATTTCGGAATTAACTACATACTCCAAAAAGTGATCGACCTTCATTACTTCTATATGGTTTCTTCTAGTCATTTTATGGTTTTTGTTTGTTAATAAAACATGCATGTTTTATATTTTATTTTTATTTAAAAACCTTTCTTCAATAATATACATTCCGTATAATGAAACTTAGCACAAATTATAATTGTCAACGTCAAATTAGACAGTATTGACCGACAAAATTCCAGAGGCTTAATATTATCTGCTATCTCTCTTTTTTTCTTCGAAATTACATAAAGCTATCTCTTTCTAAAAATATTTTCGTACCACCATTATTTATTTGTCACACTTTTTCTTCTACGGTTTTGTAGGAGAATTATATTTTATTATTAATTCGTTTGAACATTTAAATTATAAGTGAAATTATAATAAAAATAAAATGGTGTTGACCGCCGACGTCACCTTACCGGAGGAATCTGATTTGACTGTTGAAGAAGTCAATTTATCAACAGCCACTTTAAGAGCTGGTTCCTTTCATTTAGGAAAATATTGTGAACAAGCCAATAATGTGAGTTAAATATATAAATTTTGCATTTAATTATAATACTTATTGTAAATTTTTAATACTTGACTTTGGCTCTTATATTTATAATGATTGCATAATCAGATCACACGTAGGTTATGTTTTGATTTTACTTATATTGAATATTTATCAATTATTTATATTTTGTACCTTATTATTTACGGGTTAATTTCAAATATTTTATACTGGACTATGCACAAGATCAGAAGTATTTATTTAGCTGATTATTCTGCATAATTTTTATGTACTGAATGTATAAACTTATCATACATATTTTTTACTTCCCTTAATTTTTATACAATTTATTGGAAAGATATATAATTTTATTTTAGTGTATAACAATTCATTTTTAAAGAATTAAGCTTCACATTTAAAATATACATATCTCCTTTTGTGTTAACTCAATTAAACTTATAATATTTGTCTGCATAATTTTAAACATTTACAAAAATCTTATCATAAATAATATCACATAGTATTATGTATATAAAAGCTAACATGTTTTTGTCCAATAGAAATAAATCTTAAAGATCTGAGTAGATAGATTTATTTAAAATATGTATTTTGTTTGTTCACATTTTATCCTGCATATAGCAATTTAGACAGAGAAAACCCAGTTTCTCTCATCTTATGTTAGCACTTTCAAATTGTTGAATTATTCCTTTCTGAGAAGGTAGTTCTGCTGAGCCTAGGAATAAACTGTATAATTTCTTTTCAAATTCAATATGGTCAGGGAGCTGTAGCTGCTCTAAATATAGTTGTAGATGGCTACAGTGATTTGATTTTAGAATTTTTCTCATTTTTATATTGGTTTTTCCAAGTTGTAACAATACCTTGGGTATGATGTATTTAATAAAAATAAACCAAATGTGTAATAAATATAATATAATAACTTGGAGCCTATAATGGCACAATCTTTTAGAATTGAATTTCTTATGAAGGCAAAATATTTGTAGGACTGACTTTCTGACTGGTTATTTAAATAAACTTCTGATAGTAAATATCTTATAAGATTGATACTTGATGACTTTATTTTAAACTCATGTATTGTAAAAACTTTCTTATGACTTACTTATACCACCTTATCTCAAAAACATTGTGAAGCTGACAAAAACAATGATTATCCTACATAAAATTTACATGATTTTAATTTCACTCATTTTTATCCTGGAATAAAATTTGGAATGAAAAAAGAAACTGTTTGATATTTTTTTCAGGAGTTCATGCTGTGTCGCGTAGAGGAGAATGATCCGCGCAAGTGTATCAACGAGGGCAAAGTGGTCACTGCATGCACTTTGGATTTCTTCCGCAAAGTGAAGAAGGCGTGTCTAGCTGAGTTCAACCAGTACGCCCAATGCATTGACAAGAGCTCGGGAGATTTTGGTTTACAACAGTATGTTTATTTTTTATGTGATGTGGGGGTAGGGTAGGCAGAGGGAACCTAGTTTAAATACCGTCCCTCCCCATTATGGCACCCAGTTCCTTACTTTCCGCCGCATTCTGGACGCATTGCACATAGATAATGAAGGTATTAATTATTTCTTTTCCTCGAGTGGGAATTGAAGCCGTGCGTGCGTGCCTGTCGCGTTTACAGTCGCAGACTCCTGCGTGACGACAGGTCTCGAATATTGTTTGTGCTTCTTAATGTATAAAAAGATTGTATATAAAGTTTATTATGGCTTTCAAGTTCTTGTGTAAAGTTTTGTAAGTGTACGTATATTTATCCACTAAAATCTCAAAAAATAATTTTTGATTTCATCATCATTATCATCAGCGTGTCCTCGTCGACTGCAGTACATAGGCCTCTCAAATGGCAAGCCTCTCAACTCGATCTTCAGCTCTTCGCATCCAGCCGTTGTCACCCACTTTGCGCATGTCGTCGTCCCATCTAGTTGGAGGACAGTAAATGCTACATTCAAGTAAATCCTACATTATGCATGCTGAGGCATGGTCTCCACGCGAAAACGCGTTTTGCCAACAGTCATTAGTTCTGCGACAAATGTCACCAGCCCTCTGCCACTTCAGCCTTCTTATCCTTTGGGCTATGTCCTTTGCATTACTTCATGTCGAATTTGATCCTTCAGAGATACTCCAAACATAGTTCTTTTACATAACAGACTGAGCGAGTTTTTGATTCAAAAGTAATATTCATTGAGATGTTGTTGTGACATGGATCCCCACTCGAGGAAATGAAATATTTATGTACATTTATATATTTTAATTTATTCCCTCTGGTGTCAAGGCAAAAGCTCGGCATTGAGTTCCGCTACTCAACACAAAGTGCCCACAGAATTCGGCGGAAAGTGGGGAATGGAGTGTCTTAACACTAAATTCCCTCTGCCTATCTTGCTGTGTGCGGGATACAACGTGAATCTGATTTTATTTTATTGTTTCAGCTGCCGCAAAACACAGGGTGTGTTTGATAAGTGCATGTTAGAGAATTTGAACATGGATCGTCCTCCATTCGGATACTTCTGTGAGGCCCGTGTACATGATTCTAAGAGGTAAATATATATCTATACTAACATTATAAAGCGAGTTTGTTCGTTTGAAGACGCCAATCTCAGTAACTACTAGTTCGAAGTTCGTTTTTGAGATATTGCGTGTTGAGTGGCGGAACTGAACGCCGCTCATTGCATCGTCATCAGAGCGGCGGGAAAATGAAAATATTAAATATTTAATTCCCGAGTGGGAACCGAACTCAAAAGCGCCTCGTTTACAATCGCACGCTTGTGCCCCTGCGCCTCAACGGCCTCTATACTTCCATTCTATTATTATAAAGGCACATTATTGTTGTTGAACGCGCTAAATCTCAGGAACTTCTACTGCGATTTTATCTGTGTGGGAAGGTTAATTGAAAGTTAATCAGTCTATTCAATTTTGTCAAACCAAATATTTTAAGTTAGTATTTTTTTTATTGAAATAAAACTAATCCTAAACATTAAAAATAAATTTAACAAAATATGATGGTGAAAACTGTATTCAAATTGGTTAAACTATTTCTGAGATGAGTGTGCACAAACACACAGACAAACAGACAAAAATAAAAAAAAATACATTGTTTTGCAGTTTATTACATTAACAAATGCGCCTAATAATTAAAAGACTTTCTCACAAATGTTCCATGTAAAAACAGCAAATTTTTTTATGTGAAATTACTATCACATTTAAAAAATTCAGTTTCACTCATAAAAGTTTTTTCACTAAATATATTGCACTTTCAGGCCTAAACCACCAGTCGAAGAGAAGGTTACCTTCCCAGACGCAACTCCTGAGCTGCCAGAAGATTTTGAGAAGAAACCAGCGAGGTTCGGCTCCAGACTGTACTGGATAACCGAATAAATGCATTACACTTGGTACATTGGCCCTATATAATTATACATTGCTATCAATTATACCACCCACCTGCGGCTTTGTCTGCCTAAACTTATTGTTATATTATAGCCAAATTATAGAAAATCTACATAAACAATTTATGTAAAGCCAAAATGTTGTTCTATATATTCTATGTACAGGCAACAAACCAACAAGACAAACAAGAAAGTGATTCTATAAGCAACCATCTGTTTTGAAGAAATGGTACCCTTATAAGATGACTTTGTTAGTTTGTTTATCTGTCAAGACCATTTTTCTCAAGTCATAGGAGGTACTAAACATTAATATTACGTTACCAGATTTGGAAATGTAATATTATTGTCAGTCTTTTGGAGCACTCACGAAATTAAACTTCTATATATTTTATATTTATTTACCCTTATTTTCCTATATAATTTACTTTATATAATTTTGTAAAATTGCTTTGATAAAGTTTTTTAAAATTATAATTTTTAATTGATATAAACATTGAGATCAAAATAGTTATATTACATACACTTTATATATTTGTTTTTTTTTTATATTATTTTACATTTTGAGCTCAAGGTTATATAAAAGGTGTACATAGTGTATTTTAATAGGCCAATGTATAAAGTTAATGTATGTACTAAAATAGAAAATAAAAGCTACCATTTTTTTTAAATATGTTTTCTTCTTCTATTAAACATTTAAATTGATATCATTTATTGCTGAAATCATAGCTTTATAATGATTTTATTAGTAGTGTAATAAATTGTTAATAGAAAGTTGTCTTTTTATTTTTCCTTTTAGTTTCCATTATCTTGATAATTCTGTGTCAATGTTGTTATGGTTTAGCAATATTGTGTCTGGCTGTAAATGCGAGGGTGGTTGGTTAGATTCCCACACAGTGAAATTAAATATTTTTTGTTTGGAGTGGGAATCAATATAGAATGCAGTTAAAATTGTATCTTAACAGATAATGTAGATACCTACTATATAATTTATTTACATTTTGAATGTCAAAACTTTATTGTTATCCAAAGATAACTTACTACTGTTACACAGATATAAGTTCTTTGATCTTTAATCAATTTGGCAAGAAAATACAAATAATAAGTAAATTTAGATAAGAGTAAAGCAAAAAAGGAAATTTTTAGTAGGTCACTGAGTGCTAAATGACCTTTGCCTTGGAAATTGAAGGAGTCGTAATTGTGAAGAAAAATGTCAGCATCGAACAGTATTCCAGCTTTAATTTATGAAGATAACCACGTAAGTAGTAATTTTAAGTAATTATTATTACTCTGTTAGTTAAGTTTTCAAAATTTTTAACACTTAAAAGTTAGATCATTTGTATTTTATACTTTGGTTGCCGAATGTATGAAGTTACATGGTTATCAATGTGTTTATAGGTTCAAATAGATTAATAATTCTTAAACTATATTTTTTTATTTTCGGATTGTAATAATCATAAGGAAATATTCTAAATTCTTATATTAAAGAAACAGACAAGTTGTAATACAATTAATTAACATAGAATTATTTTATAACTTTTATTAACATCTCATGTAATTTTTATTTCAAATTAATTTGACAGTGACGCTGATCTACAGATAAAAAATATTAATATCTAAATTTACTGTCTGTTCCAATATTATAATAAGATTATGTCTTGCAGTGTGTGGTGTTTGATAAAAAGTTTTCGCCACGATCTCCTGTTCATTTTCTTGTCGTGCCAAAGAAACGTATCCCATATTTTTGTGACCCCAGTGGCGACGATGAAAAACTTTTAGGTAAACCTTTTTTACTCATTTGAATTAATATACTATATTAAAAATATATATATATATATCAGCTTCACGCTATATCCCGCACACAGTAGGGTACGCAGAGGGAACCTAGTGTTAAGACACTCCGTTCCCCACTTTCCAGCGAGTTCTGGAGGCATTGCGTATTAAGTGGTGGAACTCGCTCCCCTTTGCCTCGACACCAGAGCGGAAAAATGAAAATATATGTTTCATTTCCTAGACTTGGGATCGAACCCACAACCAGATTTTACAGTCACATTTTGTGCCCCTGCGCCACGACTGGCCTCAAAATACTATATACTTTAAGATAAAATACGCCAAACATATATATTAAATAATATAAATTATAAAAATTGTAATTTTAGGTCATCTTTTAAAAGTGGCCAGGAAGGTCGCCACCGATAAAGGATTGAAAAATTCTTTTAATATCATTGTAGATGAAGACATGACAACATCAAAATTTAAATGCTTGCATATTTATGGAAATAGTCACCATAATATGCGGCCTAATAGTCTTATTAGTCGATTATAAATTGTATTTATGTATATCTCTATCTCTATATATTATAAAATAAGAACGAATTTTTTCTCTGTCTGGCCTTTCTACGTTATCTTCTTTAAAACCACCAAACGGATTTTGATGCGGTTTTCACCATTATGTAGAGTATTTCTCAGGGAAGGATTATAAATGTTTTATTATATGTATATTTTATTGTAATTTGACATAAATATGATAAATGTGTATAAAGTCCTACCCGTTCAGACACTTTCACGCATGCGCTGCTTTAATGGGAAGTCCTACATGAAAACAATGTACTAGAGTATTATTTCTCTTAATAAGATCTACAAAAAAGTCAGCGACAGCATATTCGTATCTTCTAAGGATAACATACAGTGAGCATATTTCTGTCTAAAAATAGTAATTTGAATATATTTTTTATTTTGAGGGATGTTTGTCCATAATGGTATCAATCCTTATCCTTTTAAATACTTTATTAATTTTCTACGTTAAACGAAGATAAAATTTGCTCTTTACACTAATTTGAAATTGCGAATAGTTTTAGAGAAAAACGCATTTAATTGTTGACACATCACGCCGGCTATAAACCGCAGTTTGGGCGCAAGTTTTATTTATTATCTTACTCTCAGCATATAAATAAGTATATTAGTTACGTTGGCCATTTAATGTAGATCAAAACTGTCTTTTACTGTTTTTATTTTAATAAGTACTTTAGAAGTTGTTACAATATCAAAAAATCCTTGCTTTGAAACGGCTCGCCACACGCCATGCGTCCTCCCGCGCCCCGCGACGTTTTGCTTATAGGAGCGCGCCCGCCGCGCCCGCCTGCCTCTGTACTGTAGAAAAGTAGTTGTAGATGTGATTGTACGTATTGGATAATTGGAGTTTAATATATTTAGTTTCGTCTATTTTGATTAATAGAATAGTAGGTAGTCTTTTGTTCATAATTTCTTCCGTATAAGTATTTTAATTTAAGAGAATAGTAGGTAGGCCTTTGTTTATCATTTCTTGCGTTTAAGTATCCTGTTGTTTATTTTGTTTACTCTTCTTCTGTTCTTTTATTATTTTCTTTACCTTTTAAACATAGGAAATGTTTTTAATTTAATTATACCACGACAAAGTCCTTCAAATATAGGTCGTAGAACAAGAAATGCAAATAAAAATCGTTTAAATCTTAGTAATGAAAGCGTATATGAGACGGAAATTAGATAGTAATTTAAATATATTTACTTATTGAGAGGGATGTGTGTCAATAATAATATTAATCCTTACCCTTTTAAAGCGGGCGAAGCCGCGAGCGGGTCGCTAGTGTGTAATAACATCAGACAGATGAGAAATTTTGATGACAACTCAATAATGCATCAAGACTCATAAGCTCCACGCGAACATAGGAGGATATTGAGGACAATTACTAGCTTATCTATACATATAAAAAAATATAACTGATTGCTGAACATTGGAGATGCATAAGAAAATCGAGGGCGTTTGTTAATGTTGTATAAACCCAAAACAATGTTTTTTTTTTTCATCAGTTTATCTGTACGTTTCTGCATTCTAATTTTAGAAATGGTTTAGGTTTAACGACTTAGCGTATATTTAATGTTTGTTAAATTTAAATCCGTCCACAAAAAAAAATCGATATGAACTATTTTGTTCGATAAAATTGCCACAAAATAATTCTATTATTAAGTTGGCTTAAGCTTTACTTTTTAATATATGGATATTCTCTTTAAAATTTAAATGTTATTGGTGAATTTAGCGAGTCAGATTACTGAATTACACGCCAGTATTTCAATAATCTTATTCGCTTATGTAAATAAATGTGTAACTGTCTAATTTATTTATTTTTTTTGCAACATTATAAATAATTTCTTAGTCACAACGTCAAGCTAGAATAGAATAAATGATAAATAAAAAAACCTCCGATACAAAAAGCTCTAAAATAAGATTTTCAAAGAATTAAACATATTTTTTTCTGAGGCCAGTGGTGGCGCAGCGGCACGAGGTGTGACTGTAAAACCGACTGGTTGTGGGTTCGATCCCCACTCGAGGAGAAGAAATATTTACTTAAATTTATATTTCCATTTCTTCGCTCTGGTGTCGAGGTTAAGCGCGGCGTTGAGTTCTGCCACTCAACACGCAATGCCTCCAGAAATCGGCAGAAAGTGGGGAACGGAGTGACTTAACACTAGGTTCCCTCTGCCTACCCTGCTGTGTGCGGGATACAGCGTGAAGCTGATTTTTTATTTAAACATATTTTTTTGAATAATGGCTAAGAACACTCTTGATTAAATCACCCTTCAAATGAAATAAACTAAGTTAGAATTACTTCTTCTGTACAGTTCTTTTACAAAGCTCAACAGACTAACCGATATCTGGATCGGTTCATCAAACATAAAATTTATGCACCTCTTTGTTTTTGTCAGAAGTTAAAAGTTGTTTTCATAAAATTTTAAATATTTATTCGTATAAGATATACAGTATGTCGTCTAGATACAATGCACATAGTAATATTACTTTCGCTTCTTTCGCTCTTTTTCAAATTCCGTTATTTTTGTCAGTTGAGACGTGAGTAGGCATCTTTATTATTTCAAGAAAATAAAAAATAGCATTTATCATAACGAAAAACATGGCGGGCGGCGAAGTGGAACTCGCGCAATCCGCTTCTCAGGGAGGCGATACTATATTTGCGAAGATATTAAGGAAGGAAATTCCTGCAAAATTCGTTTATGAGGACGACCAGGTATTATAAAGAATAAGTTTTGAATATTAAATGTAAATATATCTACCGGCCGGTAACTAAGGGATCAGCTGTTCTAACCATTAGCATTCTAGAAATAACTATCAACTTATTTTATTAGCTATTAAATTTGCAGTATTAATTCGATAATATCTAACTTATGTATAATTAAATACTTTATTTGATGTATATACCAATTCAAAGGCTTTTGTCCATTTATCTTTGTTCGTTCTCATAGAGTTCCACTTCATTTTTTTTTATTCTTTGTATCACATCAATCACCATAGTTCTTTTCCTTATTTTTGAAGTCGTCCATCGATACTTCACTCCGTGCTCCTTTGACAAACTATAAGTTTTAGATTGTTTTTATCGTAGCAGGCCAAGTTTGAGATCCATAAGTGAGGCATGGCAGAATACATTGATCACTAATAGATAATATTTGTCCTAAATATATGTTTTCATCTACATTTTCTATAATCTCTTGATCTATTATAATTTTTTCCCTAATAGTATTTGTCATTAATTTGGTCTTTGTTGGGTTCATAGATAAACCTTCTGCTTAGATCAGTGGATCCCAACTAGGGGCCCACGCCCTACCAGGGTGCAATTTTAAAGTTCAAGGGGGCTATTCAAAAATTAACTCAGTACAACTTTAACCCTTTCGCTTTGGCCCATTATATGCAATGCATAGGTCTAGTCGGTCATCGGTCTCAATTTAAAAAAAAAGGCAAATTCTTAAATAATTATTAGGTATAATTTTGTTTGACGAGATATAAATATCATCTGGGTGATTGGAGTCTTCAAGGAGACGGAGGCAAGGAGTGTTTCATATCATTCAGTTGGTGTTAATTTGAAATAAATGTCCATCAAAACTTTTGTTGTAACAGTTCGTTGATTTAATATTAATATATATTGTATAGATATAATTGATAAGTATTTTATTTCATTTTTACAATAGGGGGGCATTAATAATTTTACAAAGGTTATGGTGGGGCATGGCACAAAAAAGATTGGGCTTTCCTACTTTCATTATTTAGCTGTTGCAACATAGTTTGCAATAATTTTATATATAGTAAATAATTAATGAACTAATGAAATACTATTGCATATTGAAAATAATTACTATTGATATTGTACTAAAATTTATAAATTGTATTGTTTGCAGTGTGTAGCTTTTAATGATGTGAACCCTCAGGCACCAACTCATATTCTGGTCATTCCTCGAAAGCCAATATCTCAACTTTCTAAGGCTGAAGATGCAGATGAACAACTTTTAGGTATAAGAATATTTTAAGCAGTTTTTAAATAAAAATTATTACGTTCTATAAACATTTTTCCTATTTCTTATAAATATGATGTGTATAATATTTCATATCTCAACCTCACATTTTATCTAATAACACAATGAAAATATAGGTATTAAATTATAATCATTTTTCTTATGGTATTTTTTTAATTTTAATTATATATAAATATGTATAATTTATAATGGCACATTTGTCTTTGTTATACTTGCAATGCAAGCACTCAATGGTTGTTGATTTACATTCTATCAGATTTTTTTAAATTAAGTATTTTGAAAACACACAATTTGCATCATATATTAAAAAAAGGAAAAGGATTAAAATAATAATATTTTTTTAATATAATATTATCATAAGAGAAACAAAATTATTCAAAGGTTTAATATTCTATTTTTCATTTTCAGGGCATTTGCTTATAGTTGCTCGTAAAGTAGCTGCTCAGCAAGGCTTAGACAAATCTGGTTTCCGTTTGGTCATAAATGATGGTAAAAATGGTGCTCAAAGTGTCTACCATCTGCATATTCATATTCTAGGTGGCCGTCAAATGCATTGGCCTCCTGGCTAATATATATATTGATAAATTTGTGCTGTGATCAATAAATAAAAATGTTTAACATGTTTTTGTTGTTTTAATTAAAATAATTGAGGCCGATCGTGGCGCAGTGGCACAAAGTGTGACTGTAAAACCGACTGGTTGTGGGTTCGATCCCCACTCGAGGAGATGAAATATTTAGTTAAATTTATACGTGTACGGTGGCGAGGTTAAGCGCGGCGTTGAGTTCTGCCACTCAACACGCAATGCCTCCGGAATTCGGCAGAAAGTGGGGAACGTAAAGTCTTAACACTGGGTTCCCTCTGCCTACCCTGCAGTGTGCGGGATACAGCGTGAAGCTAATTTATTTTTATTTTTTTTAATTAAAATAATGACGGCAGTTGTGGCGCATGGGCACAATTGTGTCAATATGAATGTGACAGGGTGTAAATTCGATTTGCATTTAACAAAATGAAATATTTAACACTTAAGTAAGGTTTCCGCGAGTACCGCCACTCAACATGCAATGCCTCCTAAAATTGGCAGAAAGTGGGGAACAGAGTGTTTTAACACTAGGCTCCCTCTGCTTACGCTGCTGTGTGCGGGATACAGCGTGAAGCTGGAAAAAAAAGTAGGTTCCCAGGTTCTCTCTGCCTACTCTTCAATGTGCACAATTCAGTGTGAAGTTAAAAAAAAAACTCCCTATTAGTGCAACATTGGTGTACCTGCGCTTTTTGAAATATGGACGCATTTTGAAATGAACTATATGAATTTTTGATACCATCATGATGCAGTGTAGTTGTGAGACCGATTTTCTGAAAGGGGAATGAATTAATCCCATTTCCTGCTTTTGTTGACGAGGTGAGATGTTAAGTTTCATAACAGATACTCAATAAATACACTACTCTCAGCCTTCTAAGCATGTTAAAAAAATATCAACATAATGGCCAAAACACTTAAGTACAGAGTACTTAAATAAATACAGTTTTGGAATATTTTCAATATTTATTTTTCTTTTTATCTTAAGTAAAATTTCGTTTGTTGAGTCCCGCCACTCAACACGCAATATCTAAAATCCTATGTATATTCCCTCTCCCTACCCTACTGTGAGCGGGATACAGTGAGGTCTTATAAAAAATAAATAATTACTACAATCAAAAAACTCATCAGATTTACTAAGAATTGTTTATGTATAATATATTAATTATAATTATTGTTTTATAACTATAGAATATCTCTCCACGTAAGTTTAGGCACGGGCGAAGATTTCGGTGATGCCAAGATGTCTCCTTATTTTACTGTAAAATAAAAACGTTAAATGGATCATTGTATTTACAAATTACAAGAAAAAGTCATCAGTAAAACGTGGTTTTAAGAAACTATTGTAAAAATATATTAATTCATCGTCGAAATCAGTACAAGTACAATGTAACCTATAAGTATGTCCCCTTGTATTTAATGTCGATTTATTGTATTTAAATTATTTTTGAAGTATTTTTGTACGTAGGTGAGCTCTTTATTTTATTCAAGGTCATAAATTATTGGTGTTAAAAAAAATTCTATAGTTTTATAACAAATAGCATATTCTACTTTTTATACATTTATATTTTAATTTTTCCTTATAGAAATTATATGTGTATATAATTTCCATATTTATTATGTGTATATTTAATCGTTTATAATAAATAAACTATTTTTATTGGAATTAAGTACTTAGTGCTTATTTACACTTATAGAATTTTAAAACAGGTGAGCTATGTTTGTTTTCTATTTCTTTACCAAGGAAAATAGAACAACATTTTATTGATTCATTTAAGTATATATTATAGCTGTTTTGCATTACAACAAAACAGTTATTATGTGTATGAAGAAACACACAGCGTTGATTGAAGAAGCAGTCTCTTAATTTCGCCTATTTGCATATATAAATGGTTGACTTACCAAATAATCCTCGAAATACTTACCTCTTTCACTTCTGCAGTGACGTACGTCATCTATTATCTGTGGCGACGTGCTGTCATCTGTCACTCATAGAAGTCTTCATAACCAGGCCCGGTCGACTTCCTAAGGGGCATGTGGGATACCTACGGGGGATTGTAAATAAGTCCCGAAAAATTAATTATGATACTTAGTGCTGCCATATTAAAGTAAAACTACTAATTAGTAGTTTTTTTATAAGTATTTTCTTGAATGATTTACATGATATTTTTGTGGTATATTTATTTAATATTTAATAAATAACTTTCTTTATAACTTTTCATGTATGCAAGGTACCATGATAAAATGTAACTCCGAAAAGAATAGAAGTTAATCTTAAATTATAATTAAAAAATGAAAACAAAAATTTGCAATGTAATTTAGTTCTATAAAGTTTTCAATTGAAATCAGAAACAATTTATGTAACCGGTATTTTAAGCGCAATAGTAGGATTATCTTTTGATATGGGGTAACATTATAATTTGCAAATGGCTAACCTACTGTTTCTTTCGGCGACCCAAACTGTTATTTAATATTCGAATTTCTATTGCATTTTATTACTTGTTTATAAGAATTAAATTGGGGGATACAGTGTGAAGCTGATAATAATAAAATTACATTTTATAGGTTCCCTAATCCTCGTCCTACCAATTTACACCGGTAAGTAATCGTTAAACATTAACTTAAACTTAAAGCCTTATTTGTAAAGATTTGTGATAATAGTTGTTTTATTTTTATTTATATTTTTATTTCCAGATTCTAGATATATCTAAATATTGCAGCTACAATTTGTGATATGGGTGGTGTCAATATATATTGCAATATTTGATCTACCTCTTACTGAAATGGTTCAGAAGTTTATTTTTAAAATATAATATAAAATGCAATACAAATATTACTTCAGAAAGGTAAGTTTTATGCTTCCATTCAACTTAATATTCCCAGGTGACCTTGGTTTTTTTCCCAAAAATATGGCTGGCCTCAAGTTTGGCTGGTTTCCATTTACTAATAATTAAATAAAAATATATTTTTTTAATTAAAATGCTATTTATTACATTATAGGTCGAGCCAAATGGAAATATATGGAACATTTCTTCCAAAAAGACTGGTGATGGAAATTTTGTTTTCGCACCAAAATTAAAACAAGACCATATATGTCCAAATGCCAAGCAGAAAATGAGAGTGAACCTTGCTGCTCAAGTGCTAAGTCACTCAGTTGCGGCAGAAATGTTTGCCAAAATATCTCAAGGTATTGTTTTAATTTCTTAAACAAGAAGCATTGTTTTTTATCTAACAATAACATGTTTGAGGCCATAGGCACATAACATGTTTGAGGTTGTAGGTTCCCTCTGCCTACCCTGCTGTGTGCGGGATACAGTGTGAAGCTAATTTATTTGTTTAATTTTAATAACGTGTTGATTTTAGTTTCTGTAACATGACCTTTATTAGCTCTTGTAATTTTCAGGATTGTTATCTGGGGAGGCAGCAGTCACTGCAAATTTAATATCAAATATGGATAAATTATTTGACTGCTTAAATAGTGATTCCCCAGATCGAAAGAGAGGAAAACCGCACTGTACCAACAACTGACAATTCACCCCATTTGGAACATTTGAAGAAAATGTATGACTTTTTTGAAAACTGTACATTTGTAGGATGTCATTGCTTGCCCCCATCTAAGGAAGGTTGGGTATGGACAATTAAAAGTATCCTAAGATTGTATAATAATTTAAAAATAAAACATAAAATAAAAGCTTTATGTACTCACCGCCTTCAGCAAGATTCCCTAGAAAATTTGTTTGGTACTATTAGAGGAAACTATGGATCAAACTATAATCCAACCTCTGGGCAATTTGTTGCTGGCCTGAAGACGGTGATTCAATCCAATCTTGCTTATTTGGGGTCAGGAAATTGTAAAGTAGATGATTGTAGTTCTATGTCAGATTATAAGGAATTTTTAACCACAACTGCACATGCACAGAATCAGAAAGTCCTTTCAAGAAAGTGTTTCTGATGCACAAGAATTACAAGCCTGTGCATATGTCTGTGGATTTTTATTAAAGAGCCTTGGCAATAAATGCAGGCTTTGTGATTCAGTTTTAAAAGCTAAACATACTGACAATATTTTATTGTACACTTTTATGGACTTCAAAGAGTATAATAATGTTAAAAAGAACTTAAACTATGTATCTGAAGATTTTATTAGATGTGTTGAGAACTGTGCTACAATTTGCAATAACTGATATGAAACATTATTATATTCTTTAAACCTCAAAAAACTGGTAATCTGTAAATTGGAAGAAAATGTAAATTTTAGTTTTCTTGCCCAGTGTGAGGATCATTTCAAAGAAAATGTTGATTTTATATGTAATTGTGTCTTCCACATAACAGTAAAAAGATTTTGTACAGTTAAAAACAGACAATTTGGAGATTATCAGAAGTCCTTAAAAAGGAAAATAGATATATTAAAAAATAAGTAATTGTATATTAATATTAGATTTAATTTAACCAACACTGTATTAAGTACATTATACCTACTTTATTATTTTTATAATTATTTGTAATAATCGGCTTCACGCAGTATCCCGCACAAAGTAGGGTAGGCAGTGGGAACTAGGGTTAAGACACTGCATTCCCCATTTTCCGCCGAATTCTGGAGGCATTGCATGCTGAGTAGCGGAACTCAACGCCACGCTTTGCCTCGACACCAGAGCAGAGAAATGAAAATATAAACAACAATTCAGTAACGCAACACTTTATTAAAATATTTATTTAATTAAAATAGAATAATAAACAGCAATGCAGCAATTTTGTTAATCCTTTATTTGTAATCCAAGTCAAATTTAAACAATGTAACAACAATGTTATGTAATAAGTGCCTACAATTGTATGTAATAAGTTAATAAATATATTTAAATTATGATTATGTTACAGATTACAATCTATTTAACTTATATAAATTTAAATTATTGTTTCTAACATAAGAGGGCAAGTTTGTCTTGCTGCAATAATATAGTCTTTATCACTATTTTATTTGATTTGCAAGAATACTATTTGTATAAATATAATTATAACAAATGTTTATAAGCAATAAAAAAGTATAAAGTGTTTATTTGTTTTATTTTTATAATTATAGAAGACTATTATTATTATTATACCAGAAATGATTCACTATTTCAAAATCATTTGGAAGTATTTTTCTTTAAAATTAAATAGTAAACTTCCAATTGATTTTGAAAGAGTGAATCATTCTGGCTTTGAATATAAATCGATTTATTACCCAAATATTAGCCAAATTTTGAATTTCCCGCCCATATCTGAGGCGGTAAATTTTAAATATTGTTTCTGGTGGGCACACAAGAGATGGCAGCAGTGGCGTTTGGTCCCCCATTTTTTTGTATGAAGTGAACATTCTTCACTTTGGGTATATGTGTTCTGTGTTCATAACTCACCAGCAAGAACCTTGCTGCAACGCTGTGTGTTTCTTCATACACATAATAACTGTTTTGTTGTAATGCAAAACAGCTATATTATGTTACTTCGAAACACACAGCGTTGATTGAAGACCTGTTTGTTTACTGCTGGTGAAAGAGAATGTATGCAGACAAAGGATGCAGACGCTATGTGATCTTAAAGAAAATTAACTTTATATACCTATATTAAAAGTGAATTTTTAATTTACCTATAAAACATTAAAGTTTTTCAAATAACTGAATACCCTTATTAAGACATTTCTTACCAATACTGTTTAACAAAGTTTTACTGGTGATCTTTCTTTAATTATTTCATCATAAAACCTTTATTTAATGGTATAAGCTCTTCTCTAAGTTAGAACAAAGTATCGTATAGTAATATCAAAATATCTTCTCAAATAATTTAGGATGTTTATATAATAAATCATATTGTATCAACTTAATAATAGATTATTACACATAATCATTTCATTATATATTAATAAACTTACTTCACAAAAAACCTCTTTTGAAATTATTAACTTATCTGAAATTTTTTATTCTTTCAATGAGTTTATTACTGTTTACTTATCTGAAACCTTTAATTCTTCCAGTATACCTGAAATATATCATTATTATATCTTTTTTAAAATTTCCTTTTGTTGTCAAAGTTGTTGTCTCTTTGAATATTTAGACCATCATTTAATAAATTAATATATTTAATCATTATTATTATCAAATGCTGCTGCTGCTTTCTTGCTGACAAGAGAAATATGTCTCCTTCAAAATTAAGACCATTTAAGTGGCTGGTTTAATAAAATTCATTATTGATATAAAAATGCCTACATAAAAATCAAAACTGATTGGTCCTTCAAACATTTGAACCTAAAAATAAAATGAATACTGACTGATATATTAGATATTCTGATACATCACAATGTGAGAGTACAACAAAATAATATTATGGTGTGCCACAATTTCCTTGTGCTATGCTTCCAGAAAGTTATAATTATAATGTATAGTAACCACTGTCTGTGTGTACTTTCTGTCTGTCACATTAGCACCTAGCCATCAGGTTATAATACATATACATTCAGTTTTACTTGTCTATATCAAGTCTGGTATCTTTTCCAATTTCTGTTTTAATAACAATAAAATATGGTATTTCTTTCAATTCCTAATATTTATTTATTATTTCAATTTCTGTTTAAATATTACCATTACAATCAAAAGTGTATCTTGATCATCTCACCTTCAGTTTTTATTATATTGTATCTTTCTGATTTTCCTAATCTTTAACGGACTTGTTTCATGGTTCCTCTATTTGAATGCACTAGTCTTCAGCTAGGTTCTCAATATGTAAGTCTCTTATATTGTGCCCTAGTGCTCAGTGACTAAGTATCTATAGTATAAAGTTTGTCCTCTGTTATATATGGTTTTGATAATTAGCTATGAATTATTAAGGTACCCACAACTTGTGTCAC
This sequence comes from Heliconius himera, assembly GCA_021202915.1. Classification (NCBI taxonomy): domain Eukaryota; kingdom Metazoa; phylum Arthropoda; class Insecta; order Lepidoptera; family Nymphalidae; genus Heliconius; species Heliconius himera. Next base: position 204,577 of record JAJHJA010000153.1, on the reverse strand, counting down.
TTTTATAATAAAAGTAATATTAAAGTAGAGTAAGTTGATATAATGCTCTTGTCATGAACTTTTTGTTATTAAAGTAATTGAGAATAAATAATTATGTGTCTAAATATAATATCCTCCTAGATCTAGAACAATAGATGTTATTATGAGTCCCTTGTGACGTTTAGTCGTGCAACGGCCATTTGGACCAGCCCACTATCTGGACAGAGAATGGTCCACCACATCTTAGATCTCCATATTTTATAAGGCCTCCGGAGCCTGGAGCAACAGATGTTCTTTAGACATGACTTCCCTGAGTAGTGTATCCCAGTCTCTTGCGTCTCACCCATTTTTGGACATATAAGCTGTAAGTCCTTAGTGACGTTTAGTCGCACAACGGCCGACCATTTGGACAGAGAAAAATCCACGTCTAGGACGCTCCATATTAAATAAGGCCGCCGGAGCCTGGAGCAACAGATGCCATTCCGGCATGCAAATGGTGGTCAGCTTTATATCTCTCGATAGATATACCACCGTCAGAGTGATGATCAGACGATCTGCTAACTTCCAGATATATCATCAAGTTTAATAGTTAATACCTGGGTCTGTTCCTTAATTTTCAAATATACCATAAAATAAAATTACTTTCACACATTGATATAGTACTATATTCACACTCTGAAAGCTTATTTTCCTTGTGCTTAGTGTTATATAAATATTGAACATTTCCATTAATCTACATGCTATATATCACATCTGATTCATTCAGAACCTGCTTTCCTGAGATAAAGCACATTCAGGTGGACTACTCAACCTACATACACTGCGGTTTTGTTGAGAAATAGAATTACAGGTGTTGTATAGAGACTATGGATACCCTTCTTATGATTTGACTTCCTACTAAGTCTGTTATTGGCAACTGTGTCAGGTAAACTACTCAACCCACATGTGCTGTGGTCTACTTGAGACAATTTGACTTTCCACTAAGTCAGTTATTGACTAATATAAGTATTGGTTAATTGGTTAATATGCATAAAGATCCACTTTTCCAACATCTGCCTAAAGAATCAAAGGCAATGGCAGAAGTAATTGTGCTCCATAACAACCCTCACACTCACACTCTTTTCTTTAGACGGTACACAACATAATTTCACACACAATTTAATTTAAGTGCTTCATTTAGACAACCAATAATACATAATCTCATGTATTTTATATGAATTGTGTTTACTGACAGCAATCGTGGATTTGTAGCTGTATCAAAGATATTTCAATGTTTAATGATTAACTCAGCAGCCAAAATGTAGCATTAGTTTACTATTTCTGAAATATGAATTGTTAATGTCAAATATGTCCTGATCAATTGCCATCATAAATCTGTTGGGATACACAACAACATATAAATGCCAGGTGATATGCCTGTGCTTTACTACCACAATCTACAATTGGTAACCATAGTAAATGTCTGGGAGGCTCCCAGCAAGTCAAAGAAGTTGAATATATGCTAATGCATCTCCTGGTTTTTAATGATCCTCAAAAAACAATTCTCTGGGTGTAGTATAACAATAAACATAGAAATAATAGAGGTTATGTCTACCTTTTTTCAACCAAGATGATATAATTTGTAACTCTGTATGACTTTTACTAAATAAACTTGTTATTCTTTCAATTGCAATAATAATACATTTTATAAATATATTTCTTTATTCTATTCATTCCTATCCAATTGAGTTTCCTTTTCTGTTCTATCATCTTCTTTATTTATTATTATTTTTGTATTTAAATTAATTTCTTTTATGATCTATTTCCTTTTATCTATATTATACCTTTTTTTTTTTTTTTTTAATGTATGCAAAAAACACATACACTACATTTCTAAACTTTTATTTATTAATTTAGGTTACAAACTCTTTAAGTAAGAAGATGTTATGAGACCCAATGTATTACTGTCAATTTATTTATTTTAAACTTTGATTAAAACTCTGTTAATTTCACATATTACACTAAATATACAAAATTACACACTTTATATTCTATCATTAAATGATTTAATTCTTCCGAAGACCTGGATCCAAGTAATGTGGAATAGTCAGTCAGCCAGTTTACCAAATTGTTTAGCCCAAGCAAACAATTTTGTTCAATGTTAGATATCTCTCTCAGTAGATGATATTTAGTTTCATTTTATTAAAGTTACACAACTCCTTGTTAACTACTAACTTTAAAAGCTGGAGTAAATTTGCACAACCATTACAGACTCCCAGTTCCTGTAGTCTGTAGTCACTTATTGACAGTGGTCAACCTCTTGTCTGTTTATCACAATACTACCATTCTTGTTCATACACATTTTCAGCGACAAGTTACATTCTTTTATGTCACTAAGCTGTAGCTCTGTTATAGATAATACAGGATTATCATAATAAATTCCTATAAGAAATAAAATTAACACAAAATGTTGTTGTGTGTTGTTACAAATAAAGTTCAAATTCAAATTATACTGCATTTCAGTATTAAATAGACAGTTATTGTCAAATGAATATAGAGCCACCACCGGCCCAAGGAGCAGTTCTGTTGCCTAAGAACTAAAAAACATAGCTCTTTTCAATAAAAGTTACAATTTTAAAACAATGTAATCGCAGCTATGCTTCAAACTATTATTTACATAGGTACATGTTATTATTACCATCTGTATTTACATAGGTACATGTTATTATTACAATCTGTAATGCAAGTAATTATATATAGAATAATAAGCTTTACTATTACTTTTTTATAGTTATCATAAACATTTTAGATCTATGTCTGTATATAATGTACAGTAAAGTCACTTAATAAGTGTAAGGCTTAACCTTGCCCATGTTAAATAGAATGTTTTAAAAGACATTTTCGAAATAACCTTGAGTGTTGACATTTTTAATGTATAATATTTTGTCAAAATATCATATAGAAAATCTCTAATAAAATTCAGTAGCTATGTAATAGCTTATATGCTGAAATATAACTTACCAGTCTCAATTAGACTACTATTTTAATTTTCTAAGTATCAGAAGTTTGTACTTTACTTTTGAACTCTTATATAGTAAAGGGGCTTACAATTTTTTCTTCTCATTTTTAGTAAGCTAGGAAAAATAGCTAAAAACTTCAAGGGATCGTTGGCCATTTTGAATTCTGAAAACAGCAACTTTCCTTTTCCTGAACGATATACACTCATTTTTACTTCTGAAATATATACACTCATTTTGCGAGACACAACACAAATATAAACTAAACTCCTTTATATAAAAATATTTAACACAAAATTAATCTAAATGATTAATGATTTTCGAGAAAAATTTTGTTATTTATAAATTTTTCATCCGATCGCGGCAAAATTATAAGACGCTATGAGTGACAGATGACAGCACGTCGCCACAGATAATAGATGACGTACGTCACTGCAGAAGTGAAAGAGGTAAGTATTTCGAGGATTATTTGGTAAGTCAACCATTTATATATGCAAATAGGCGAAATTAAGAGACTGCTTCTTCAATCAACGCTGTGTGTTTCGAAGTAACATAATATAATATTATAAATCGGAAAGTGAGTTTGTGTGCTTGTTTCATCTTCACGCGTAAACTAACGGGTCGTTCCCAATAGAAAACCTTTCGCCGGTGAACCGGTATTCTACGCTATTCATTCACCAGAGAACAGTATCAACTATCATCAGTTTTTAGTTATTTATTTTAATATGCCTCGTAAACGTAAATCTAACTTGGCCAGAGATTCTAAACGGGCACGGAAAGCGAGAATTGCTCGGTCAAAAGAATCCTATGAGCAAACAGAATTAAGAAGACACAAACAAGCCAAGCGGCAATCTACCTTGAGAGCTGGTGACTCAAGTTCATCGAAACAAGAAAAGTTAGAATCTCAAGGTAAACGCCAAGATACTTTAACAGCATCAGAAATTCTGTTTCAATGTAAAAATCGTTTAAGTAAACAAGCTGCGTTGCAGGAAGCTATTAGAGCGAAACAAACTCCAAAACAGTTGCAGGCGAAAATAATCGTTGATGCAAAAAGAGAAAAAGCACACCGTCGTATATTAACAATTATTGACTACTATTTATGGCTATCAACGCAAGCCAAGACGCAGGTAAAAGTTAATTAGGTAATTAGTATATAATAATTTATTGAGGGTTTTTAGCTTCACGCTGTATCCCGCACAAAGCAGGGTAGATAAGGGAACCTAATGCAAGAATACTTCGTTAACTACTTTCCACCCAATTTACGTTGAAACGACGTTGCATGTTAAATAAAATTATTTAATTTCCCAAATGGGATTCGAACCCGCGACGGCCGCGTTGTGCCGTTGTGCCACGACGACCTTATCATTTGAAAATTATATATTATCTGACATCATTATTCACTTGTGGTTTTTGTATTCTGGCAACACTAAATCGACCCGTAATAACAATAAGATTAACGCATAAAAATAAACAAAATATTTTTGTTTTGATTATATTTTGCAATATAAACAATATGAATGTAAATCAACTTATCAACAACATCTTCAGCAATTTCCAGAAAAGTTTGGACGAAGAGCAGGAATTACGTGAAGTAAACTATTAAGTTATCTATTTGATCGTCTTAAAATTTGTTTTGTTGAAAATGTTACCTTTTATTAATCAAGTTTTATATTTATTACTAATTATGTAATGATTAAGTGGTTTTATATTATTAATAGTAAAACCTTCTACAAACAATCGTTAATAAGTACTTTGTATGTTTTAATGGAATACATCAAACATTTTTAGGTTATACGCAACATTTGCAAAGAAGTGGATCAAATATCTCGTCGGATTACAACGGTTCTTCAAGTAATACACCATAATGAGGCCGACAGTAAGTTAATTATTTTGAATTATTCTTCACTATTTAAAAATATACTAGATTATTATATGTAATATTATGAATAGTTTGGTATTCTATTCAAAACTCACACAATGTTAATGAACAAGGTTTTTTATATTTTAGAATAGTTCTCGATGTTTTATTGACTATTGCCTACAGATAAAAATTATTCACATTTACTGATGAAAAACTGATTGAACTATCTTAGGACAATGAGGAAATCAAAACAATGAATTCCTTTAACAGCTATATTACAATAATAATTGTAGAAAACTAGTCAGTAGACGTCATTTTTTGTATTGTTTTATGCTTTTATGTAGGCAGAGGAAACTTAGTTGATCCATTGGGGTGAGTAAGTGAGATTTATATTTAAGTTATTGCCATTGCCATGATTCCTGCGCCTCAAAATGAAATGTCAAAAAATTAAACAGTGCATGAAGAATAAAATATCTTAAAGACTAGGTTCCTTCTGCCTGTCTACATTGCTATATGTGGTGTACAAGAAAGCTAAAAAGATGATTAAGGAAAAAAATAAACAAATTCAAAGTATTTTTTGTTATTATTTCAGTTGGCCCTGCGTGCCTTCTGGCCCGAGAATTGTTGGAAACATCTCGGGAAGGTTATGGCAGACTCAAACAAGCTGTGCCCGCAACTGATTATTATAAGTATGGTATATCATATATTCTATTATTTATTTAAACATATGGTTGGAGGCCAGCGGTAGACTAAGTGCAAATTTAGGTTTCCGCCATTTATGAAATAGTTACTCAGATTCAGGCAGAGAGTAAAGAATGGAGTGTCTTAACATTAGGTTCCGAGGTTCATTCTGCCTATTCTGCTATATAGGGGATAAACAGGAAAAGGGGAAGGGTGAGAAGGGCAGGATAAGAAAAAGGGGGGATTAAAAGAAGGGGACATCACTGTTATGGAGTGGATAGAGGGTATAACAATTGGTGTTTGAGGATCTGGGGTTGTATACCCTTATGCCCAAGAACAAATATTGGACATATATTAGTCAGGGACCCTCTAAAAACTTCTATTTATAATCCAAGACTTATTTTATATACATTTACAATACTTTAACACAAAACTTCCTTTCTCTACTATGTTTGTAATTTTATTTGATTTCAACCAGAAAAAACACTGCATACATTGTGCTGAAACAAAATAAATAGTATTCTCTTAAGGAGTGACTTTAATGAATGTAAAGGGAATTTGTTTTTCACTCTATTACATGTTGAGTGGCAGAACTCAACACATTTGTCTCGTTATTAGAGAGAGGAAATGAAAATATTAAATATTTCATTTCCTCAAGTGGGAATCGAACCTACAACCGACACAAGAAATTAGTACCCATGTGGTCTCTAAAGGCCTGTAAAATGGTTATTTAGTAACAATAAATATAACTAAATTATTCTAACACAATCAGGAATACAATGACAAAACAAAATAAATATTTTTATTGCATAAACTTGTTATCTGTTTCAGAAAGTTCAATCTACAAAATTTACTCTAAAGTGAATTAAATAACTTACTTACAGATATCAAGACCACTGGCGTTACATGACTCAACGGTATTGTTACTTAATATCTCTCATAATTTGGTTAGAAAAAGGAATTTTGGCACAACATGAAACTGTAGCTGATATTTTAGGCAGTAAGTACATATTATTTTTATTGAATAAATAAACCAGTTCAGTGTGAGTTGGATTTGGCTCCGAGGGCTTAAAAGAGGTTTTAAAAGTTGTCCAACTTGTGTTTGCTAGTATTGCATGTTGTATGTAATGAATTACTTGTAATGTTTTTTTTTCTGTGGTATATCCAATTAGCGCCATGTCTTACTATTTATGGATTTTTTAGATAAGGAGATGTTATACACCTGCACATTAGAGCTCAAAAAAGGGGATTATCAGTTTGATATGTATATATGGTGGTATTTGCCAAATATCTACAATACCACATATATCAACATATTGATCCCAGCTTTTGAAAGGGTCAGCATTTCACTCCCGGGAATGATATAGCAATACTCTTGCATCCGACACAGCATATCTCATCATCTGACACTATGTTGAATAAGAACGAACTAAAAGCTGAGCCCTGATGAGCTCATACTGTACTCTGAAAGCATAACTAACCATAGAAGTGTATGAATCGTAGTATATGTCTCTGATAATCTCAATATATGCATCAGGGATCCATCTTTGGATCACAATGCCCTCCACATATACTGACGAAGCACACAGTCAAAGGCCTTCTGCAGATCTAAAAAGGCCATATGCCAGTTTGTAAATGAGCTTGTGGCCCTCCACAGTTTCAAGTTTATCATTTGGTGGTGATAAATTCTCACTGCGGGCTCTGGCTACAGCTCTTTCTGGCACGTTTTGCTACTATGTTCTTTAGTCTATCTTGAGGAAATTGGATTGCTGATACTCCTTAAAGCCATCCTTCTTTTCACGAATCACCTGCACCTTGTCATTCCACAACCAAATCTCCCTTAGTCTCGGTGTTAGTCGAAAGATTATGATTTTACCACGAAGTAGGACTGCATTTTTTTTTTATGGAAAAAACAAGGCAAACGAGCGTTCGGGTTACCTGATGGTAAGTGATCACCGCCGCCCACGACCCCGTGCAACACCAGAGGAGCTATAGGTGCGTTGCCTGCCTTTAAGGTGGATTGGGCACCGGAGCCCGGCATTACCTGATGCGAAATGCGGTGGCATAAAGCCACTACTTCACGCCGGTTTTAAATGCCGGGGGTGGTATTGATCCGGTCGAGTCTGCCCATGCGTGTTGCCATTGCTGGCGACGTGACTCTACCACACGTACTTTAGTCGCCTCTTACGACACCACCAGTACCAGGGTGATCCTATTCTAGGCCGGGATCACACGGCAAATAAGGAGCCGAGGATTCTTTTAAAAGAACATATTCACGACGGCCATATCATACGCAACACAGGTTCTCAGAATATATTATCTGTATTACGAATACCGTATCCAAAACCCCCGTGAACACGTACATACGACTCACCACATATATATATATAAATACTATTAGGTAATAATTGAGTATATTTATCTATTCTTTTAATTTCTCAAAGCGCGGCGTTGCGACCCGATTTGATACAATGACCCAAAAATTTTGCTGTGCGTAGTAAAAGGAATGTTAACACTAGGTTCCCTCTGTCTACCTTGCTGTATGCGGGTTACATGCGTGAAGCTAAAAAAACATATTATTTTAAACAACTATTTTATTTCAGTAAGTGCTGTGGAGGAGAAAGAAGGCTTTCATCTTGACATCGAGGATTATCTTGTCGGTCTTTTGAATCTCTGCTCAGAGTTGGTAAATATTATAAATTTATATTATAACTTTATTTTGCATACTTATTTTAGGAAACATATAGAAATTTGAACGGGATTTCAACACGCACCTCTTGAAAACTGTCCAAACGCTCTGGCTGCTACGGTTGTAGGATCTATCGTCATTCATTAATACACTCCGTCAAGTCAAAGTGCAGGGTTGAGTTCCGCCACTCATCACGCATTCTTTCGAATTCGCACATAATGTATAATAAATAGTGTCTTGACATTACTTTTTCTCTGGCTGACGCTTAAAAAAAAATGTATTTCAAATGTAAAATGATCATTATTTTTTTTAGTCCCGTCTTGCAGTGAACTCGGTGACGCGCGGTGATTATGAAAAGCCTCTGCAAATTTCCAAATTTGTGATGGAACTGAATGCCGGATTTAGGTAAGAGAACATTATTCATATTTTTTATCCAGAAGTCCCGACTGTGTCAGAAGGAGGGTAATGTTTTCATGTCAGTTAATAAAAGAATGTAAGCAACTTCCGTTGGTTTTATATTTCGTATTTAGTTTACTTTTTAGATATTTTTTTGTGTGGGGTGCTTATTGAATTTGTGATTTATAGTTGCGATAATTGTGTAGTTAACTTTATTATTTAATTGATAGATATTTTAAATGAGTGATAATTAAAAACCCCACCAAAAGTAAACAAACAACTGATAATCTTCAAACAGCTGAACATATTTTCTTAAATTGTAGCTAAGATCACTCTATTAAGTCACCTTTTAAACAACAAAAAAAAACAAATCAATATCGGGTCATAGGCGTGGGAGCTATGATGCCACTGACAGATATACAGATACACCTACTCGTACACCCATACATACTTTCACACTCAAAAACGTTAACTTTTAAATGTATTTCAGATTATTAAATCTCAAAAACGACCATTTACGCAAAAGATTCGATGCCTTGAAGTATGACGTGAAGAAGATAGAGGAAGTGGTGTACGACCTCAGCATTAGAGGCCTCCTGCCCAAGATGGAGGCCCAGGATATTAATGAATAAATTTCTATTATACTACTATTGGCTTTTATTTAATTAGACATTTTTATTATTACCTCTTAAAAAAAGTATATATTAAATTCACCCTGTATCTCGTACACAGCACAGCAGGCATAGAGAACTTATTGTTAAGTCATTTTACTGACCACTTTCCGCCGAAGTTTTGAGGCATTGTGTGTTGGCGGAACACACTTTGACTTCACTTCTCACTTTTGTGCCGAAGTCCTGGAGGCACTGCGTGTTGAGAGCGTGTTACCAAAAATTAAATTAGAGTTACAGTTAGTACCAATAAGTAGGAGAGATAAGAAGAAATGTTTACGCTGCTAATACAAACCAAAATTGCCCTTGCTAACTCGCTTATATTTTTAATTTTTGATTATGCGGATGTTAGATATCTTGACAGTTAAGAGGAGCAAATGAATACATTTAAATCGCTGCAAAATATTGACATCAGTTTCATATTTGGAGTGCATAAATATGAGCACATTTCCAAATTTCGTAATATGCTTAAGTAGCTCCCTATCCGCCTTCGCAAGAATACTCGCATACTACATTTCTCTATTCTCTCTCTCTTAAATAAGGAGGTTATTTGAAGAAAAAAAATCATGTTTCTTTAGTACATCCACTTACGTTCCCTACGGTTTCTTGGAAGAGATCGCTTTAAACGATAAGATCGCCTTATTGTACTTTTTGATTATTTATAAGTTTGTATGTTATGTTTTTTTTTTCGTATTATTTATTACTAGCGGCTCGCCCACGACTTCGCCCGCTTAAAATACATGATTATTGATTTAACTAGCGGCTCGCCCACGGCTTCGCCCGCTTAAAATACATGATTATTGATTTAATAAGCAGAATTGATTGACAACTATAATGACTTCTATTATGATTTTTTTACGACATTATCGTCAAAGAATTTTTGATTGTTTTAAATAAAAAAATACGACCATTGTTGATATTTGATATTTATAAAATACACATAAAGTTAATTATTTATTACACGTATATATTTTTGTAACTTTATGTTGTTTTTACCTATATAATATACTCTGTTAAATGTGCTGATGTCAGTCAATAATTTAATTTACTCATTCAGAAACAGCCTTAAATGTTAAATTATTGATTTGAAGGATTCATAATATTTATTGTAAGATAACTGTAATAATTGCATATTAACTCCTGTACAGTTTTTAAATTAGTTACATATATTATATGAACGAATCAACCAAAAAATCTTTGTATTTACTTGATATTTCTTTCAAGATCCTTCTTTATCTCTGTGTTGAATTAATTACGACCTAAACTTAACTGTTATGATTTATGAAGGTAATCCCCGCTAACAATTCAATTTTGTTAACTTTATTGTATAAAATATTATATAACAGTGCTTCAAAAATATATATTTTATCAACAGTCATATAACCCAGACGTTTCGAATGTCATTCTTTAGCCAAGAATCTTACCAGCGCGATTGCTATATAATATTCGCAGGCAAACTAATGCCTTGAGTTCATTCAAATGACGATAACTTTTTTTTTAATGAACCGATTTTGATGAACTAAACTTTAGTAGTTAAGTCGAGTTAAAACAAAGTAATTGGTGAAATTTTCAAGTAAATCGGTTCAGTACTTTCACTGAAAAATGTGGACAAAAATATCGACAAACAGACTGACAGACAGACAAGAAATTCAAAAAAAATCTTTTTCTTTCTATTATTCGTTTTAAGTGTCCCTCTATCCATTTCAGTCAAAATTACTAAATGTACAGACAAAATATTTTTACTGTCTTATTATATATAGAGATCACTTTTTAGTACAGTTAACATCAGATGAGATAACTAAAAATAGCCATAATATGAGTTATGAATAAACTAAACTTAACGGTAATTGGCGTTGCATATCTCCTTTTATCGGATGCGCACTCTTAGACGTGGTTACCCTACAGTTATATTAATAATCTTTTTTTAAGGTCGATTTAAACTACAAATACACCTGTGATTCTTATCTATTCAAACGTAACAATAACATCCGTTTGGAATTATTGTTTTGAATATGATAAATATGGAAAAATATTTATTGAAAAGTAAAGGCTTTAATTTTTATTTTATCTTGTTGGATTGACGCAATCTTAGATAATACACGTCGCTTATTAAATTAAAATGTAATCTAATCAATAAAGTCTGATTAAATTTGAATTAAAGTTACAAAAATAAAATGCAAAGGGCGGCCTTGAGTTCTGCCACTTAACACGCAATGCCCCCAGAATTCTGCAGAAAGTGGAGAGAGAACAGAGTGTCTTAACACTAGGTTCCCTCTGCCTACTCTGCTGTGTGCGGGATACAGCGTGAAGCTGAAAAAGCATATAGCATATATGCAATATGCATACTTTGTGTGTATTTTTAAAAATTACACAAAAATGCCACAGATTTTTTTTGTTTCGCGGAGTTGTTAGCGTTTACAAACTTCGTAACATAAAAAACATATAAATATAACAACTACAATTAGTCAAAAACCTATCAGAAAATAAAAAAAATTTGCAAAACAAATTTTCTTTAACATTTTCATGCTCAAACATGATATTTAATACAAATTATTTTGTATGGCTTATATTTCGAAAATGGTAAAACTACGGACCATGCAATATAGGGTAAAAATTGTTACTCGACTGTTTAAGTTAGTCTTTAATTATATTGTATACTAGCGGCCTGCTCGCGGCTTTGCCCGCTTGAATTACATGATTATTCATTTAAGAAATATAGATATTACAAACAGCCTTAACTATTAATTAATTGATTTGGATAAGTACTCACGATATTATTTGTAAAATAACTTATCTAGCTCCTGTACAGTTTTTAAATTAGTAACATATATTATTAGTTAAATATATAATTGGTATACAGAATATACATAGAGAGCACGTTTTTAGGCATTTTTATATAATCTATAAAATAATCAACATTTTCGGTCAAGTTCAAGTCGTACTCATGCCCCGAGAGTTTCGTACCAGTTTCATGAATGAGTTATTTTTTTATACGTTTCTTAAAAAAATATTAACAACATAAACGAACGAACGGACTGAAGAACCTATTCAAAATATTTCTTTGAATATTAAGTCATTCTTTATCACTGTGTTAAATAATTACGAATTAAGCTAGACTGTTACGAAGGTAATCTTCACCAACAATTCAATGTAGTTTACTTTGTAGTTAGTACTATGAACAATTGTACTTTAAAAATACGTAAATTTATCAACAGTCAAATAAATAAGACGTTTCTAAAGTCGTTCTTTTGGACTTACAATTGAACTGTAACCATTCGAACATTGTTAGAAAAATACTACTATGTTTATGTTAAATTTATTATAAGTATAGATTACACTTACATGACGTAATTAATGTTTAGCAAATAATAACTCAACAATATGTTTCATGCGTTATCAACATTCATTATTATTTTTTTATATTTATTATTATATGAATTAGTGTTTAACTCCACAGAATGTTTTTTGCGGAGTTAAACACTAATTACGACGGGAGGAATATGAGTGATGAGTGACATCAACCTTTCCAAATTATAAAAATATTTTTTTTATGCACAGCGCCATCTATTTAAATTTCACCTAACATAAAGATAGCGTTACGTGTATGAAAGAGAGTATCAAGATTCGTTAGTACCTATTATTAGTTGTCAATAGATAGAGTTACATGTATCGATTTTTTACTATCTCAAATATAAACTTCTTGAAAACTTAAATACTTATATCTTTTGATAGAGTGAAGCGATTACAATGAAATAAACACTAAAAGCTACTTTGATTTATTTGTAATTTTTATGTATAAAAGTTTCTTAAATTTATTGTGTACTTTTTACGTGATGCATGTTGACATAAACAGATAAACAGACAAACAGACAAAATTCCAAAAATGTTGAAAATGAATTCTGTTAATTATCCTTTACAGGATTTGAAGGATGTTAATTATCGTTTGTACAGAAACGACTTTTCTACAGATTTATTATAAGTATAGATTAAAAAGTTTCGATTTCGGTTTCGGCCGAGCCTGAGAGCAAAGTTGAAGGTTCGGTTTCGGTTATATATTATATATTCTTTTGAACTAAGTATCTATAATTTTTATTTACTCTATCCTCCTGTAAAAATTTTTAAAGTTAATTAGTACGCGTAAAAGATCATAAATTTCCTTCAAATTCCAAATGAGATTTGAATACAACAACGCACATATTTAGTCACAAATGCAGGACCTATTTTGTCACTGTATTATTAAGTTTTACGTTACTATGGCTGAGTTTTGTAAGTAAATTTTCGTGCATAGCAGTATATAAGACCAATCAGTGCTATTAATTATTAATTGCATACAATAGTAGCTTTGACTTTAAATAAAACTTATGCTTGAGATAATCTTGTTGGTTTGGAAATATAAAATATTTGATTCTGTTGATAACGTTGCAAAAGTAATTACGAAATGATATAGGCCTATCTATATAGAGTTAATTGATAAGCTTCTAATATAATTTTAAAATACATATATTTATCCAAGACGCTCTCCTTCTAGTTACGCGTGAACATCGATCGGGTCGAAATGTTTCTTATTCTGATTTGCGTATTCGTCATAGCCTTTTACCTCTATGGAACTAGGAATTATAACTATTGGGCAAGCAAAGGTGTCAAATTCGAAAAGCCTTTAATCTTTTTTGGTAGTAACTTAAAAGGATTCATCGACAAAGTTAGCGTTTCTGAGAGATTTGCAGCTTTATATCGGGAATATCCAGATGACAAATTTGTTGGGTTTTACGAAGCTAATAATCCGGCTATCCTGATTAGAGATCCAGAGTTAATAAAACATGTCCTTATTAATGATTTTCGTCATTTTCACTACCGTGGATTGAATCCCCATAAAAAAGTGGTGGAACCTTTACTAAGGAATTTATTTACATCAGACGGTGATATTTGGAAATTAATGAGGCAGAAATTGACACCAACTTTCTCTAGCGGTAAGTTAAAGGCAATGTTCCCATTGATAGTGGAGAGGACAGAAAAATTAGAGAAAATTGCTCTTAATTTGTCAGAAACTCGTGAAGAAGTAGATGTCAGAGAACTAATGGCAAGATACACAACCGATTTTATTGGTGCTTGTGGCTTTGGCATTGATTCAGCTGCTTTAAATGACGAAAATTCAGATTTCCGAGAATTGGGCAAACGTATATTTACTATTACTGCAAGAGATCAATTTGTGTCATTATTGAAAAGAATGTTTCCAGAAACATTTAAGCATCTCACTTTTTTCGCTCCTGAAATCGAAAAGAAAACTGTTTCCATAGTAAAGCAAATTATGACACAAAGAAATTATAAGCCCTCAGGGAGAAACGACTTTATTGATATGATGCTGGAGCTAAAACAAAAAGGTAAAGTGATCGGAGAATCATTAGAACAGCGGAATCCTGATGGATCCCCAAAAATAGTTGAACTAGAACTAGATGATCAATTGCTTGCTGCTCAGGTGTTTATATTTTTTGCTGCTGGATTTGAGACATCTTCATCGGCTGGTAGTTTTCTTCTTCACAAGTTGGCATACAATCCTGAAGTTCAAGAACGGTGTCAGAAAGAGGTTGACGAGGTGCTCAAAAAATACGATGGAAAATTATGTTTTGATGCTATTAAGGACATGAAATATTTAGAAATGGCTTTCAAGTAGGTATTTTTTATCCTCTCGTATTAAATGCATTATCTTGTGACAGATACAAAAACTATTCTAGTACTTTTATATAAAAAAATCCTTAGACTGACTTCCACAACTAAACAATTGCATAGCATCTTAACATTTTAATAACTAAGAAATTAGTTTTCATTATTTTTACGGGAATATCCACCTACTATGAAACCTTCAACATTTGCTTCTATGTTTATGTACTTCCGCATATAGGATACACAAAGAGAACTTATTAAGACAATTTTGTTCCCTTCTTTCCGTCGAATTTTGGAGGCTTGCGTGTTGAGTAGCTCAACTGCGCTTTGTCCTATTACCAGAGAGATGAAAAGAAATTATTAAATACTTTATTTTCACGTGTGGGAATTGAACTCACAACCTGTCGCGTTTACAGTCTCAAGCTTGTGTCTGCACCACGACCCGGCCTTAGAAAAACTACGTAATAAGAAAATGACATATCGCACTTTTAGAATTATAGTGACCTGATGTCCTTTCTGACCAGAAATTGACCTTGTTCCCCACTTATGTGAAGTGAACCAAGTGTCTTAACTCTAAATTCTCTCTGCCTACCCTGCTGTGTACAGCGTCGTTTTAGGTCAATTTCTGACAAAAACTCAAAGTCATGGTTTTTTGATTAGGTCACTATAATTCTAAAGGTGCCATATGTACATTTCATATTTCCAGTCTTACATTTAAAAATACATTTATATGTTGGTACATATATATAAATATAATAAATAAAATAAATAACATAGCAGGGTAGGCAGAGGGAACCTAGTGTTAAAACACTCCATTCCCCACTTTCTCCCGAATTCTGGAGGCATTGCGTGTTGAGTGGCAGAACTCAACGCCGCGCTTGTCCTCGACACCAGAGCGAAGAAATTAAAATATTAATTTAAGTAAATGTTTCATCTCCTCGAGTGCGGATAGAACCTACAACCAGGTTTTACAATCACACTTTGTGCCCCTGCGCCACAACTGGCCTCAAAATATAATATAGTATAAAAAAAAATATTATAGTATAAATATGTAATTTTAGTACATACAAAATAACATACTTATTTTCAATCGATGAGGGCAAGGTATAAAATGTCAATTATGAAGAAAAATTAATCAGGCCATTTCAAAGATAAAGTGAAATAGCTTCGATTACCGATAACTAATCTCTATATCACTGTACGGTGATTTTTTTATTGAGAATATTCGAACATTAGATCCATTTAAAACAACGCATGTTGTATAAAAAAAGGATGTACCCAACTAAACGATGCAATGGTTTTGAGCTCAATCTAATTTCTTGATATAATGACATAAGACATCATCATCTTTAACATCATGAAGGGCTTGTGCTCGACATAAGCTTCTCAAATATCACGTTACTAAGTTCGATTTTAGTAACGTGATATTTGAGAATTATTTTTTATAGCGCCTTTAATATGAGTGTATGAGTACACAAAATCAGGAAGGTATCAATGAATGCCTATTTAGCTTCTTCATAAATTTTAAATAAATGTTAGTTTTATAATATTTCAAAGTCTCTTTTAAAAATAAGAAAGAGAAATATTTAAAAATTGAATCTGTATATCGTTCAATTACAACATATAATAGTCCAAATTAATTGTTTATTGGCAAAACATTTTTCAGAGAAAGTATCCGCTGCTTGCCATCTCCAGGATTTTTGGTTAGGAAATCCACTTCAAAATACACTTTGCCAGGTACCAATGTCTCGCTGGACAAAGATGTAATTGTCATCATCTCGACAGAGGGCCTTAGCTCTGATGAACAGTACTTCGACGACCCTGAAGAGTTCAGACCGGAGAGATTTCATCCAGATAATATTGATCTCATTAAAAAATGCACTTACATGCCTTTTGGTGATGGACCTCGCTCTTGCATTGGTGAGATTTTTAAATTCCTATATTTAGTACAAGTAAGAGACCGCAAATAAAATTTCATAAAAATATAAATGTATAATAGGAGCCAAATTCAATATTGAATTATACGAACCAAGATCACATTTATTGCCACAGTATTTCAAGTATAAGTTAACTTAGCTTCACGCTGTATCCTTAGCGGGGGTAGTCAGAGAGAACGGAGCGCCAAACGCTGCGATCGCTGCCGTATAACAGCGTCGGTACCAACACTGCATTGTGTACGGCCAAACGCGCAGCTGTGCTGACGTTTCGTCGTCTTATCAATGCACTTAGGTGCATGAGAGAGGCATTCATTCATCATGAATGGAGCCTTTGCTGCATTGATAAGACGGTGGAACGTCATCATTCCACATCCATCTCGTATCTTTCAAAATTAAAGTGTTACAAATTATACCTGTTATAAGTCCATTATCCGTAAATGTATGTAAATTGGTTAACGCTAGGTATCTGATAATAGATAATTATAGATAATTACTTTAATTTCGATCTGTTTTCAGATCGCAATTAATACATCGATTTATAATCCGCAAATTAATTAGTTTTCTGGAATGTTCTACTTATTGCGTCACAAATATAAAATATTATTATTATAAAAATACAGATAAAATTAGATGACGTGGATTCTAGCAACCATTGCTTATTCTCATATAAGATTCTGCAAAATCCATTTCTTTATACAAGTGGTCCAAATGAGGTTTCTTAGATTTTGTTACATAGTTATAAGTCGATACTTAATAAAAGTGTATTGAAAACGGATAGAAAGATTGTGTATTGCAAGAATACTAATAGAAAACAATCAATGCTTAATAACTTAAGATATTTACATTAACAAAAAAAAATAAATGAGCTTCACTATGAATCCCGCTGACAGCAGGGTAGGCAGAGGTAATTTAGTGTTAAGACACTCCGTTTCCCACTTATCGTCAAATTATGAAGGCATTGAGTGTTGACAGAGTGGCAGACATTACATTACGTACTTTAAAGTGGTTTTAATTTTAAGCATATATACTAGTTACTTATAAATCTTTTTTTAGGTGAACGTATGGGCATAATGCAGTCCATGGCAGGCGTAGCAACTGTTCTAAGGAATTTCACGGTCTCGCCATCCCGCTCTTCCATCCCCAAGCCCCTGATCGACCCAAGTTCTATTATAGTACAAACTATTATTGGAGGACTTCCCCTGGCTTTGAAACGAAGAAATAAAGTTAATTGATATATTTGAAAAATGTATAGATTTTTTGACATTTTACCTATTTCCCGATTAATATTGCTTTAATGTTGAGGGGCAGTAAGAAGTATGGGCGTTGTAATGAAAATGCTCCGGGTGCTCCGTGCCGACCAGAAAATAAATAATAAAAATTAGAAAAAAAATAATAACAACTAATATCACAAACTGTTAATAACACATTCTTTAAAGTATAAATTTATCAAGAATCTAATAGTCAAAAATATCCGAAACTAACGGATAATCCGAAATAATTAAGGAGTCCTTTAATATCTAAATGGGTACTGATAATCATAATGACCTACTGTTCTGTTGTTTTTCTTTTTCAATGTTGCCTTTATTTTCGTTAGGGTGCAACATATGGTTCATATTTCTGCTTTGTTTTGACTAATATTTCACTGTTTTAGGTTCAATAACAACACATTATAATTCAAAAACAGATAAATAAATTGTTGATGTAATTAGTTTATTCGAGGTTCAAGAACTTTCTTGAAACTTAAAAGGAAAATTCTAACGTTAGGAATAAATTAGCTAAAAACTATCAATATGCAAGCCTAATATAACAATATTCTGTACATTGAAGAGTACCACAAGGTATGTTTTAAATAATGAGTAAGGGTGCAATAAAACACAAGGTTGAACAAGACAACAGCAAGTTTATTGCTACCCCCAGGCGGGGTCGTAGGCGCTCCAGCGGTAGGAGGGCGCGAGGTACACGCGGCGGCCGCGCGCCGAGCACGTCACCACGCCGCGGTACGCCGTGCGCGGGATGCCGCTCTGGGGGGGAAACCGTTTCACTTAATATACAACAAAAACACATACAATATCTTCATCAATATAAAAAATGACTTTTTGGGCTAAACGGAATTACAGTCCCTACTATTATTATACTCCGTTCCCATTAAGACACTTCCTCTCCACAATTTTCACCATATTCAGGAGGCATTGTGTGTTGAAGCTTTGACTCGTTACCAGTGTGTGGAAATGAAAATACTAAAAATGTAATACCTCAAGTGGGAATGTAACCCACAACCAGATGCGCGCTGATGCCACTAGCAATTCTATTTTTCGATATCACTGGAATGTTATTGTTAAAAATTAACTTTCTCAAAAATAATGTTTCTATGTTATTTACAGATTGATTCTACGATATTTATAGATTGATCGTTTTAAACTCTTGCACGATACAGAATGCCTTTTATAGAGCTATTTTCAAGAAATCAAATCACAAGTACAGACCTAAACTACTCAATTTTCATCAGTAATTTTTTTTCTTCCATAAAATCACAAATCCTCAAATATCTACTAAACCAGTAAAAAATCTCTGAGAATTTATTATTCGGGGTGAAATGGATAGGTACTAAGGTACCCCTACCCATACACCACTACAGATCCGTCGAGTTATATACTTTAGACATATTTTGCTCCAATTCAAAATATTTATAATATGAGATAGTATATTTTCTATACACTTACTCTAAAATCATCCATCAATCCTAGTTTCTTGGCCGCCCTTTGATAAGTTTTTGCTGTGGAATATGTCACGCGGACTACGGGTTCGTTTCCCGCGTTGGACATCACGTCCTCTGCGGACATTTCTGGTAGGCTGTATACTAAAGAGGTCAGTGCCTCGTCGTATATTGGCTAAGGAGGATTAAAAAAGAAAAAAAATAGTTTTTTAAATTTCATTTGCCAATTATATTATACAATTTTATTAATACATATTTTTTAGAAAGCCAGATGTGGCGCAGGAGCACAAAGCGTGACTGTAAACGTGACTGGTTGTAAGTTCGATCGATGAAATGAAATATTTATTTAAATGAATATTTCTGTTTCTTCGCTCTGGTGTGGAGGCAAAAGGCGGCGTTGAGTTCCAATATTTAACAATGGAACAACAACAAATGGAATGTCTTAACACTTGGTTCCCTCTACCTACCCTACTGTGAACACACTACAGCGTGAAGCTGATTAGATTTTTTGATTTTATTGTCAATTTTTTTTTACGCTGTATCCCGCATTTAGCAGGGTAGACAGAGGAAGCCTAGTTTTAAGAAACTGCGTTCCTCACGCATCGCCCATTTTCTTAAGAAGTAGCGTATTGATTGGCAAAATTTAACACCGCACTTAGTCTTGTTATCAGTACGAGAAAACGAAAACAATTCATTCGCCTCGTGTGGGAATCGAAGTCGTAATCGTCGAGTCACAACTCCCAGAACAGTGATTCCGGGAATGCAGTGTCATAACTAGGTTCCCTCTGTTTACCCTGCTATACGCGGCGCACAGCGTGGAGCTAAAAAAAATTATAAAAAAAAAATCATCCGAACATTGCGAAATGGCGGCCTATATTTTAAATTTTAATATAAATAATAAAAAATTAAAAATGCTTACTTTTATTAGATAAGTGAGATTTAACTTAGTAAATTCGACGAACTGTGTATTCAACTGCATATATCTTAAGTGCATGTCGAAGAATAGTCCTTTACTGACTCCAACCTGGAGATTAGAAACAAAATATTATTATTATTCTACAATAATAATATTAATATTACTATAATAATACTAATGTTATAAATGTGGATGTAAGTTTGTTTGTTAGGTCAAATTTTTGGGCACAAAAAAAGTCACAATAAGACATTACATGACTTTTATTATAACTAATACAATTGATTATTTTTGTAGTACAATGTACTTGCATAAATATTTAATTATTTCTGCAGCGCCCGCGCTTCGATGGCGTTCATTATTATTGTTATATGGTTATGTACGGCTGACTAAAAAAATACACCGTAATGTTATATAGCCTATAGCATATAACATGTTTACCCTATTATAAGCAGGATACAGCGTGAAAGTAAAAAAATACCTTTCCAAAGCTATAAGTCCTCGATATCTCCGGCCTTATACACGCACGGCCATTCGTATTTTGAGGATCTCTGAGCCAGTCGTCGAAGAATCTGAAAAATATAATATGAGTGTAATTAGTAGATTCGATGTCTGGTTAAGACACTTTAATGTCTATAAGTATAGAAATGATTTTATATAGAAGTGTGTGAACTCTATATCAAGAGTATTTTGTATGAGAAATCACTGTTTATTAAAGTTGTAAGTAAGTTTTTAGTACTCAAGAGTTTTATTCAAGCAAACAATTTAATAGCTTTTGTATGCGGCGTTGCTCGCGAGGTCAAATGGAAATAACTACGCGTTATGTTTACATCGACACGATTAACGTGATGTAATAGAACCCATACTCTCCTCGACAAATGGACTGGAACCAAAAGTGCCAGAGATTAGCGCGTTCAACCAAACAAACTACACATTTTATAATAAAAATACAATATTAATATATGTCAGATATTGTTTAAAATAAATAAATAAATAATAATACATACGCTTGTGGCCATTTAGGCTCCAATTGCATCCAAGTGTCTTTCCTCAACAACCACCCGAGTCCGGGGAAGAAGTCCGTCCTATGAAGCAGTTCCGGTTTTTGCAAATCTATTAATTCCTTTTTACCATTATCATTCCACGCTGATATGCACCTAAGAAAATGTATAGGAATTATATATTAACTGATATGTACTTAAGAAAATGTATAGTAATTTAAAAAAAAGTAAATTCACGCAGGTATCTAGTTTTAAGACACTCCGTTCTCTTTCTTCTGTTCAATTTTTGAAACATTACGTGGTAAGTGACGGAACTCAACAAATAAATGATGTTTGTCTATCAGAGTGGAGAAATGAAAAAAAAATCGAATACTATCGAGTGGGCATCGAATCCACAACCATCGCGTCTTTCAATCGGGCGCTGCGCCACAACGACGTATAAATATTTGATAAAGGAATTTATTAACATCCTTGTTTATAAGTTTCAATAGTTGTTTTGTTTTGTAATAAGTATTCGTGGAACATACATACATACATGTTGTATCTTATATGGCAGACTACGCAACAAACCTAACTCTCTAAAGTGGGGGAATTAGCGCTTTCTTTCCTCAACTTTAAAATTTCACCAGATCGGAAAAAAAAGATTTAAAAAAAAAAGAATACATAGCCGATCCACAACCGGTCCACAATCATCAATTCCATTCCGATGATGTTCCACTACGAAACGACGTTCAATTGTTAAAAAAATGAAAACATTATATAAACATACCATATGCTAGGATCCTTAAATAGTAGTGGATACGTTCCTAGAAAATATTCGAAGAAGTCCGGAGATATATCCAGGTCATCTGTAAAAGAGAAAATATAAATTTATTAAAATAAATATATTTTTATTGCCTCGCTCGGTTCAGAGGACCGAGGTTTTGCCATTAAACACTCAATGCCTCCAGAATTTAACATAATGTCGGGAACGATAGTGTCTTAATAGGAACGGAGTGACTTAACATTAGGCTCCCAGGTTCCCTCTATCTACTCTGCATTGTAATGGGAAAGAGCGTGAAACTAAAAAAACCCAAATTAAAAAAAAAGTTACTTATATTATTAAAAAAATATGCTTCCAATATATTAAAGAGATCAATTACAATCGTCCATTGTTTCATTTACACGATCGCTGTACACATACGAGTATGTACTCAGGTGGTGTATTGTATTGCGTTTCAAATACAAAGTAAATTAATTTAGCTGCAACGCTATACTAACAGATCGTAAATTTAGAATTAATCATTTTAAAGATAAACAATTTTAATGACCGTAGCGACATATATTTCTATATTTTTCCAGATGATATATACTTACGTAATTTGGATGTTTTTTACTTTAGATATGAAATAAAATGTGTTGAGTTCCGCCATTTTGTATGTAATATGGTCTTCAAGGAGTAAAGTTAATTGTAATTTATAAAAAGTACAATTCCTTTCAAACTTTTTTTTAACTTATCCCGCATATAGCAGAGTAGACAGAGGGAACCTAGTGAAAAGACACTGCGTTCCCCACTTTCTGAAGAAGTTTTGAGGCATTGTTAAGTGACGGAACTCAACGCCGCGCTTCACCTTGTTACCAGATCGAAGAAGTGAAAATATTAATAAAATATGTGTGGATCGAACCCAAAACCGTCACGTTTACAATCACACGCTTGTGCTACTGCCCCACGACGGCCTTTTCTTTCTAACTACTCTTCTATAATATAATAATTATAAGGGAGTCGAATGTCAATCAAATATTTTGGCCATCCTGATAAAGAAATATTGGCTATGAAGATATTGTATTTCCCTGCGATCCGGACTGTTCTGCAAATTTTTAAGCAAACCGGAAAGCACGAAGTAGTGTCAAATAAAATAGCAAGATTTTCTTACTTTGATAGTTAGATTATTGTAAAGTGTTAATGAGAACACTTAAATCCCAATCAAAAATATTAAATACTAGCAACCCAAACGTGGCTTCTCCCGCTTAAGCTTATGGTTTTATTAAAGCCAAAACATACAAAATCTTTACAAAACTTTAGCTCATGTGCTATTCTGATGTATAAGCTATATTACTGATAAGTTTCATCTAAATCTGTTCAGTAACTTTTACGTGAACGTGGAACAAACATCCATCAAAAAATTTCACATTTATAATATTAGTAAAATGGTATGTAACTTACCTTCAACTATAATAACCGCATCATAGTTCATGTCAACAAAAACATGATTCAATGCGAATTTGTAATGGCGGGCTATTTTATAATAGCCTTTGAATTTGACTTTCGCTCTGTGCAAAGGTATCTCGGAGAGGTCCGGCTGGCGCACTATTGTTATACTCGGGTCGTTGTCGGTGTAGGACTTTATCACGTGGTACGTCTCGTTGTGACCACAGTCCTGGAAAGAAATGTGGAAGAAATTAAATTAATTATAATAATACATTTTTTATTGTACCTACATTGATGTAACATAACAAAGCCAGTTTTGGCGCAAATGCTACAGGTTGTGGGTTCAATTCCCATCCAAGGAAATGAAATACATATTTAATGTTTAAGAAGGCAAAGTGCGGCTTTGATATACGCAACTCAATATACAATGCCTCAAAATTCTGCGCAACGGAAGTGTCTTAATAGGAACGAAATGTCTTAATAGTATGACTCCAGGTTTCCTCTGCCTGGTATGTGCGGGATACAGAGTGCAGCTAAAAAATAATAAATAAATGTTCCGTAACCGTAACTATCGGATATAAACCAATATAAAAAAATCGGATTAATGTCGCTTATTATGAAATAGTGATAAGTATGAGGAAGTTTAGTTACTAATAAAAGATAAACAATAACTAAATACAAGAATGGATCAATATCCATTTTCAGATCTGAATTGTTTTCCGTCTTCCACCCAACTGTTATACAAGTATGAATTAAATACTGTTTTTTTTCGGCTTCACTCTATATCTCGTATAATATAACCAGGGGTCAGGACAGGGTCACGCCGTTACCCCTTTTTCGCCGAATTTTCGAGACGTTCAAGACGTGTTGAGTGGCGAAACTCAACGCCGCGCTATGGCTTTTTGCCATGTGTAAGAAACTTTTATTTTGCATTATAAATGTCATCAACAACTTACCTGACTGACTATGATTGGGAATGTTTCTTTATTTGGTCTAAATTTCACTAAGTTATCTAAGCACCGTCTAACTGTCACCCTGTCGCAGGCGATCACCAGTACTGGCAACACTGGATTTTTACCTGAAAAATAATTAAAAAAATGTTACAAATTAGATAACAATAAATTCATAAATAGGCCGTAGTGGAGCAGTGGCATGGCGCCCGGCTCTCATTCATTTTCCTCGCTCTGAGAACAAGACAAACTGCGCCGTGCAGTGCCACCACTCAACATACAACGTCTCTGAAAATATGGCAGTGCGTGGGGCACGGAGTTAATATCTTAACACTAGGTTCCTGTGTCTATCATGTTAAGTGCTGGACACAGTTTAAAGGTATGAAAAATATTATATAATTTATTGAAGTAGCATTTTAGGTCATCGTAGCGCAATGTGACAATATCTGCATATACACGCGATGGTTTGGGTTCAAACGGTTCATTCACTTGCGGGAATTAATGCCGAAATTCAGAATGACCTTTTTCAAATAATTCTAATGATATTACATTTTTTGTATGAAGCCAGAGTGTATGAAGGATCTTTAATTTTATGTGCCTTTTCTTAGTACTAATATTTAGCAAAGATTCCTTGTGAGCTATTCTACTTTTCAAGGACATTAAATCTTGCTCACAACAAGTATAGGAAGACAGAGTAATTCCAGTTTTTAGAATAAATGAAGATTAAACCATTTATAGTATATGTTATGCAGAACAGAAACAGCTACTTTTCTTATTTTTTCAAAGAAAACAGTATATTATTTTTATTATTGTAGCTAAAAACATTTTACTAGTTTAATAAGTTATATATCTGTATATAGGTCAAAATATCTTTTATATAAAATTTTATTGTTATTGTATTTTTAACTAAGACTAATAGGATATAATGTAATAACTTTTGTGTTTCTTTCTAATAATAGTATAACATATTAACTTTTCAATATAGATTCTCAAATAGCATTTGGCCTTTGATACCAGCAGATAACAAACAGATCTTTACACTAACACTGTGTTTTAGAAAACACATAATACAACTATTTTGCATTATAACAAAACAAATAATATGCCTTGGATAAAGGAGTGATAGCAAGTAGGATTTGTTGGTGATTTAATGAAGCTTGAAGACTATGAATTGACAGATGTATTCGCGCCAACCATCACGGTTGGGGCGCCTCCAGGAGTCAATAGTAGGTAAACTAGCTGTAAACCATAGATTAAAATCACAGATTTCTTTTTCACACTAAAACTGTGTTTTATTCAACATAGAATAATAGTTTTGTTGTAATGTAAAACAGTTATATTTTATTACAAAGTTTTAGCTGGACAACGCAATACGTATAGCGAAGGTAAATTATGTACGTATGTATCAGTGCATAGCGTCTTTAGCATATAAGACTGGGAGGACAAAATATTTAAGGCAATCGCATAAGGATTTTATTTTGCATTTGATTTCAGTGGATCAGTATCATGCACCCAAAGCTGATTTTTCTCTAACAAGACTATTAGTAATTTGTTTTTAGTAATTAGTTAATAAGAAGTCAGTCGTGGCGCAGGGACACAAAGTGTGATTGTAATCGCAACATGTTGTGGGTTCGATTCAGGTTCGAGGAAATGAAATATTTAGCATTTTCATTTCTTGAAATG
Organism: Heliconius himera; assembly: GCA_021202915.1. Lineage (NCBI taxonomy): Eukaryota > Metazoa > Arthropoda > Insecta > Lepidoptera > Nymphalidae > Heliconius > Heliconius himera. The sequence goes on along the minus strand of JAJHJA010000153.1, from coordinate 178,264 downwards.
AAATATTTAACATTTTTATTTCTTGAAATGAAATATTTAACATTTTCATTTCTTCGCTCTGGTGTCGAGGCAAAGTCAACGTCGAGTTCCGGTATTCAAAATGAAATTCCTCCAGAATTCGGCAGAAAATGGAGAACGGTGTCTTAACACAAGGTTCCCTATGCCTACCCTGCAGAGTGCGCAAAACGTGATGCTAAAAAAAATATTATTGAAATTAAATATAAAAAAAAAAATACAGTAAAAATAATTATATTTTCAAAAAAAAAAGAATTAAATTAAATACTACTAAGTATGCGTAACCCAATCGCGTCATGGCTTATCAAATTTAATATGAGTTTATCAAGCTACACAATAACTCGGACTAATGGTTTAACCATTTCTTATCACTTACTTAGTAGGTAGTAGGTACTATCATAGACATTTTACAACCGTCTGCAAGTTTTTAATAGGAACTCAAGATTACGTAAAACTACTTGATACATTAGTCTTATCAACGTATTAAAATATTATTTATCGGGTATGTGAATTATTTCCAATTTAGTTCCGCTGTTTGAACATCACCGTACGCAGTAGTTTTCTTTCTTAAAATAAATCAATTCTTTACAAGTAATTAATAGTGATGAAGCTAAGTTAAGTTACTTAAACTTAACTTAGCTTCACGCTGTATCTCGGACGGGGTAGTCAGAGAGAACGCAGCGCCAAACGCTACGGTCTTTGCATACCTCTTTTGCCTCGTCCACTGTCTTCAACCTTCCCCATCTTTATACATGTCCTCAGGGGGCTCCTCATGCTTTTGACGTGACCTTCCTCAAGTATCTTTGATATTATGTTTTTGAAGCTCAAACAATGTCTCCTCCTACCTCTTATACCGCCCACTTTTTCTCCATAAATCATTTTTGCTATTCTTTTATCACTCAGTCGTTCGACGTACCCAAATGACGTTCTTCTTCATTCTCACCATGGCATCCTCGCTAGCACCTGATATTCTGTGTATCTCTTCATTTGATGTGATCTACGGAGAGATCGCATCTCCACAGCATTCATCTTCCTTTCCTTCTTCTTCTGTAATAACCACGTTTCGCTGCCGTACAACAGTTTCGGTACCAACACTGCATTATGTATGGCCAAACGTGCAGCTGTACTGACGTTTCGCCGTCTCATCCAGGCACCATTAACAAAACTTAAATTACTAACAGATATATTTTCTTTTTCCGCATTCATCTCGTATCTTCCATCTCTACTGAACATACTTATCAAATATATATACCACTTCTATGAAAATATATTTCCTAAGGGCAGCGTTAAGTTGTCAGTGTTGTTGGGGCCATGTGTTTTACACATGATAAAAAAATTACGATAAAACAAATATTGAACTCGGTTAAGCGTGTGTTTATTATTGAATACTTAGTATGTGTCGATTTGCTTTTTATTTAAATAGCTTCACGCTGTATTCCGCACCTCGTTGATTACGCAGAGGGAACCTGGGAACCTGTGTTAAGACACTCCATTCCCATTGAGCCACTTCCGTTGTCCACTCCGGTGTCTGCCAAATTCTCGAGGCATTGTGTTTGGAATGGTTTAACTCAACGGCAAACGTACGAGTATTTCGACGTTCCTTAATGAAAACGTATGGCTTAGTGGTCAAAGTGCTATGGACGGTTTCCAAGAAGCGCGTGTTCAATTGTTTTTAACGTTTTCCAAAACTAAGTATTTAATATTTAAAAAATCTTAATTATATTTATCTTTTTCAGTTAATTACTTTTCAGTAAAAATTCCGTCTGTCGATTTTACATAACGATTATATTATCAACACCCGGTTGTTGCATTATGTATGAAGGTATTTAGTATAGTACCTGCATTAAGTAACAAGGTGATAATCATAGCTCCAGTTTAACGACCTATATGCATAGATATCTAAGTTTTTTTATAGCGGTAGACAGAGGAAACCTGGGAACCTAGTGTTAAGACACCCCGTTCCCATTAAAACACTTCTGTTTTCCACTTTTCGCAGAACTCTGGAAGCATTGCGTGTTATGTGGCGGAACTCAAAGTCGTGCTTTGCCTTGTGGTCAGAACAGAAGGCAAGAACGACGAAACGAATAAATTAAATATTTAATTTCCTCAAATGAAAATCGAACCCACAACCAGTTTCGTTTACAGTCGCACGCTTGTGCCCCTGCGCCACGACGGCTTTACATGAAATGTCTTAAAAATTAAACGGAAAGTGGAGAACTGAGTTTTTAGGGTCCCTGTGTCCTGTACGCTTAATGCGGGATACAGTATAAAGCTAATATAAATATAGAAATAAAATATATGTAAGTCTTCTTCATTTTTGTCTGTCTGTTGGTATAATTTTTTTGACAGTTTTACAATAGTATTTTCTGATACTATGGCTCATTTTTGTTAATTTAAAAAAAAATAAACCTTAAAACATTGTAAAATTGTAAAATTCATAATGAAAAAATATTCTATTACTAAAACTGTTCTACCAATTTTAAAATAAGTAGATACATTAAAAGTAAAATTCAGTTTATTATCTATGCTGTTAGGTGCTAATATTATAGAGCTAGAGAATTTGTTTGGTTGGACGCTCTAATCTCAGAAACTATTGGTTCGAAGTGAAAAACGATTTTCGGTTACATCACGTTTTGATCTAACCAAACCTATAACCGCACTTAGAACCTGTAAAATATCATATAAAACTCATAATTATTAACATTCGACCACGCGTGCACGTAAAAGCTAGTGAAATATATAGCTGAATCTGTTTATACTATGCCACAGCCGTTTCAATCTGAATAGGACATAGTGTCTATAAGGCATGACGATTTGAAAGAGAAAATAGGGCAATACGCGCTTTTAAAGTATAATAGTGGCCGAGTGGCGCAGGAGTACAAGCGTACTATTGTTACCGGTATGAAATACTTAATATTTTCACTTCTTCACTCTATTAACTAGGCAAAGCGTGGCGTTGTGGCTCTTGACAGGTAATGCCTCAAAAATTCGTCGTAAAGTGAGGAACAGAAGTGTCAATGCCTACCTATGCCTAGTGCATATTATTAGAGAACATAGTATCGGTGTTATTGGAGGAGGGTCACGTGGCGAAAAGCACAAGGCGTGAGGACTCCCTGAAATTATATATATATATATATATATATATATATATATATATATATATATATAATAAATAAAGCGATTGGTGGCAGTGGATTGTGGACCAAAGACTGTAAGTTTCGGCGCTCGATGGCTGGCTACACCGCTAGGGAAAATACGTAATATATACCTAATAGTTTGGAATTTCCAAATGTATATTTATACTGGCACTTAAAATTCAGCGACATATTTGTCCAATTCGTGCTTCGTGCTGTATATTTTCTTACATCCGGCTTATTCATCTAGTTTTCACATGCAACTACTAACAAAACTCAATATAAAGTGCATTGAACCCATGTATGTATTTGTATAGCAAGTTCACGCATTTTCCAACTTAGCAAAGTACTAAGAGGGTAACTGGAAACCAAATGTTAAGACACTCCGCTCTCCATTAAGACACTTTAAGCCGAATCCTTTAGGCTAGCCACACACACACACAATATTATTGTCAACACTATATTGCCAATAATATTGTTCAATATATGGCCCTGCATACTACACAATATTATTGGCAATATTTGGTAGAAAAATCTGACGCAGTCCCTTAGTAGCTTTGTGTGTATGCGTACGTGTTAAATCTAAAAAAGCTAGAATGAAATAATCCGGTGCTTTAATTATTGCATTTAGCTTACTTACAAAAAGAGGCAATAAAAAAAGATTGATTGAAGACCTGATCTATCTAAGATGAGAATAAAAACTGAGTTTGAGAATTATTATATTATTAATGAACTACAACAGAGGCCATTTGTGGTCCAGGAGCACAAAGTGTAACTGTAAACGTGACAGGTTGTGGGTTCGATTCCAGCATGAGGAAATTATACTTATATATTATTTATATGAAACCATAGATATAAACCTATTAAAGGGAAACCGCCGCATACGCCTCATTTCGAAATCGAGTCGTAGGTATTGACGGCAAAGTTCAAAGTTGTTTATTTTAACGTGTGTGTTTACGTTATTGGTATCTGTGCGTAACTTCATCACACGAAATACAGGATCGTGAAATGAAAAAAAATCCCACGTCTAAACTGTTGAGGTATCTTGAATAATTTCTTTAGGTATGGGTTAAAAATATTTTACCCTATATACTGTTCCCATAAAAGGAGCGCTGACGCTTAACTTCTTCGATCAATAGGAACGGAATACCTTAAAACTGAGTTCCCAGGTTTCGTTTGCCTACCCTGCTATGTGCAGGGTACAACGTAAAGCTAAAACACAAGTAAAGTCCATTTGTTAGTACTTTTTTCATCGATCCCGCCTTCCCAAAAAATATAGGTTTTTAAATTGTTTTCGAGATAAGCAACCACACGGAATTATTTATTATTTTTTCCAAGCAATGAACCGGAATGCACGGTCGGAATTAGTTATTGTATAACATGTTATGTTGACCTTTATGTCTGACCCAATACGTTTAGATATCAACTAGATTAAAACACCTTAAATATCAATTAAATAACGTCATTGTGCAGTTGGCAAATAAAGCGACTAAAAATAAGGTCGCGAGTTCACATAGTACTAGGGGGAATATTTGTGTTTACAGTGTGTCTATTCACATTCTCTTTAGATAGTGCGCCGATTGCGACTCTACAAACACTATCTCAAATTTGGATAACAAATCAAAATCGGAGTCTTTTCATTTACTTAAATTGAAGTAAAAATTAATATAAATAAAAAAAAAATGTTTAATATAATATCGTATCCATTTAATTTTATTATCAAAATAAATAATTGAGTAAATTTATTAATTTAAATATGAATTTAAGTTCTGCCACTCAACACGCAATGCCTCCAGAATTCGGCAGAAAATGGGGAACGGAGTGTCTTAACACTAGGTCCCCTCTGCCTATCCTGCAGTGTGCGGGATGCAGCGTGAAGCTGATTTTATTTTTTTAAATAAATAATTGTATTTGGAGCTCAAAATATTTAACATATAAGTAAAGCCAAAGCCGAATAAAATCTTACGTGTATACAACATAGTATGACGTCAGAGCGCAAGTAGTCTAACAGGTGGCACATTCATTTCAATCAAATATTTGTTTGTAAAACAAAGAGAAAATAGGGCTTATTAGTTTTATTTTTAATAATAGGCTATTTAACGTAAAACATATGCTACTGTTTTCTGTTTTAGGGTTCCGTATTATTAGTAATATGGTCCCGTTTTACCCTTTACTTTATTTACTCCGCTGTCTATCCGTCTGTCACCAGGCCAAAGTATAGAAATTGTATCATATACCTATATCAAGTACCTTTTGTGGTTTTTTTAAACATTTTCAAAGTGTTATTTCACACTTAGAAAAGAAAAATACTTATTTAGAAAACGTATAAAAATTTGAACGTAGCGGGACTCGAACCCGCGCGTTTTCTAAATAAGTACCTTTTATTGTTGTTTTGAACTACTGACAAGAGTAGTTTTCTATTACATACACATATAAAAAAACGCGTAAATAATTATTTTTATTTTCAAATCTTGAAAAAAAATAAGTAATTAAAACTACACTTCTTAGTAGATTAGAAGAGCGATAAAAACGTTTGCGATTTTTCGCATTCGACACTTTACTTCTTAAGTGACCATCGGTACACTACAAACAGAATAAAGTAAACATTTAACTCTATATTTAATTCCCATACAACAAGCGTGATTTTTCTGCTCCATATTGATAACGGCTGTAGGTAGGTTATAAGTTTACATAAAAAAATATAATTCAGTTGAAATAAAAGCAACATTTAATATCTCACATATAAATGTGATTTGTTTGACATTTTTATATATAATGTTACGGAACCTTTCGTACCATTGTCATATTGTTAGCAAGCTCGTGTAAAAGAGGGTAGATCAGCTTCACGCTGTATCCCGCACACAGCAGGGTAGGCAGAGGGAACCTAGTGTTAAGACACTCCGTTCCCCACTTTCTGCCGAATTCTGGAGGCATTGCGTGTTGAGGGGCAGAACTCAACGCCGCGCTTAAAAGAGGGTAGATATAAGTAAAAATTAGTCTAAAAGCAATAAAATTGTGTCAATCGGCACTAGGTCGGGAGCAGTTGCTTATAGGCAACGACACTTATCGAAAGGAAACTCGTGTGAAGTATTTGTCATTAGATTATACATATCACTTATTGCAATTACGTAGTATCTCTTTCCGAATAATTTAGAAATATATACACGATATGTGTTTTATCCTGTTTTTTTTAAAAAAACCTTTACCGCTTCTGATTTCTATCAGTATATATATAATTTACTTTCTTTTTTTATTGCCTTGTTTTAATTTGACTATTATTTTAAAATTTATAATATTAAGCAGGAACAATCTACCTAAAAACGCAAAGCTGTTTATACATACCAATCTACCTATAGGTACTACTCAATAGTTCGGAGAGAAGTCGCCGTGACATACAGACGGGCGGACAGACAACGAATCTATAAAGGTGAGCTAATGACCAACCTTTATATTTTGCAATTCGGCTACGGAACCTTAATTTTTATAATACATTTTATTGTTACTTCGTGTTCACGTCAATTGATAAAGATTTTTTATATTTTCTAATAATTACATTAGGTTTACTAATAAAATGTAATCTGGTATGTAATAAAATAATAATGTCTACCTATTGGACAAAATCGTGATGGAATAATAAAATTTTATATTATTTAATGATAAACTTTATTAACTTAATTATTATTATAAGTACTTTTTTATTTTCATGCTGTATCCCGCACATAGCAGGATAGGCAGAGGAAACCTGTGTGAAATTCGGCATTAAGAAATTCCATTCCCCATTAAGACGCTTTCGTTCCCCCTGAGTGGGAATCGAAATCAGAACCGCGTCGCGTTCACAGTCGCACGCTTGTGCTCCTGAGCCACGACGATCTCTCAAATTGTAACTACCTATAATAAATATTATAAGAGACCACCTCGGCGAAATTGGACATTATATGATTGTAAGCACAATGGCTGTGGATTCGAACCCCAATTGCCCATCGAGGAAATCATGTAATTATAAATCATTTATTCGCTCTTATAACGAGAATTGGAGGCGTTCCGTTCCGGCACTTAGCACGCAGTATGTCACCAAATCCGTACGTAAATGAAAAGTGTATAATATATAGTGTATATATATAGTGTATTGATACAAAAATTTCTCTGTATATTTTGCTATAATTATGTGGATGATGCGTGAGGCGGGGAGCTACATACTTGTACATATTTCGCGAAAATTAATCAAAACCAACGTCTATTGAAATTTATAAACATCCTCCCATTATCGAATATTTATAAGCAAATGGAAGGTTTCCAAAACATTTTGAAATTAGTAAATTTTATTATATAAAAATGTATGTTTATGAAAATATATGTAATTTTCCTTTCTTTTAACTTGTTTTAAATTATTTTCGGCTATACTTATATACAGAAATACAGTCCATATTGGCCATAAAACTTTCACTAAATATCCAATCCAATGATAAATGACAATACAAATGTTTTTTAAATATATATGTAATAGTTTTTGAAACAGTGACACTGGTAAAAGGGATGTAATTTTACTATATTATTTATTTTTTCAGAAACTGTCATTATTTTTTGTAATCTATACTTATAATAAAATTGTAACGGATCGGTGTCCGTACTTGGAAGATATAATATTAAAATAAATATTGGGGACTTTTATTAATATAGTAGAAGCCAAAACAACGATTTATAATTTTTTGTCTGTGCATTTGTTATCGCTAATCTCAGAAATGGTTCAACCGATTCAAATGCGGTCATCACAATTGGATTTTGTCAACCTTCTGTTAACATACATTGTTTTATTACAATCGGTTCATAAATCAAAAAAATCTCAATTTAAAGTATTTAGTTCGACAAATTTTGTAATTGCTGTAACAGTTTTTTTTTACTGAATTGGCTATGGCTAAAGATTAATTTAGATTTCAATTTGTATAATGGTAAAAACACCGACATTTCAAAATGTAGGATTCTCTAATGTAAGTTGACAGTTGACAACCTCTCACGTAGCGACGTAGTTTTTGAAATTTCTTAATTATAGATAGGGATATGTGGAGCAATATATAATCTGTTTTAACCCGAAATTTTGCGGAATCAGAATTTATATAGGAAACATTACGTTTGCACACAGTTAAGGTTTATCTAGGTAGATGTGAAATAACTAAATATTTTTCTATTAAATACGAAAATCTAATCAATTTCCAAAAACACTTAAATAACGACTTATTTAATGCATAACCAAACTAAAATAATCCATTTTAACGGTCTTGTACCTCAAAAGAAAAAAAATGGAACACTAATAGGATCACTTTTTTTCCGTCTGTCAGGATATATGAGATAATATGAGATTCAGGTGTACAGTTCTTTGGGGCACAGAAATTAAGCTTTTAATACAACTCAGTCAAAAGATTTATGTATTTTTTTTTGTTTCATTTTGTATAAAATTTACAATTATAGTGTACTATACGTACGTCCCGTAGACCTACAGTTATGGAATTTAGGACAAAGTAAGATCTTAGAATACAAATAGAAATAAAAGAAAAGATCCAAAAAGTAAAAAAAAAATCATACTAAATAAGTGTATGGACATATACACTTATTTAGCATTAACTTATTTAGCATGAATTGTAAATTTATATGTCGCATCAACAAAACCTAAAAGGTTTCCCAATCACAATCCTGAAATTGGTACAGAACCTTCGGTGGGCGAGTCCGACTCGCGCTGGTTTTTAAATACACTCAAATAAACATTTGTAAATAGTGCAGTTTTTTTTATATGCAATTATATCTTTATATTGTAAAAATTAAAAACTATACAAAAGATTTATAAACTTTAATCTGGATTTCACTAATAAATACAAAGAATTATAAGGAATGTAAACATACACATTGAGTAGTTATTAGTATTTAGTATAGTCCAAGCAAGCACAGCCATGAGCAAAACACTATGTATTATAATAATTTTATAAATAAATGTCTTGAGTAAGGATTATAATTTCTTTTTATTTGCATTTCTAAGATTTCAGTTACTCAGAACAAGTAAGTATTGAGCTAAATTAAAAGTATTAGTATGGTCTCTCTTTCAAAGGGTGTTTTAGTAGAGAAAGCACATATTATTTAATATTTAATTTTAAAAATTATGTAACTTGCTATATTAAACTACTACTAAAGGTTATTTACTTTAAGCTTCACACTGTACCCTGCATATAGCATAGGGTAGGCTGATACAATCTAGTTTCTAAACACTCTCTGCCTCCTGCCGAAATTATAAACATTGAAAGTTATGTCAATAGTTAAAATTTAATGATTTCCCAGAGCATGGAACAATGTCAAAGCCACAACCATAATATTTATAGTCAGGTGCTGCCACTGCATCACAACACCTCAAATTAATGCTTATTATAAAAATATAATGACTTTAAAACTGAGTCGCAATAAAAATAAGTGTGTATAACAAAAGTTAGCAACAATGCAATTTAATAAAAAAATAAAGTAATTAAGATGTCATTGTCAGTTAGTATTGCAATATTATCTATGAAATAGATAATATGTGAAGCGTTTTTGGTGCAGCCGCAGAGTATTTGATTGTAAAATTTATAGGTTCAATCTCCAGTCTAATTAATATTTTCATTTTTTTGCATTAGCAAACTACATGTGATGGAGTTTCACTACTTATTAAAGAAATTTTACATTTTAGGGCAGTTTAGGTGGAAAGGATTATTTTATATTAGCATTAGATTTCCTCTGTATACCCAGCTAAAAAAATGTTTGAAATTTTGTCTATGAAATATGCATAATCTATATATATAAAAGGACTTGTGCTGACTGACTGAGGTAAGACGCACGCAGAGCCGTAACCGCTGATGGTAGAAACGTGAAATTTGGGCAGATATTTATTTTCATATTCTGGACATCCACTAAGAAGGGAATTTGAAAAATTTTAACCCTAAAGGGATGAAATAGGGGTTGAAAGTTTGTATGGAAAAAAAAAATAATCTGTACCGATTTTTATAAAATTTGAAATTCAGACTCTTAAAAATATTTCATTGAACACGTGTTTCATGGTTTTTAAGAATTCACCCTCTAAGAATTCAAATAAGGGGTTGAAAATTTATATGGAAAAATCTTTAAATTGCCACCGATTTTTATAAAAAATTAAATTCAGACTGTTAAAAATATTTTATTAAACACGTGTTTCGTGGTTTTTTTAGAATTCACTCCTAATAAGCGGGCGAAGCCGCGCGCGCCCTCTAGTTAAATATACATAGGTTTGGCATTATACAATATAGATATAGCAACACAAAGCAACTATGCAGTCTTTATCATATTGCCTACTTACAACAATATTAAGGAGGTCACAATCTAATTATAATTGTCCTATTTCTCATGATATTATAAATTTATGAGTCAATAATTATATCTTTATAAGTACTATTAACATGTTTTGAAATAAATATAAGGATGAAGAGACTTCATCCTCTGCTTACAGTCCAAATTCTTCAAACTTGTATTTTGAATAGAAAAGAAAATGATCATTTCCTTGTGTGGACATCACACCCACAATCATTGTATTAACAGTCAGACGTTGCACCATGATAAACACTATGCCATAAATATAACAAACAAAAAAACTAAAGTGTAATAAATAAAAAATAATATGTTCAGAAAGGTTTTCTTCAGTTTTTGTTTATTTTTCATTTCATTCTGTATCTAGCATATATAAGAGTAGGCATAGGAAACTTAATGATAAGAATTTCCAATTCTCACTGTCTGTTAAATTCTGGAGGAGTTGTAGTGTGGCAGAACTCAACATTACATTTAATAGGCTTCTTAGTGTATTTTTTATCCATACAAGGCAGAATGTAAACATAAAATAGTCTTTCCTACTCTCATATTTTTAACTAGTTTACTTTAAGATAATAAATTTTTAGTTAATTAAATAATTTTCCTACATAGAAGGAAAGGCAGAAGAAAAGTAATGTCAAGGCACACTGTTCTAAGTTTTCCATAAATCAATATATGTTGAGTGGTAGAACTTTAGCTGTGCTTTGTCTTGCCAGAGCATGGACTTAAAATAACATTCTCCTGAGTGGTGACTGATTCCATGTTATGTTTACAGTCAGGAGCAGAATGAATTAAGCCACAATGGTCACAAAATGTAAAATACATAAAATAAGCACTTACTCTGGATCATATCAATTTCATTTAAAATCATTTGAGCATCCTTGTCGCTATCTTTTTCATGTGTTTCTTCAGTCTTCTTTAAATGCATTCTAACTTTTTCTAGTAACTTATAACTTTCACTAAGTTGGTCCTGCATTTTGTTTTCTAAGCGGTTTATCTCCCATTCTAGAATAGAGATACTGCTCCTTGGCTTGTATGTAGGGACAATTATTGAAGAATACGAAACGACCACCCATAATAGTACCAAAGTTCCACATATTATAATTAATTTACGTATATTAACACGCATTGTGTATCGTTATATTTAATTTTGTGTCTCGATGTCAATACATTGTGATAAATAATGCCGCAAGATATTGAAATGCTATGAAAAATAGCAAATAAACATCGTAAATTTTAAAATTAACACTACTTTTGCATTATCACACATTGTTGTTTATTGCGTATTATAATCTACCTTAGAATTATTTTTTTTATATAATTTTATAAAATTATAATAAACAAAATAGGAATTAAATATAATATAATGCCGTACAAAATACACGAACCTTCTAATAGTATTTCATTAAAAAACTGACAAATGACGTGTGAGCTCTGACAACTAATATATATGTTTGACATTGACAGTTATTTTTTGACATCCGATGACAAAACGTCAATAGAATATATCCAGTTTAAAAATAGTTGTATTGTTTTTAAAGAATTAATTTATTTTATTATTAACAAAACATAGATGCGATTAAAATTAAGAAGTTATTATTTATGATAAAAAAAGGAAAATATAACGCTGGTCGAAATTTTTGAACTTTCTGAACTATTATCTGTAGGTTTAATTTTTTTTTGAATGCTCATATTAGAATAACTTGTTAAATGCGATCCCCATACGGCAAATTATAGGTAACATTATCTTTCGAGGTTTTCTTCATTTATTTTTTTACTTTCAGCAGTGGATACTGTGGCATTGTTTATATTTAAATAACTTAAATACGGTTATCACGATGCGTTTTTATTGTTTAATGTTGTTAATTTAGAGCTAAGAAATTAATTTCGAATAAATAACTTTTAAAAGTACAATTTTAAAACAAGAAAAAGTTGGCAGTTTTTAAAATTAGCAGCACAAAACAGTTTCTTAAGAAATCGCAATATGGTGATTGCTAATAAACTTAATAAAAAATATATATATTTTGCTAGAAAAAAATAAGTCTATTGTCAAATATACCCTCGCCATCATTAATTGGAGAACATTTTTTATTAACAACACTACTTAATAAATAATAATGAATAAATTAAAATGTTTATATTAAACGATTTGCAGAAGAGTAAATTATTATAAACGGTAAAGTTGTGTATGTGTATCTAATGAAATATAATAAAAATATGCTATATGTTTTTATTACATTTCATTAGATACACATACACAACTTTATATATGAAAATGGGTTTGAATCAGTTTAAATATTTACGAGTGGATCTACGATCGGATCTTTGTTTTGAAGTTTAATGTTGACTATTTTATTATATGGAAAAAATAAGTTAAATGAGCGTATGGGTCACCTGATAAACATTGATCAGTGCCCTTTTCTGCTCTTTGTCCTTTTGTTTTTGTGTGAATATGACACTTTTTTTTTATTTATGTTAGTCTATTATATCGGTGACTGGAGATTCAGTGGCTCGATGGATGAACTTGACGACGGCGTCTTCTTTGGCATCAGTGTAGTGTAATGTAAAATACGTTTATTTCGTTTACTATCAAATATCTTAAATCAATCCATTTCGGTAAGCATATAATCAATCACGGTAAGCATATAAGCAGTCCTATCGGCCCTCGCCTATGACGATATGAGATATGTTTGGACACTAGAGTGCAGAAATGAAAATATAAATTTAAATAAATATTTCAATTCCTAGAGTGGGGGGATCGAACCCACAACCGGTCGCGTTTACAGTCACACTTTGTGCCCCTGCGCCACAACTAGCCTCAAGTTTGCAGCTTTAAAACTTTTTGATGTGATATATATACGATTTCTGTGAGTTAAATACACGTGTCAGTGAATGGTGTCTGTCCCATTTAAGTAAGTTGCCACTTGTACACTTCACTTTCTTAATGATGACCGACAATCGATAGGACAATAGTGACATGGAACTTCAGGAACACCTCTTGTAGAAAGGTTACGATGATATTGGTATAGGAAGACTTTCCAAGCAATGTGATAAACATTTCCAGTCCATAGTGTTATGTGTATGTTTTATAGTTCTGTACTTATAAGATATTATATTACCTATTCAACGGGAGGTGCTTCGTTAGTGACTACAGCCTATCTGCCGTTCCAAGCAAAACTCAATCAACCATACGTCAATCGAGAATATATGATACAAACCGATTTACAGAGTTGGTCATATTTAATGACAGCATGTTAAGTTTCACAACGAAAGCAAAAGTATATAAAGTAACAATGATAAATATTGCTGGCACCGTAGTATCCGGAAGAAAAATGGCACATTCAGTATAAAATAAATTGAAATATATTCTATTAAAAAAATAGTATTTCAGGATCGCTCCTTCTATGTGATGTAAGTCATATTACACTATTTTTAGATTCAGATTAGCTTGGAGACATTGTAATGTAAGAAAATAATATAAAACATTGCGGACCATTCACAAAATGTTACAGGCCAATACCCAACGTCCCATTTATGTTTACTGGAGATTTTTAAGAAATCCTGTTTTAAGCCAGGTTCCTAGCGTTTTCAAAACATTAATCAAAACTCAAGATTAACTTGTATACATGTTTTTCCACCAATAATAGCGACCAGCGGAGCGAAGTAATTACAAAATAGGAAAGTCTCTGTTTGGTAGAAATGTGAACCTAAAATAGGATTTAAACGGAGTCTGTTCTGCTTAAGCATTATCTGCCCATTACTCTTTCGCGGTGGAAAACGGGATTTAACCCTGTTTCCACCGCGTGCTAGAGAGACAAACAGTTGAGTTTCATAATCCACTTACAATAAATTATGCTTTTCATTAGCAAATGAAAAGCATAGTTTATGAAGTGAAATGAAATTGAAATCTGCTTAAATAATATAACAGAACAATAGATAGATGTATAATCTTTGGAGTGAACTTAAAATCATAATTGTCATTTCAAAAAGTATATTTACATAGCTAATTTTTCAAAAGAACGCCGCGATTTATCTTGTTACCAAAGCGACGAAATGTAAATAACACATTACCCCGATTATTATTAGTGGAAATCAAACCAACAAGCGCCACGTATTCAAACAGATTCTGTGCTACGCCACGATGGTCTCACTTAATGTAATGTCAAAAAGGCTCACAAGGCAAAAAGTGATTCATATTACCTTTCATTATTATTATATTTGTTTATTTCACTTAAATAACTGCTTTTCTTTTGTTCAGCTACTTATTTTTTTTGATATCTTACACAAGTCTATTTTTATAGTTCCAAGATAGATTTCAAGTTTTATCTTTCAGTAAAGTAAAACGGACATAAAATGAAAATTGAGGCCGTCGTGTCATAGGGGTCAGCTCTCGAATTTACCTGACGGTTGTGGGTTCTATTCCTACTTGGGGGAATGAAATATTTAATACTGTTATTTCTTTGCTCTGGTAACGAGGCAAAGCGCAGCGCAGAAAGAGAACGGAATGTCTTAACATTAGATGCTCAGGTTCCTTCTGCCTACCTTGCTATGTGTGGAATAAAAGAAAAAAAAAAAAACAAAATGAATAACCCCTATCTTTACGCAATAATAATTTTGTAGTACGTCACATAGTGTAAGAAGTCAAAAAATAATAGTTATGTAAATATATTATTTATATTTATAATGCGCCTTTGTAAATATCTTAAGTCACAAGTTGATATACCTCGCACTAATTAATGAAAAAAAAATGCTAAATAGTGCAGCCCCTACACGTGTAAATTATTGCTCAACCGCGCATACCGAAACAATTTGATGAGTTCAAAGTTTACGTGCCGGAGTCAAATATGCGGAAACGATGAGGGCTTGTCAAATAACACTGGATTTAGGATACTGTCAGGTTTTTAGACGTCACGTTATATTACTTTGGTAGAAGTTCCGCGTAATTGATTAATAGCGCAAGATTTTTTTTATAAAAAAAAACATAATGTGTAAATAAAAATATATAGAAAAAAATACAAATAAATACTCACTTCTAAATAAAGGATATTTTTAAGTAACAATTTTTTCTTCCAATAAAGATTTTTCTTAATAAACATAAACATAATTAGAGCTTTACTTACTTATGGATAGATTTTTAAATTTATTTTCTTCCGAAACCGACTCGCACTTTACTTAACTGTAAACGGGCTGAACGCATCAATCTTAGTTCCAAAAAAAGTGAAAAAAAAAATAAGCGCCACGGTGCGGCTTAATTATGACAAAATATGTCGGTTATTTGAAAGGGCGGGATTTTTTGTGTAATTTATTGATTTTGCTATTATAAAGAGCGTTGTATCATATGTTGTTATATTTTTAAAATGTTTCGTTCCAGTGGAAGTTGGTGATAAATTTGTGTAACTATGAGTAATATATGTTTACTTTATTTTTATTTGAGACTCAATCAACAGTCAACATTACCTTATTACTATAAGGTAATGTTGACTACTTATTGCTATATTGCACACTGTAATTTAAAGAAATATTGATATACATGTGTTTGTTAATACTGAAACTTTCAATCAACTCAATCTATACACCATTCTCACTCCATTAATGTGAAGATACATTTAGTAACTATTTAATGCATCGTTACATATTTTTAATTACTATTTTTAAAATGTTATTCCACACTTTGAAATGAAAAATACTTATTAAGAAAAAGTATAAAAAATTGAACGCGTCTCTTTGAACAGTATCCAAAGAGGCGCGGGTTCAAATCCTCCATTTTTATACGTTTTCTTAATAAGTATCGTTACATTGTTTTAGCGGTCATTTTATTAATTATTTTATTTAAGTACACCTAATTACTAAATTTTGAATTTGAATTAATAACACAATATTCTAATTGCATAATAGTCTTCTCTATCTTAGTCGAATTTAAAACAGAAATATCTAAAACAACAAGGCAAGTGTAATTTCAAACATAAAAAACGAACATCCATTCATCACAAAGGAAACGGAAGCCCATTCCGCCTAATCACCAGAAACATCTAATCCCTACGCAAATAAAATCAACTACCGCCAATCAAATACGAGCACAAATCAAAATCCTCTTCAATTACTCTTAAGTATAAACAGCCGTTAAGCTAATTAAGTCACGAGAAAATTTTAACCACGTGACGCGTCCAATTAAATGAACTAACAATATAATTACATCGATTAATGGGCACACGCATATTTCACGGTGCTTTAAATAAAGTCTAATTTGATCTGTAAGAGTTACGCCCACCGAGCCCTCATTGGTTCATAGTTAATTATATCTGAGCGTTGCTGTCTGGAGAGCTATTTGCATCGTTTAACGATCTACATACGAAACGTTACTTTAATACTAATCTCAAGAGTTGGATTTCGTCTGATACCCTCTTAAGTGTAGCATACAATATTGTCATCCGCACAGACGCCCATTAGTCGATTTTCTATCTTCATTTCGACGGGAATCACTGCCAGATGCTTAATTTTCGTCTCATTTTGAACTTTAACGTTGATAGATATAGGGATATCCTAATTCACCGAACAAATAATGTCTTTCAAACTCATTTAACATTTCGTGCGCAGTCTATACTGTATTTCAATTTGACAAAAACGCGTCGTTAGACCTGAGATTGGTTTAAATTATGTCGGTATTAAGTTGCAAAGAAAAAGTTTAAGGTGTTTGGATAAACTTTTAGTCTTGGTGTGGACGTTGTCTGGAGACACGTGAAATTAAGCTACAAGTTAATATTGTTTGAATAATCTTTTGTATTGTTAGTGTTAGAATAATTCTTGAAAAAAAATTATAAAATGAACCAAATAAAACCAGAATCTATGGAAGTGATAGATAATACTAAAACAGAAAAAGCAGAAAACAAATTAGCGTTCTCCATAGATAATTTATTAGCGGATAAATTTGTTAAAGAAGATGGTGCTACAGCGTCTACTTCAGATGCTGAATATTATTGTATTTTTAATAAAGAACAAAATAATAATGAATCCGATGAAGATAAAGAGAGTAGTGCATCTGAGCAGTTGGACGTGGAAAGCTCAACGATAGAAGATGCGCAAGAGTTTGAACACAAGACATCTGAATATCAATCAGGTAACATAACATAACATAAAAACTCTTTATTTCACACCAGAAAATTACAAAATTAACAAATAAATTCATATAAAAAAAAATGTGAAAAGGCAGGTATTTACTTACCTTCACCTAATTATTATTAAAAAATCTTTAAAAAAATATTGGTATCGATATCGATCGATATTAAAAGTAAATAACTGAAATTTTCTTTCTGCGGCGGTTATTTCAGAATTGTGCACAGAGTGAAATGAAGAATGTAAATTTTTAAATTCCCATTTCAATCAATTTATAATGATACCTACTTTGAAACAGATCTATTTTTTTCAGGTTGATTAATAATATGAATCTTAACTACCTATATCAAATATCTTTATATCTTTTTGTATGAAATATTGAACAGTCTGATATTTATCTATTCGCAATATTCTAAATAACACTAAAGTTTAAAAAAACATTTATATAATATTTTAAAGTTGCGTAGGGGTAGTTAGAGAGGGCGTAGCGTCAAAATACTTCGTTCTACACTGTCCACCAAAATTCCAGACAATGCATGTAGAATCACGAAGACGTAAGACGTGATTCAAGAAGTTTCTTAATCAGCTGAAACTAGCCTTATTGATTTTCTTAATCAGGTAATCAACAAGGCTAGTTTCAGCTCCCGTCGATGTTTAATGGATGTTACAGTGTTTAAAGGACTGGAGCACTTTGACAAGCAATTTTATACGAACAAACTCATTTATCAATTTATAAACATGTTTTGTTTAGGTACATTAGGTATGGATTTAATGAGTTTTTTATACACAATGTAGATTTAAGACTATAGTGATAAACATATGGAACCCTCTGAGAACGAAAGTTCCACTTAATCTTGGTCTTATATGTTTTTAGTTTTTCTGATTATCTATAAGTTTCATAGAAAAGCCAGTGATTTCACAACACGAGTTGCGAAATTAGATACGTAGAGTAACATCCAAGGGCAGACCTCCCATCGTCAACTTTTTTTAGTTTAGTTTGTACTCAAAGTCAATACCATTATGTAGCTATATATGACTTTTGCCTTGTTTTCAGGGTTTCGTACTTGCAAAATCTATCAGTCTGTCCGTACTTTTGTTCAAGATTCTTTTTCTTAAAAACTCATAGATACCTGTATATAGCTGAATTAAATAGCAAATACTCAAGACTGCAGTCCCTAGGAGCAGTGAAAAAATATTTTTCTAAGCCAACGCTATCAACGTACGTTGGAGCCCACTGCGTTTGTAATCTGTAAATCTGTAGGATATCTACTTCCGTTGATCTAAAATGAAATTTGGCAAAAAGTGAGACACAGTACAGTATGAATAAAAGAAAAATTCGAAAATGGTAGTTATAAGTGATCAATAATTAACAAATTGCGAAGTCTATAAAATTATTCTCTTATTATTTTTATTTCATACAATTGTGGGCTACAGCATCGTGACGAGACCTTATATTCAACTCATTTATTACATATTTAATTTAGTTATTTATACGCTACAAAATAATAGCGGAAAGTAATTGCACAATTACATTTGACCGAATAAATTTAGGATGCTGATATAGCGTGCTAACAATTGTTATTTTCAAATTATATTAAATACAGTGTAATACCCCTACAACATACCTTTTATAAAATAACCAAAATAAAATATATAAATTATTATGCTTATAAACTAATTTGTCCTCGGGTGTAATTGTTCGAGCGGACCTCGTAACTAGATGCGGTGTTTTGCTGTCGTCGGCTGCTGCGTTTGCGCATTGTTAACGTTCTGCTGATGTTGGGATGTATCTTGATCTTGGTTATTTATACGGTACAAAATAATAGCGGAAAATAATTTCACAATGGCATTTGTAGCGAATAAATTTTATAATATTAAATATAGTGTAATACCCCTAAATATTATTTGAAAATAATAATTGTAAGCACGCTATATCAGCATCCTAAATTTATTATAAATGCAATTGTGAAAAATAATAAAATTGCTACAAAACCTTAAGTGGACGAGTCCGAATTGAACTTTAGTCTTTACTTTACAATTACTTTTTTATGCATTACAAAATATGTGAACTTAATTTTTTTTTTATTGTTGTAGTCAAATTTCAGTAGAAGTTAATGTTGAGGACCTTCGCTTGATTCCTTTGCACTCTTGAAAATTGTTTGTAATTATTTAACTTTTTAGTTTTTTATAACATCCAACTAAAGAATAATAATCGAAATAATTGTTTTATACAATAAATAGATATTACGCGAATTGAACAGACAAAATATGATTACAATCTTTCTATTCTTATTAATTCGGCGGAAATTGGGGAACGGAGTTTGTTAACACTAGGTTCTCTCTGCCTACCCTGCTGTGTGTAGAATTTTTAAAATTTTTAATTACAACTTTACTGTATAAGAATCAATGAAGAAAATATTCGCTCTACATTAAAATGTAGGATTGCACAAAATGTGCCAAAAATGTAGAGATTTTCTTAAAGCGATATTCGGCGTGAGAGAGCTCATAGCGTTATTCAATGACTTATACATTTATTACATATGACGCAAAATCATTTTATTTTATAAATAAATATGCCAATGTTGTACGTCCTATAAAAAGTTACCGTTGTACCTCAAATACCGTGTTGCTGAGAAGATCCGTTGAGAAAATCACACATAATTGTTATGTATCGGATTTATTAATTTGACAATTACAAAGGCAAAGAAAACATAATAAATACAATTTCTTTACCTTACGTTTTAAGCACATTCTGTAGGGCCGTGTTAAATTTTTATTTTCAGTTTCTTTTTCGTTGTGAAATTTCATATCAGAGGTAAGTATTCGTTGAGAGCATACACTTTCGTCACTCAGTATTTACTTCGATAGATAGTTTTTTTTATTAGTACCTATAATTAACAAAATTTAAATAAGTTCAGTAAGTGTAACTACGATTCCTATTACTTACAATACAATTTAATAAATTAGTAAGTAATTATTACTTCAATATACGTAAGTTTATATATGGTGCATAGATAATATGCAGTACCTCGTGTAAATTGTCGAATCTCCACAATGTAATTTATTTAATGGATATTATATAGGTATGTATGACCTCGGTTGACCTTCGAAAACACAGTATCAAAGATACTGGAGGAAGGTCACGTAAAAAGCATGAGGACCCCCCGAAGGGCATGTATGAAGAAGTTGATGACAGTGGACGAGGCGAAAGAGGTATGTAGAGACCGTAGAGTTTGGCGCTCCGTTCTCTCTGACTACCCCGCAAGGGATAAAGCGTGAAGCTAAGTTAAGTTATATAGGTATGTAGGTATATCAAATGTTGCGTGTTCACATGAAAAAACTGTAATAAAAAAAATGATATGCATATATTGACATAAATTTTTAAATAGATACTCTAAATTATTTTTCAAAATTAATGTTTGACAAATTCAAATAAAAAACGAAATCTTTTTACAAAAAAATAAAAAGTAAAATTACCAAAAAAGGTACCTATATTTAAAAAAAGAATAAGAAACGGATATAACATGTCTACTACTAAAAATAGCGTTAAAAACGACAAAGATATTACAAAATATAATATTACAAAATTAATCATTGAAACACAAGTTGTTATACGATGCTAAATAACTCATTTCAGATAAAAAAGCTGTAAAAAGTGACACTTTGCGCCTTCGCGGCCCATTGACGTTTACGCTATGCTTTTGAGACGCCATGTTTATTTTTGGCGCCAATTAAGTTTGAATTTCGAATTGATGGCGTGTTTTGTGACAGCGTTTTAATTAACAGATAATTTAGATATAACGATAGACTGATAAATAAAAGTTTTATGTTTGTACACTAATATTATTTACCGAATTTCAAAAACGAAGAGGTTATTAATTTTGATTGTATATTTTTGTATATTTTGCATCCTTGTTCCGCGATGAGTGCGCTAATTATGAACGGATTCGGACGGATTCGGATTATTGATTTGTCCTTTAATTATTACCTTGCATAGAAAATACCTCCGAATAACAAATCCAAATAGTTATATATTAATACTTATTTAGAAAACGTATAAAAATTTGAACGTAGCGGGACTCGAACCCGCGCCTCCTAGCCGATTTCCAGGTCGGTTTTCTAAATAAGTATTTTTCTTTCCTAAGTGTGGACACTTTAAAAAATGTTAAAAATAGTTATATATTACCGTTACTGTTTTAAAGTTGATATTTGTTTTTTTTAGAAATATAAAAAAAGAAAGTAATTACTCTTTCTATATCATTTATATAATAGTATAAATAATTTTACAATTCAAAATGCGTACATTAGGTATCATTTCAATAAGTTATCTATTAATTTTTTATGTATCAAATTAAATAAAATAAAATTATATAATTAAATTAAATTAAATGGCATAATTACAATTATTGCTATTAAAGCAGTTTACATAATTTGCCCAACGAAATATTTAAATTTATCCCACAAAACAATTAAAACAGTGCGGAAGTATGCCCGATTTGAGCGGACGAGGCGTATCGTCACCTAACAACTATTTTCAATAAACACCTTAGACTTGGAGTAATTAGTGGCAATATATCAACGGTTTGGAGTTTGGACGCCATCCTGGTGCGTTTCCCGTGCTAATGAGTGCGCCAAAATAAATCGATTGGTTCAAACGTTGGTTAATCTTGGATGTTATGGCCAACATTGCATTGCATATTCTATGGCGAGTGACGTTTTTTAAAAATAAAAATATAGTTAATAAAAAAATAAGATAGAAATAAGAGGCCAGTCGTGGCGCAGGTGCACAAAGTGTGACTGTAAATCAACTCGAGAAGACGAAATATTTATTTAAATTTATATTTCCATTTCTTCGTTCTGGTGTCGAGATAAAGCGCGGCGTTGGGTTCTGCCACTCAACACGCAATGCCTTCAGAATTCGGCAGAAAGTGGGGAACGGTGTGTCTTAACACTAGGTTTCCTCTGCCTACCCTGTTGTGTGTGGGATACAGCGTGAAGCTGATTCATTTTTTTTTAAAAGTAAGATATTTAATTTTAAAGTTTTACTAGTATTTAGCTCAGGATTACTGTTATCTGTGTGAACCTAAAAACAACACTTGCTGTTTTGTTACAATATGTGAGTTAAACTATTACAACAGAAAATACCAAAAGAATTGTTTAATAATACCATTATTTTTGAGGCAGTGTTGGAAGGCATGCTGTTTGACTGTAAAACGCGATGCAGCTTCATTAAGAAAAATAATTATATGTATTTCAAATTCATTTTCTTCTTATTAATATCTAATAAAAGAACCCGGTGTTGATTTACACTCTGAATGGCCGTTAGCTGAGTGTCGCGAATTCCATCGGTCTGGAATCTTGATTTCCTCGCTTTGTGGGGAAGCAAAAGCGCGGCGTTAATTTCCGCCACGCAATGCCTCTAAAATTTGACGAAGTGGGGAACGGAGTGTTTTAACACTAATATCCTGTGTCTGCTCTGCAATGTACGGGATATAACCTGAAGCCATTTTATTTTTATTATTATCTGTAATTTTTATGTCTACACGTAAGTTATTGTATTACCCCTTATAACGCATTTTATGTAGATATGTATGTCATTGTGATATTGTAATAGTTATCATTTTGTTGCATAACTTTTTACAATTTGTAACTTTTATCTGTAGTAAATGTGAAAATAAAATTTACGTCATCATTATATGAAATTTATATAGGTACAAGCGGCATCCGTGCGGTTACGTCCGCTTGAAATACACAAATGTATGTAAGTGTATTTAAAAAAAATATTTAAGTGTATGTAAGTCTATTTTTTGTTTAATTGTATTGCAAGATCTACGTATCTATCCCTAAATTTCATAACTGTAGGGAAGTACACTATAGGTTTGATTACGAGGTGCATGAAATTCACAAAATGAAGCAAAAACGATACGTAAATGGTCATATCTTTTGACTATGTTGTATTTATTTTATTTTTTAAGGTTGCCTAATTTTCTACATATTCCAACAAAAGTTGTGGTAGCACAGTTTCTCCTCATATTAATTCTTAATTACGCTAATTCATGATATCTTAACTTAAAAGAAAAGCAATTCAACAATCTTGAGCGGCTACAAGATCTTGCAATTCGGTTAATATTTGGATTAAAAAGAATGACCACATCTAAGAGTTTTGAACAAAGCTCAAGTAGTTCCCAAATTGACTTCGCAGGGTTACTCGTATTCTCCATCTTCTTTACTGTGTAATGTTCTATCCATCGACTCGATTGTTTAAAGTTTTATGGAGTAATCTCATCCCCGACATTTGCGCTCAGATCAAAATTTAACACTAAGAATTCCTCAGGAATTGCTAAAGAAGGAAGAGGAATCTCTTCCTTCCTTAGTCTCATTTTGTGATGCACAAAGTGGGGTTGGCCTCTGCGCCGTGACGCCTCAAAATATTAATAAATTATAATTCATTTCTGAACTGATGCACCTCGACGGCTTAATTAAGTAATTTAAGTCTTTTGGGAATTTATTTGATTTTGCTTGCAAAATTTGTTGTAGTTAAAGAAAAGTAAGTAACCTACGCGTAAACTCTGATCCCGATCCTAAATCTTGAAATTTTTGTGTTTTTTATCATCATACAAATTGAAAGCTAAAGTTTCAGCCAATTTAGTAAAACAGTTGTATAAATTAGGAAGCAGCTAATTTGCCGAACAAAGTATTGTAAATTAATATAACTTTTTTTTTATGAACCGATTATAATAAAACAAAGCCTATATATTGACGGCTGCTTGCCAGAATCTAATTGTGAAAACCGTTTTGAATAGACAAACAGGCAAAAAAATTAAAAATGTTTGTTTTGGGTTCTACTACATTAACAAATACTTATAAAAAAAACCACAACGGATCGGTGTCTGTACATGATCTGTACATGATTTTTTTATAAGTATAGATTTTACGTGCTATGTTATTTCTTCATGTAAGTTACCTATCCCATACTATCCATCCAGCTCAAAATCTAGATACCATCTGTGATTATTGTCTAAATAATAATATGTCGCTGTATGCGTAAAGCATAATAACAAATATATCTATAACTATTCCTTTAACAAGACCGAGAAAACAAATGTAAATATAATTGTTTTACTAAGTCAGAAATCGAACCTACAACCACCGCGGTGTTGGCTTACCAGCTTCATGCTTTATACCGAAAATAACAGGGTAGGCAGGAGGAAGCTAGTGTTAAAACATTCTTTTCGTTACCAGAGCGTGGAAATGAAATTATTAAATAATGCATACTCTAGACTAGATGGAATCGAATCCACGACCTCAGCATTTACAGTTACACGTTGCGCCTCGACCGCCTAATTATACAAAAAAATCAAATTATTAGCTACGACAGCTTTCCTCTAACTGCCTCTAATGAAACTGATTTACGACATGCACGACAATCGTTAAAGAAATTACAGCGAACAAGGATACAAGGGTTATATTTCATATCTAATGACTTAATGTGACCGTAAGATGTTTAAGTTCGTCACTGAAAAAACTTATCCGGTTTATTTTTTTATCTTCACGCTGTATCTCGCATATAGCAGGGTAGGCAGAGGGAACCCAGTGTTAAGTCTCAGTTTTCTATTCAGTGCCCAATGTCCGGGAACGTTGCTCTTCACGGAATTTTGGGAAACGAACCCACAACCGTTTACAGTAAGCCATGCCGTTGCTCCATGACGGTCTCAATCTTCCTCCACTTTATAAATTCGTGATCGGCATAATTTTGTTTAGAAAGTGTTAATTTTAACATTTTATTAAATATTTATGTGAAAGTATAAGTAAATTTAGCATTGACAAGCTAATGTCAATTTGAAATAAAAAGACTATAATAAAGATACGAAAATAAAAAACACGTATATAAATAATATGTCAATGTTTTTAAAAAAGATGAAGATAATATTTAATAATCTCCGATAAGCTTGTCGGAAATGAGAAACTTCTAGTAGGTGTTAAATATTTTTTCTTTTGCTTGTAATATATATATATATATATATATATATATATATATATATATATATATATATATATATATATATATATATATATATAAGACGTAAAGCGATAATAACTAAATACAAAAAATATAGGTTTAAATATACCTGACGCAAACTGATTGCCATATTGCAACAAAACGATATTGCCGAATATCCTTAAATATTCTAATACAATTTTCTTGATATTAGCCTTAGATAATACTGTTATTTTTACTAATTATATTTCTGTTATTTTAAACAATTCAATGAATGGAAGCTAAGCGTTCACTACATCTATTTCTCTGTATCGTACAATAAGTTCATTAAGATCTATAAATATCCTCATTTGAAACTACAAAACATGGCGGCGGTGGTGACATATGTAAAATGTTGTGTTAACATTGTGGACCATAGAACAAGGCGATTTCAATTTATTTTTCATTCAGAAGAAATAATTTTGTTAACATAGCAAGTTCATTAAATTTTCGATCCAAACAGCGAAGTAATCAATAAGATTTTTATGGAATTATAAAATATCAATATACTTATCTGCTTAAATTATTTTTTACAAAATTATATTATATGCAACAAGTACATATGAGTATGTAAAACTGTATAAAATTAAAACTTATGGGAATTTTAATAATCATACACTTTTTCAAAATTCATTTATTACATGCACCTTGTTTTCTATTTAATTACTTAAATAAAAAAAAATATATTTTATTTGGATAAATAAATAAGCCACGACATACATTTGTTTAGACTGAAAAAAAATACATATATTAGAAAGAACGTTAATATACCTAGAACTCGGCAGAAAGTGGGGAACGGAGTGTCTTAACACTAGGTAGGCAGACGCTACCCTGCTGTGTGCGAGATAGAGCGTGAAGCTGTATATGTTAATATACATAACTAGAGGGCGCGCGCGGCTTCGCCCGCTTATTAGGAGTGAATTCTAAAAAAACCACGAAACACGTGTTCAATAAAATATTTTTAACAGTCTGAATTTAAATTTTTATAAAAATCTGTGGCAATTTAAAGATTTTTCCATATAAACTTTCAACCCCTTATTTGAACCCTTAGAGGGTGAATTCTTAAAAACCATGAAACACGTATTCAATGAAATATTTTTAAGAGGCTGAATTTCAAATTTTATAAAAATCGATACAGATTAAAAAGTTTTTCCATACAAACTTTCAACCCCTATTACATCCCTTTAGGGTAAAAATTTTTCAAATTCCCTTCTTAGTGGATGTCCAGAATATGAAAATAAACATCTGCCCAAATTTCACGTTTCTACCATCAGCGGTTACGGCTCTGCGTGCGTCTTACCTCAGTCAGTCAGCACAAGTCCTTTTATATATATAGATATATATATATTTTATTTACTCTATATCTGGTATCCCACAGAGAAGGAAGGTAGAGGAAACCTGGGAATATAGTGTTGAGACACTCCATTATATCCACTCCATATTAAGACACTTCTCTCAATTTTCCACCGAATTATCGAGGTAATGCGTGTTGAGTGACGGAACTTAACGCCATAATTCTTAACAGTTTATTTGTTTTAAATATTCAGCGACATAATTATAGCCTATCTACGCTTTTAGTAGCTCACAAACTTAAAGAATTAGTAAAGCAATTAATGTCAAACCATCATAAGCTGTCAACGGCTAATGTCTTTGTTTCACGCCATTATTACACACAGACGACGACAAGAGATGAAAAATATTTTTAAAAAAAGAAAATTGTAATTTATGCATACAATCACACACACACAACATGTTAATGAATAAAAAAATCGATTTTATATTTGATACATGATGTATTTATTTATGAAATAAATAAAAAATATTTAAAACTATTACCTTAACCATTCAATTTACTTGTTTATTTTAAATACAAATTAGCATGTAAAATATATTTTAAAATAGAAAAAAAAATGTATCAAAAAACTATTTTCTTTGTAATGTAATAAAATTGATGCCTAGTAAAAAATATATAGAAACTTTATGTTTGTTTTTATAAAAATATTAGCATATTTATGATTATTTATATACAAATCAACACAATCGTGTAGAACTAGCGTTAAATAATTTTACAGCTTTTTAATGAGCTTCGACCACTTACTGAATTTCACGCGACATTCTCTTTTATCTTTTTTTCGTCGGTGAATAATTACCGGGGGAAGAGATATAACAAGAGTCGGGAGGCGTAAAGATTTATCTTTTCGTAACAAATTTAGAAAATGAGACATCAGAGCGCAGTTAGTCGCTACGTATTATTTTATTTTGTGGAATGGAACGCAATTTAAACGGCTAATTTCCAAGATACGTTTATAGGTGCTTATAAATAAATGACTTTTATCGACTGATAATTAGAATTTTTAATGTTCTTATAGATATCGATTTTCTTGGTCTTCTTTTTATTCCTATTTAACCGTCAACCACACTTTACACTTACAATTTATAAAACACATCACGACAATCTTTGCTTGAACTACACTCTATAATAATAGTTTTAAAATATATTTTGTTATTTTGCAACTTGTTTTTAGTCATTAGGAAAATAGTCTAATAAAAAAAATTACAGTACAGTATTTTAAAATAGTAATATTTTTTATTTTTTCAGCTTTACGCTATATCCCGTACACAGCAGGGTAGGCAGAGGGAAATTAGGGTTAAGACACTCCGTTCCCCACTATCTGCCGAATTCTGGAGGCATTGCGTGTTGAGTGGCAGAACTCAACGCCGCGCTTCGCGAAAATATTTCATATCCTCGAGTGAGGATTGAACCCACAACCAGTCAGTTTTACAGTCATATTACGTGCCGCTGCTCCACGACTGGCCTCAAATAATTAATAATCTACAAAATACGAAAAATTGTTATATAGATGTCATTTTCATTGTCGACAGATGATAAATATATTAACGCGCTTTCTTATCTGTTTATTTGTTATTCTTTTATTAAAAAAATGTTTTCCGACGATAAATTCATTTGAAAGTTTCAAATAAAATTTTAAGTGGCAATTGGCGAGGAACTTGTCAGATATATTGCTTTAATAAATATCTTTGTTTATTCATGACAAACTTATCCAATACTAACTATCTCGTGCTGTAGTAATAGGTTCAATTCTGTTGTAATAATTAATACTAAAAATCTATCTATACTAAAAAGGGCTTAGGGGCTGTTCTCCTAAAAATGTTATTTTTAACCAAAAAAAGTGTAATTTTTAAAACCAGCGTGTAAAGCCGTAATTTTGCTGTGAGATGTAAGCTTGGACATTATAATACACGTTTATTGAAGTGGCGTCTATGAACAACCCCTATTTATTTTATAAATGGAATTTTTAAAAAATGTGTTAAATCGGACAATGACGATTAGTGTAGAATAATAATTAAGCAACTGGAGAAAAATCATTTTTCTCCAGCGCTGGTACCAATAATGATTCTTTACAACATAATTGAAATTAAATACTTACTTATTTAGCTTCACGCTGTAATACTAGTGGGAAAGTCAGAGAAAACGGAACCCCAAACGCTACGGTCTCTATATACCTCTTACACCTCGTCCTCTATCATCAACTTTTCATACATGCCATCTGGGGCGTCCTCATGCTTTTTACGTGATTTTTCTCCTTCATTATCTTTGATGCTGTATTTTCGAAGGTCTATCTTTATTACCGCTCACTTTTTCTTCATTAATCTTTTTTGCTTTTCCTTCATCAACAATCCATTTTCACGTTCTATTATATTCTCACCGTGAAAAGTATGATTGACTTATTCCTAGCGGATCAGTATATTTAAGGTTAAGTTGTGGACACACGAGTGCCTAGGATGCTATCTTGGGAACAGACCAATATGTAATCGTTGCTATAATAAGGAGTCTGTTTCATTTTGAGGTACGAGACGTCCAAACTTGGAGTCGAATTATCGCATAAGAAGCTGGAAGTTTTAAGATCCGTCGATCAAAGAGGAATAAGTACTTCCAAAATATGAGACATCTTTGAAACAGAAAACGGAAATTCTATAAGAAAAGCAGCGACAGAAATATGTGGTAAATGATAAGGAGGTATAGTAAAAAGCACGATAAATGTGTTGATAAAGTAAAAGACACTGTAGAGAAAAAAAGGCCGTTTGGATCATAAGGCCTCAGATAAATCTCTTTAAAAAAGAAAAAGGATATGCTACAAAGGCACAAACGAAAGTACTGATAAAGATGAAGCGTGAAAGTTCTGAGAAAGAAAGAAATAAAATGTTAACGAGCAATTTTAGTAATTCCTAAGGTTGTTTATTAATTTACTACACATTTTACAGAAGTGAGCAGGTCGCAGGAGGTCCTAAACCAAGAATTTTTTTTTAGATATTTGACAAAAGTATAAGATGTTTTGGGAGACTACCTCGGTACAATACTTTAATGGCTTCTCTTGTTGTAAAATCTGTGACACAAATTGCCGTGCGAGGGAAAATTTCCTTCCTAAGGAAAGAAAGACCAGAGCCTATTCTTACATTTGAAAGAAATGAAGAAAAGACGCACAAGCTTATTGCTGCCGATAACAGAATTAGCGGTGCCTTCACGCGCGCTGTCACTGTCTCACCAATGCATCTAGCATTGGTGAGACCGTGAAATAACAGAATAGTTGCACGTTTAGTAACACTGTGCAATGCTGACGAACGACGCTGATATACGGCAGCGAAACGTAGGTGTTGCAAAAGAAGAATGAAAGAAACGTAAGATATGTAACATTAAATCCCTCGTAACTAGTTATGTAAAATATCCTAAATTGTATGGGTTGCCGGAAATACACAATAAGACTAAACTGACTGAATCATCAATAGTTAGCCAAATCGGTACGCCGAGGTACAAACTCAACATGCCATGGACTCTTACCATTTTGTTTGTGGGCTGAAAGATCTTAAGTTAGCTAACAAAGAAACCATACTCACATACTTCAATAGTGAATCTTACCCACGTTTATCTACCATTGGCAAATTTTTATTTCAAAGAGCCTACCAATTCTGCGACGCTGTACACCTAGGGGACGAGCTTTTTGGGTGAAGAATGCCTTTCATCAGAGCAAGATGCCTACTCCCCTCCAGCGTTATCAGAAGCAACATTTTAATGGCATTTTAAGAGAAAAGCTTCCATTAAAACTATATTTAAGTCTAACAAGAAAGTAAATCCAATTCTTAAGACCAGTGAAACGTAATTTACCTCTGCAGTGTGTAGAGCTATAAAAACTAGATAGTAACTGAGATTTAAAATAAACTGTTCAAAAAAGGGGAAGCATCGATATTGGGGGAATGCTCGATGTCAAGAATGGACATGCATCGAAGTCAGCTGCGTCTGAGTAAAGAGCGGATAAACCTAACCATAATATCGGGTCTTATAAATCCCAAACCCTCGCTCGGGAGAAAAGATATATACAGAGGTCACGAAAAAACATGGCATTTGTAAATAAATGGAAGAAGTAAAGAAGAAGTAAAACATACAGAGAGTAGGGCTGTTGGCGCTCCGATCTCTCTGACTACCCCGCTAGGGATAAAGTGAGATGTAAAAAATAAAGAATAATGAAAAAAATAAATAAAAACAACTAAAGAATATTAATAGAAATCGTTAAATTTTAGATATATTTTATTAACTCTAAATATAAAATTTAAGTTGAAGTAGCTTATTTTTGTACTGTTCTATATGCTAAAAACAGTAATAAATATTATTTATAACGTTTCCATTTCACTGAAACTAAATGCCATGTAAGTGATATAGCAAGAAGATTCAGAAGAATAAAATCTTAGAAAAAATCACGAACAAAATTTAGGTATTACGTAAATTTTTAGTCATAGCTGGTTTAAACATTAAAAATTCTTCACACGACCCATCAGCGAGTACTAGTACTATTAGAAATATGTCTAAGATTCAGGACTACAGCCTGAAATCAGACCCATTCGTCTACTCTAAAAGCTAATAATCATTGTCTTCGCCTACTTTTCTTCCAGCGTCATTGCCATCTTTTACAATTGTACTAGCAATGACGTCGCAACCAATGATGTTTTTACATAAAACACGTTGGAATTTTATGAAAAACTCATTCATAGTACGTGAAATTTGCTGGTTACAGATTTGTTCAAAATCTCAATATAAGTATATATTAACGATTGCCGAAACATTTTAAATCTATAAGTAGTAAATAAAGATATCAATGACGATTCATGTGCTAAAATTAGGAGAATCCAGTTTAAGACGTATTTAAAAAATTGTTAAAGCATCCGTGGCGGCAGTTGCACCGTCGGAAATTAAAGCTCTGCATGCTAACATTATTATAAGCCAAAATAAACACTACGTTAGATAACGTATTTTCGTGGCAATATTTAAAACAAAAGCTCGCTCGATCAATGACGCTATTTTTATGAACTTTTTTTGCGATCGATTTTTGTGTAGCTACACCTAAATTATAAGCACGTTTTATTATTAAAAACTTTAAGTATGTACTTATTTCATTAAAAATAGCAAATAAAATTAATATAGTTTATTCACGAATATTTTTGAAAAGAAATAAGCTAAGAACACACCAAATCTCCACGTAAAATATTCAATTTTTTGAAGGTTTTTTCTTAAAATTTTATTTGTATATACTAAATCATCAAACTTGTCTAGACGCCTTGTTTATTATTTAGTTAAGTATTTAATACGATATTAATCTTATTAAAATTATTTACTATTAATGAGTAATCACAAGGAAATTAAAATTTGAGCGTTTTGGAGAACTGCCATTAGGCGCATGGAAGATCTAAGCATACTTATTAGGGGTAATTTGATAGAGATGCTCATCCTATCGAAGTTGAGTTAACATTTAATGGAAATGTTCTAATTGTTTTTTAACATGTAACGAAAAACTAAAGTAGCTTTACCGCGGCACCTGCGGCAGTGTTTACTACACAATATGACATATGTAGGTGATGATATAATTAAATATCTTCAAAATACGGGTCTACCTCCACCTTAAAGACTAGAAACGCACCTTTAGCTCCTTTAGGTCGTGGACGGTGGTGATCACTTACTATAAGGTGATGCGTATGCTCGTTTACCTTGTCTTTTTCATAAAAAAATGTAAACGTAAAGAGATTTCTCGAATTGGAGCTCAAATTATCTGTACATATGTGCAAATCGAATGACAATAAATGGGATAAAAGTTATTAATATTTCCCTAAGTCGGTCAATTGATTGATGAATATAAGCGTAACAAAAAGTAAAGTAGCCGCCTTTTCAGGATCCACCTTGCTTGCTGGTAATGGCCAGCCAGCCTTTATGTCATGAATGACACACTTTCGGACTTTTTTTATTATATTGAAAATTCTGTGATTTACACTTAATTTATCATATTTACGCTTCACTTTAAAACTCATTGCAGTTAAACTTGCATTCAACACTAAATAAACTACATTTTTTTTCTTCTTTCAATTTCATTCATGTCATAACCACATCTGCATTCGCATAAATTTTTAATGAAGACAAAATAAATAAATAAATCAGCTTCACGTTGTATCCCGCACACAGGAGGGTAGGCAGAGGGAAACTAGTGTTAAGACACCCCACTTTCTGCCGAATTCTCGAGGCATTGCGTGTTGATTGGCAGAACTCAACACCGCGCTTGTCCTCGACACCAGAGCGAAGAAATGGAAATATAAATTTAAGTAATATTTAATCTACTCGAGTGGGGATCGAACACACAATCAGTCGGTTTTACAGTCACACTTTGTGACCCTGCGCCACGAATGACCTCGATGTAATTTAATGAAGATGCATTGTAAAAGTCAAATATAGTTACGAATGCGATGTTAAAAGAAACAGTTATTTTTGTAATTTCAGATGCAGATGTGAATGTTCTCAGCATCTCTAATGCCTATTTCAATATAGGAATATTGGCGTACCATGAACATCTGAAAAGCTTCTATTAGATATTAGTGATCCTATTGTACTATACGAAATATAATAAAATTTTAAGTGATGATTATTTTAATTGTTCTATATATATACGTTGTTTAAAATATTTTTGTTGTGCAGGGTCATGTTCTCGAGGAAAGCGTGCGCGGACTGCATTTAGTACCCAGCAAATAAAGAGCTTAGAGGCGGAGTTTGAGAAGAATAGATATTTGTCT
Source organism: Heliconius himera (assembly GCA_021202915.1). Classification (NCBI taxonomy): domain Eukaryota; kingdom Metazoa; phylum Arthropoda; class Insecta; order Lepidoptera; family Nymphalidae; genus Heliconius; species Heliconius himera. The sequence continues at coordinate 144,493 of JAJHJA010000153.1, read as the reverse complement.
GTTGCCGCTAGAGGGCGGTTGGCGAGGCAGCTGAGACTTACCGAAACGCAGGTACTTCCAAATCTTTGTATTATATATTCATTTTTCTATTATTGTACAAGTTGTTAAAAAATAAACTATTAGGTGAGGTCAATCGAGTCGCACGGGCAGAAGCGTGCGACTGTAAATGCGACAGGTTGTGGGTTCAGTTCCCATTCGAGGAAATGTTACCAATAAAAAGTTACCACGTTAAAATGAAAATATTTAATATTTCATTTCCTCGAATGGAAATTGAACCGACAACCTGCCGCGTTTACAGTCACGTGTTTGTGTCCTGAATATAGATTAAGGGCACAAGGATGGCTTAAGGGATAAATGTAAAGTACATTTCATTTTGTCATGAAAAAAAAACGCCGGCAAAAAGCCCGGCGTTGAGTTCCACCACTTAACACGCAATGCCTCGAAAAATTCGACGGAAAGTGGGGAACGGAGTGTCTTAACACAAGGTTTCCTCTGCCTACCCTGCTGTATGCGGGATACAGCGTAAAGCTGATTAGTCATGAAATACTCGGTTAAATTAATAAATTATTACTGTAATACATAGGTACATATACATAGGCATCATATTTTAATTGAATGATATTTAAATATTCTTTTCTTCAACATGACCATGACTTGAATAAAACCAGATAAATCGAAAAGTTCAAGTTTTAATTAATATATGTTTTTTTAGATAAAAATTTGGTTTCAAAATCGTCGCACAAAATGGAAACGGAAATACACGAACGACGTTGAGATTCTCGCACAGCAATATTATAACAGCTTAGGCATTATAACTCCACGACCTATGTTTGTTGGTGATAGATTATGGATATTCAACTATCCGAATCGTCTCCAACCCACGCAACAACAACAATGGGCCAAATCATTAAATAATATCGCCAGTGTACAACAAAATCCTGTTTTAGATCGAAACTTGTTTAGAAATCTGCCAAAACCTGACATGCCGTTTTTATTACCGCCGCAGTATCCGAACGAGCGTGTGTTTTTAAATATGGAAAGGAATTCGACAAATGCTAAAGTTCCCGCGCAAAATCGTTTAGTATCTGTGCCTAGGGAGGTCTACAGCAACATGGCGATGGCTCAACGAAGTCTAGATTTATACAAAAATAATATATTAAATAGTCCCGGACAAGAATCTAATGTGGATCATTTGAGACGATTGGAAGAGAATTTTAGTATTTGATATCATTTTGTATTAGGTTTCATTTGCAATAAATATTATCTATTTAATATTAAACTTGGTTTCAATGTATTACCTATGTCTTTAAGGAATGTTTTCAATTTATTTTTTTTCTCAGTTAAGACATTTTGTAGTTTTAACGCATTTTTATTTCTGTTTTTTAATTGACTATGCAGAGAGAGAATTAGTATTAAGCCGATATTTACTTATTTATTAAATTAGTGAGGCCAGTCGTGGCGCAGCGTCACAAGGTGTGACTGTAAAACCGACTGGTTGTGAGTTCGATCCCCACTCGAGGAGATGAAATATTAACTTAAATTTATATTTCCATTTCTTCGCTCTGGTGTCGAGATTAATAAAAAAAGCGCGGCGTTGAGTTCTGCCATTCAACACGCAATGCCTCCAGAATTCGGCAGAAAGTGGGGAACGGAGTGTCTTAACACTGGGCTCCCTCTGCCTACCCTGCTGTGTGCGGGATACAGCGTGAAGCTGATATTAAATTAGTTTTAAGCCTTAACGGCCGGAGTAATAACGGTCATGCAATCATTTTACGTCCAAATAGGACGTAATCATTACACGTCAAAAATTTATTAAGATTTAATGTTTAATTGAGTCATTTTATTCGAAATTAAAATAATACGTTGAAATCATTTTAATTTCGAATAAAAATTACTAAAAGTACTTAAGGGTTTTCCTTTTTTTATGGGACATGGACATCTTATGATCGTAAGAGGCTACTTTTGCTCACATAAATTATCTTTATTTATTAAAATAAGTGATTTTTGTGTAGTCATTAGTTAACGTTATATCTTGAATGTCACTTTTACACCTATATTTATATTGTGCGCTAAGAATATTTTCATTTTCAGTTCCAGTTCAACGATTTGAACGTAAGAGTAGGTATCTTAGGTTAATCTTTTTTTAAATTTCTAATATAAAAATATATATCACGATAAATATAACCAGGAAAATGATACAAGCTAAAGTAAATGCATCAAAAATCTTTATTTTTTTTCTGGCACGCTCAATTACTTTAGTATAAGTAATTATTACAGCCACAGCCGCAGCTACCAGCGATAGAGACAGTGCCAGCGGCTGGTAGGTCACCAGCGAAGCGCACAGATCCCAGTATTGGGACTTGACCAGCAACTAGTGTTGTACCGGCAACTGGCAATTCACCAGCGACGGCTACATCACCAATACCTTCACCACCGTAAGCGCCAGCAGCCATACTAGCCCAGCCGGGTGCAACCAAACCTGGAGCGGCTAGACCAGCTGCAGCTAATCCTGGGGCGGCTAATGCTGGAGCCAGACCGGCAGCGAGCAGACCTGGGGCTGCTAATCCTGGAGCCATACCGCCAGCGAGCAGACCTGGGGCTGCTAATCCTGGAGCCAGACCGGCAGCGGCCAGACCTGGGGCTGCTAATACTGGACCTAGACCAGCGTAAGGGCCGGCCAGACCGTATGCTGGTCCCGACAAACATTGACTGTAAATATTCTGTAAAAAATATGTACATTATTTTAAAGTTAATCTATAATTTAAATATTAAATTTTACTGAGCCTTAATTAAATTGAGTTCCGCCATTCAACACAGAATGCCCCAAAAAATTCGGCGGGAAGTGGGAAACGGAGTGTCTTAACACTAGATTCCCTCTGCCTATCCTACTGTGCACGAGGGACTGTATCCCTCGTGAAGCTGATTGATTATAATACTAAATATAGACGAATAATCCGGCTTAAGAGTTTCTTATAAAATGCAAATTACGTAGTTAACTGTAATAAAAGCCTTACCTGGACAAGCAATGCTTGGGCGCAGACTAACAAGGTAGTGAAGAAAGTCATATTGATTTATTTATCCTTTACAGAATGAATATTCAATGAAAAATTTGACCTTTTATACTGTGTTCAATTGACCCATATCGCTATAGTATTTTGAAATTTATCAACGTATAAAATATTTGTAATAGTAAATAGTAAAAACGTGTCAATATTTTAATTATATTAGGATTTCGTAATTGTCTAATGTTACTGTATGGTATTATTGTTACGCGACGGTAAGGTTGCAGGTTCGATTTTCATTTAAGGTAATAAAATATTTCATATTTTAATTTTTTGGTCTGGTGGTGTTGTAGTTAAAAAAAAAACGAAACATTTATAAGATTATTTGGTTGTCCCTCAGCATTACTGTCAATATTATTTCTCTCGAGATCGCTCAGAAGTATAAAGTTAAAATTAATATCAAATATTTAGGTCTACGGTCCTTTAGATATTAGAACAACAAAAAATAAGTTTCTAAGTTAACGCAAAAAAAAGATGTAAGCAATGCATCGTTTTGTATTATATTCGCTGCTTAATCAAAAACTGAGTACCTACTTCCTAAAATTTAATTGCTTTCTTGGCTTAGAAATAATACTGTATTGTCTAAATTCTTGTTAAATAAATAATTATTATTTTTAATGTGCACAAGACAATACAAAGTTTCATTACTTTCCCTGAATGCTTTGAGAATTCGGCAGAAAGTAGGGAAGGGCAATGTTTTTATGGAAACAGAGTGTCTTAACACTAGGCTCTCAGATTACCTCTCTTACCCTGCTATATGCGGGATACGGATAGAATTAGGGCAGGCGGTACACGACCACGGCTGTCAATTTCAAGTGAGAATACTTTCTTGTTTTATACTTTTTAATTTTTGAATGGTTCTAGTTTTTGAAAGAGATGAAGAAAGAACGGAATGCAAGATAAGTGTTATTGGCTTAGATATTAGAACAAGTGAATAAAGTGGTATATTTGGGAAGTATGTTGTTTTATGTATGTTACGAGATGTATGTGGAAAGGCGTATTGCTGTCAGTAACAGGGTTAAGGGAGCTTTAGGTGCATTGATGAGACGGCGAAACGTCAGCACAGCTGCTTGTTCGGCCATACATAATGCAGAGTCCTATACGGCAGTGAAACGTGGGTATTACAGAAGAAGAATGAAATAAAGATGAATGCCGTGGAGATGATCTTCGTAGGATATCCGAATACACACAATAGCAGGTACTAGCGAGAATGTCATGGTGAGAATGAAAAAGAACGTGCTGAGCTGGTTTGGGCAAGTCGAACGAATGTTAATTCCAATAAACTATTGGGCTTGTTTATTTTCTGTTTAGTTTTATGCTTTCGGGGTTTTTGTTTTTATAAATATTTTTTATTTTTTACTTTTTTGTTACGATTCTTTATGGTTATGATAATTATAATATAACTTGTTGAAATCCTCGTATTGAGCTCTTGAATTTGATACCCATATTATGATATTCGAAACCAATTTTTTTTTTGTTCATTATTCCAATGACGTCCCACAGCAGCTATGATTATTTTTTTAACGTCACCTATCTAAGAACACTTGGGCTGCTAAGACGAATCTAGCGATACCTCAATTGTGAAAATCCGTTCAGTGGTTTTGGTTATGAGGTAATAAGGAATATTACATACATACATACTAGATACGCTCGAAAAAAATAACCCTTGCTTACTAACCACTTACGAAAAATACTAAATTACGACTCGATTTCGGAATGAAGCGGTGTCCCTCTGATAGGCTTATGTATGTATAACAATAATAATTTTATTATTTATTTTGTTTGAAAAAAATACTTTTTCATTTTTGAGAAAAAAAAATCTATTAGGCTTTTATAGAGTAGTTAAAACTGTAGTTTCGTTTAAATTGATGCTGACACTTCTACCCTGTATAGAAAAATATGCTATGTTTCCTATTTTATAATAAATGAGAAGGACATCAATCGATATATATATATACAGCAACCTTTGTATTTGTAACAGACGATTAACTTCGCATTCCAAAAAACCAAATTTACACGTCAAATAACAAAAAAAACTGAATTTACGAGAAATGTTTTATACTCCAAAATAGCCGCAGCGAGCATATGCGTTCACTTTAAATGCGTTTTCCTAAATTTTTGCATAGTTGACATTTATTTATGTGTTCCCTATTACAAACACTACAAATTAACGAATGTCATCAAATTTCATAATAGAAAAATGTAACTTTTACAAACTCCCGGATTTTTTTCTATTCACCCCGTTTTACGGGGTACACATACACATACAAAATCTGTAACCCGCACAATTCATGTACTTTGAATAAGTTTTTGAAAAAGTTTCAATGTGTTTTATGTAAAAACATCATTGATTGCGACGTCATTGCCAGCAAAATGGTAAAAGATGACAATGACGCTGGTTCAAGACAATGATTTGATGATGATGCTTTTAGAGTAGATGAAATATAGGTCTGATTTCAGGCAGTCGTCCTGAATGTTAGACATCTTTCTAATAGGTTAACTCACGGATGGATCGTGTAATGAATTTACGTAAATTTTTAGTCGTAAATTTTTAGTCGTAAAGTTACGTAAAGTTTTAGTTAATTTACGTAGTACTTAAATTTTCTTGTGAATTTTTCTCGGATTCTATTCTTTTGAATCTTCTTGCTATGTCATTACTTCCACGGTATTCAGTTTCAGTGTAATGGAAACATTATAAATATGATTACTGTTTTTTCTATGTAGAATAGTACAAAAATAAGGTACTTCAACTTATGTAAGTATAAAATATATCTAAAATTTTACGATTTCTATGAATATTCTTAAGTTTTTATTTATTTTTTACATCTCACTTTATCACTAGCGGGGTAGTCGGAGGGAACGGAGAGCCAAAAGCCCTACTGTCTCGATTCGTCGATTATTTAGAGGAAAATTACGTTTTACTGATTGGGTTTGGATTTACTTTGATTTAAATATAGTTTTAATGGAAGCTTTTCTTAAAATGTTTCCAATCCTGTCTATAACCCCTTTTATATATGGTGGAAATCTCGGTTGTCTTTCTACTGGGGGTCTTTTAATAACGCTGAAGGGAATTCTTCACCTATCAAAGCTCGTTGTTCAGCGTCGCAGAGTTGGTGGGCTCTTTGAAATAAAGATTTGCCAATGGTAGAAAAATGTGTAGGATGTTTTTTTTTCTTTCAGCCCACAAATAAAACAATAAGAATCCTTGACATGTTGAGCCAGTTTCTACCTCGGCGTACCGATTTGGCTAACTATTGAAGATATACTCAGATTAGTCTTTTTGTGTATTTTCGGTAACCAATACCAATTTAAGACATTTTACACAGCTAGTTACGAGGGATTTAATGTTGCATATATTGAGTTTGTTTCATTCTACTTATCCAACACCTACGTTTCGCTGCCGTATATCAGCGTCGGTCGTTAGCATTGCTCAGTGTACAATAAATAATTCGACTCCAAGTTTGGACGTCTCGTGCGGCTGCCTCAAAATGAAAACAGATTAGAAAGAGAATTCTTTCTTTTCAACTCAATTCAATTCTTTCTTTCATACCTTTTATTTTTTAAAATCATTTATGCTCTTCGATAAATATTTTCTATATTTTTTTTTATTGCATAAACCATTAAATAAAAATAAAATTTAGAATCGATGTAATTTGCGTTTAATTTGCTCCGTATCGGTACATCGATGTGTCATATTTGACATTTATCTTGTATGCTTATGGCCATATCTGTCATTTGCTATGTATCTTAATAAGTTTACATTTTCCCTCCTTCCTTTTGTTGTAAATATATTTAGTAATGTAAAATAATGTATTTCTACACCAATATTACAATTTAAATTTGAAGAACAAATGACTATAGAAGGACAGTTTTAAGGTAGTTTTATTATTGTTCTATAAAAAAATTAACTTATATTATGTACTTGAGTATCTAATTCTAGTTTTAATATTTTTATTTTTAGTATTATTGATGTTTAATTAAACAACTGAACTAAGGTTTGTTCAGGATAAAAAAAATTAAATAAACTTTTAAGAAATATTTGAAGCTAAGCTATACATAATTCAATAAACTGATTTTATTAACAACAAGTGTTTTATTACAGTGATTTATTAAAAAGGTCTCTATATTTTAAATTGCAATTTTTTTATAATTGCAACTTAAAATATAGAGACTTTTGCATTATGTGGGATACACTGTGAAAGAAAAAAATATATAATTGTATGAATATTATAGGTAGATGAATGAATTGTTTATTTACTGGTTCAGGCCAGATAATGTGCATTCAGTTTTAACAGTTTATTCAATATCCAATTTCTTAAATTTAAGTGTCTTAAGAAAAAAAAATGTTAAATATAGTAAAGTTTTTTGTTTCAGCAATTTACAGATGAACAATATGAACAGTCGTACACTATTCAGTTTTAGAACACCCACAACAAACAAAGATTGTAAGTTGTAATAATAAATTGAATCTTATTGCTTGTTTGTTTTATTTTTCCAATTCATATATCTACTTTTTGAATTCCACTGCTGGAAACAGGGCCTGCCTCAATGTATCTATATATGATATATATATATATATATATATATATATATATATATTTATTTATTTATTTATATATATATATATATATATATATATATATATATATATATGTATTTATATTTTATATATTAATATGCTTATAGCTTATATCAAATGTGCTTATATAAAATTGCTGGATATAGCGTGTAGTTGATTTTTCTCATATATAACTAGCAACATAAATACAAGTTATAGCCAAATTATGCAAAATGTATTCTGATGTATAAACTATATTAATGTAGTTTCATCTAAATCTTTTAAGTAAATTTTGTGTGATAATGAAACAAATGTCTACCATCACAAACTTTCAGATTCATAATATTAGTAGGATATTTAAATCATTGATTTCAAAACATAATATAGTTACTAATTGAGGCTAGTTGTGGAGCAGGGGCACAAGCGTGCAACAGTAAAAAAAAAGGTTGTGGGTTCGATTCCCACTTGAGAAAATGAAATATTTAGTATATTCTTTTCTTTGCTCTGGTATTGAGTCAAAACACACAATGCCTCCAAAATTTGACGGATAGTGGGAATGGAATTGCCTTAATAGAAAGAGAGTGTCTTACCACTGGTCCCCAGGTTCTCTCTGCTTACCCTGTTATGTGCGAGATATAGTGTGAAGCAAAAATCTTATGTTATCTATTTCAACTTCCAGACCTTTCATTATACAGATGGGTGAAACTTAATAAAAATGTAAGTATTAATATAATTTAAAACAATATAATCTAATAAACAATTTCTTGTTCATGCTTCGAAACCATACACATGTAGTGTTGATGGTGAATAATAAAAAGTCTACTCACGGTTTTCACTGAGTATATTCAACACCACTTCAAAGTATATATAGTTGGAACACAAATAGTAAATCACGACACAGTTTATACGAAAGTCAACCACAAACATATATATAAAAAGAGAACACACAAATTACAATAATATTAACAAGTAACTGAGAAAACAATGGAACGTATATAAAGCGCATCGAGTGGCAAGCATCGACTGTTAGAATTATTATCTGCCGTCGACAAGAAGGTAGATGTGAAAACGACAACTGCTTAGCGGTTCGGTCGACGGCAGCGAGCGCTTTCATATAAATATACTAAATAGGAATACTTACTATAAAATACATAAATCCTATTGAATGTATGTATGATTTTATGTATGTATACAAAAGGTAAATAAATAAATTACGATATTGAAATATATAAATGACACATATGAAATAAACTATAAATGTAAATACTAAATAATAGTTCCCTACACACATACACAGTGATCAACACAAGGGTAATGGCACCTGTAATCAACGCTTTAAGGAATAAATAATTATACTATATATTTTAATCACATATATACATTATAAATTACAATATATAATTTCATAAAATATGTTTAAATTGTATTAAAATGTGTTAATACAAATGAAGTTTTTGTATATTTTTGGTTAAAACCAAAAATATAACAAAAACTCCAGTTATTATCAACCAGTAATCGATAAATACACTGGGACAGAAAGTATGGACACCAAATATAAGTTAGCTGTAATGATATAATTATATTTTTATTGGATTAATTGTGGTTTAAAAATCCAAATAATATTTAATTGACGAATGCCGGCTGAACGCACGAAAAAGTATAACTCATTGTTACATTCCGCCGAGAAACACGATCGGCCTAAGCGTCCATATTGTTATTTTATAAATCTGTATAATTTAAGTAAAACGCGCCCACCCTAGAATATTCTGGTAGCCCCAAAAATTTAACTAATAAAAATTTGCCCCCAAAAAATTGTTCCATTCCACCAGAAGACCAGCAGTTTAAGCAGCCTTGAGTTTTACATACTATTAATGAATCATATCATTATATCACCACTCAAGAGCTTTGTGTCCACGATTTTTTGTCTTTTTTTTTCTAAACAATTACTTTAATAAATCAGCTTTACGGTGTATCCCGCATACAGCAGGGTGGATAGGTAGAGGTAACCCAGTGTTAAAACACTTCGTTCCCCACTTATTAATTTAATTCTACGCGTTTTGAAAGGTTTCCTCTACTAGTCTGACCGGACTGTAAGTTTTCCAAGCCATCTTTAAATAAAATGGCGGAAATAATTTCTATTGTGTTAAATTTCCCCAGGAAATAATATAAGTTTTATACTCAGCTTAAGTTTTTATACTCAGCTTTACTTGCTGAAGTTACGAAAAATATATATTATTGATTAACGATGATTATGTCAGTCTAATGTTACTGTTGTCAGTATGCTATTTAACAGGTAAATATATTTTTTTAATAATTTCAGGACACTGGTAACATAGACACTATAAACTTAAAAGATTCAATGTCGGGTATTCTATCAAAAATAGCGGACTATCCTGCACTAAAGATAAATAAGGTATGTTAACTGCGTCTTTCAACGCAAATCAAGACATTAAAAAGCAATACAGTTATCGTCAAATCTCTGTTTATATAAATTTATTCATTCAACGGAAACTGTTTATATTATTATTTTATCAAGATTCATTGATTTTTTAATATATATTTTAAGGATAAAAATCAGCTATCTTTCCAAGAAAATATGGAATGCAATGCATTATACTTAGAACTATTAGAGAACATGAGTGATGTGCTTATGAAGATGCCAAATTATCTATTAAAACAACTTCCCGGATTTACTGAGGCTTTATATAATGATATGAAACATGCAGTAAGTAAACTTAAACGGTTACAAAATAATGATAACGCGTCAACAACCAAAACACCAATAATATTAAATCAATATAATATTCAAACAAATACAATTGAGGGTAATTTAAATCAAACTACAAATTTAAATGATATTAGTAACTTAGGTCATGTACTATTGGAAGAAGATAATATTACTGAGGAGCCACATAGTGTCACGAATAACGCAAATCCTGTAAATGAAATAACATATATGGATGATGATGATTTCCCAGAGGTCATTCATTCGGCTTCAACATCATATGTTGATAACAGATTACATAGTCAAAAAGATCCTTCTTCAGATCAAATCAACTATATTTACGGCAACGGGTATACAGAAAATGCGAAACGACATAGTGTCACGAATAACGCAAACATGAATATTGGAATAATAAATACTGATGATGATGATTTCTCAGAGGTCACTCATTCGGCTTCAACATCATATGTTGATAACAGATTACATAATCAAAAAGATCCTTCTTCAGATCAAATCAACCATATTTACGGCAACGGGTATACAGAAAATCTGGAACGACATAGTGTAACGAATAACGCAAACATGAATATTGGAATAATAAATACTGATGATGATGATTTCTCAGAGGTCAATCATTCGGCTTCAACATCGTATGTTGATAACAGATTACATAGTCAAAAAGATCCTTCTTCAGATCAAATCAACCATATTTACGGCAACGGGTATACAGAAAATGTGGAACGACATAGTGTCACGAATAACGCAAACATGAATATTGGAATAATAAATACTGATGATAATGATTTCTCAGAGATTGATCATTCGGCTTCAAGATCATATGTCGATAACAGATTGCACAGTCAAATAGATCCATCTTCAGATCATATCAGTTCCGGCAGTGGATGTACGAAGAATGTTGAATCAGACACAATTTATAATCAAACTATAGGTTATAATTTTTTTATTATGTTCTGACATCTTTCATTTGCGATATAATTTGTCTTTATGCATTGATCATGCTTAAAATAATCAGGCTTTTAACATTCTTTTTCATTTTATTTCTTAACGTTAACTAAATGTTTGTTTTCTGTGACATGCTTTGAAATTAATATAGGAATGTAAATATAGGGTATAATGTATACAGCACGGAATAATACAGCATGGAATTTGTGCAAAGAAATCATTAGAAGAAGAACTACAAAAATAATGTAGCTTCCAGCTTTTGTCTTACATAACATCATCAACAGCAACACATATTATGTTACACACCGGATCATTCAGCTTTCAACTTTTATATACATATTTCTTGTTATATATATTATTTTTACTTTATGCTTAAAGTTCAAGAAGTTTGGGTTTCATTTTCTGATGAAAAATAATATTTACCACATATATAAATGCCTATATTATAACTAATTTGAAATGAGGACGAAATATTTTGGTTTAATGTTTTGATTTCACATCCTGCATTTTATAAATTATCACTAACACCTTGTATATATATATCCGTATACACAGTTTTATGATATACAAGATACATATAGCATTGACAACATACAATTTTATAAAAAAAATAAAAAGTAATGTACAAATAGACTACGCTACACTATACATTCAGTGTAAACATCGAGTGTCTCTTATTGCAAAATTTATTCGACACGATAAATAATATAGTATCAGCCGCTGTGTCCAGGTGTCTAATGTAGTTGAAAACTTTCGAACAGGTTCGACATATTCAACACATCGCACTGCGCACAATAAGTGCATTACAATGTCACCAGTGCGTGCTGACAGCTCTGACACTATTTCTGTACTCAGATAGACACAAAAAATTCGCACAAGTGTATACAGTACACATTACATGTCTGACATTTATGTCTGAATTTCTGTCGTTTATTCATACCATAACGTAGAACTTCGCGACACACGAATATTAAGGATACATTTATGCATAATACCTAATAAAATAACTGGTGTTTTAGATTGCAGCGTTTATTTCCATGATCATATCTATCTGAATTCGATGCTCAAGAGTAATTTTCGCTTACAAAACTTTAGAGAAAAACAGATAGAGGCGATTAATGCGGCGCGTTTTGGACACAATTGCTTTATAGTTATGCCTGCGGGCGCTGGTGAGTGGTTACTATTTATTATGTGGTATGTCCCTATGTCTATGGCTAAGACATTGCGTTAGACATTAAGACACTTCCGTTCTCTACTTTCCGCCGAATTCTGGCGGCATTCCGTGGTGAGTTTCGGAATTCAACATGGAGGTAATGAACATATTAAATATTTCATTTCCTCGAGTGAGAATCGGGACCACAACCTGTCACAGTCACACGCTTGTGCCACTACGCCACGACTGACCTGAAATCTTTTTAGATATAACCTTCTTAGAACCCATAATATTGTTTGCGACTGTTGTATGGCAAAGTTTTATGTAAAAAATAAATAAATAAATCAGCTTCACGCTGTATCCTGTACACATCAGGGTAGGCTGAGGGAACCTAGTATTATGACACTCCGTTCCCTACTTTACCGAATTCTGGAGGCATTGCGTGTTGAGTGGCAGAACTCAACAACGCGCTTAACCTCGACACCAGAGCGAAGAAATGGAAATATAAATTTAAGTAAATATTTCATCTCCTCGAGTGGGGATCGAACCCACAACCAGTCGGTTTTACAGTCACATCTCGTGCCGCTGCGCCACGACTGGCATATAAAAAGCACTTTATGTAAAAATCACTAATCTATATGCACTTGCAGATAAGTCCCTCTGCTACCAAATGCCGGCCATACTATCAGCAGGAGTGACTATTGTCGTCTCTCCCTTAACATCTTTAATTCATGAACAAATTCAACAGCTAAGCTCATTAAAGGTATTTTTCTTTATCTCTCACTTAACTTTACCTACTTAAATTCATGATTCTTCAGTCATCATATAAATCAATTAATTTTTAATTATTGTTTAACATAATCATCTCTGAAATATTTACTTAAATTTATATTTCCATTTCTTCGCTCTGGTGTCGAGGTTAAGCGCGGCGTTGAGTTCTGCCACTCAACACGCAATGCCTCCAGAATTCCGCAGAAAGTGGGGAACAGAGTGTCTTAACACTAGGTTCCCTCTGCCTACCCTGCTGTGTGCGGGTTACAGCTTGAAGCTAAAAAAAAAATCATCTCTTAAAATATGTTTTTGAGTATGAGTATGAGTTCCATTGATTATAACGATGGCCATACTCTACACACCAGCCTTTCAAGAGCTATCGTCGGTTTGGCTGAAATCGGGATGGTTAGTTCATCCTCTACTTTAGGGAATCATTATAGTCTAAATATTTTCACTTTTAACGTTCCAGTAGACAAACCATTTGGGCCACGACTAGTCTCAAAATAAAATTGAACTACTTTACTATGCTTTTCTTTTTTTCAGATTAAAGTAGCACATTTAGCAGGAAAATTGGGAAAGAAAGCAGAGACACTTATATATAACGCATTGTCAATGGACGAGCCTGACATCAAATTAGTTTATGTGACTCCTGAGAAACTAATGAAGAACAATGAATTAAACGATCTACTCGTATCGCTTAACGAGAAAGATCTTCTCACCAGGTACCTTCATGTTAAATACCTCTAATCTAAACACAATAAAATAGTAACTATTCACTTGTCTGTCTGTCTGAGGTCATAATGGCGCAAGGGCACAAGCGTGCGACTGTAAACATATCGACTATGAATGAATTGTTTTAATATCCTCGCTCTGGTAACAAGACAAAACGCGGCGTTGAGTTCCGCCACTCAACCTACGATGAGCATCGGGAATTACATGCAATGCGAACGGAATGTCTTAACACTATTCCTTCCTTCCCCCTATCCTGTTATATATGGATACATCGTGAAGCTAAAAAAAAAGGATCCTTAGACGTTTCTTTCACCGTTTTAACCTACTTGTGAGAATTGATAACCTGAACAATTTTTCTTAGGTTTGTCATAGACGAAGCGCAATGTGTATTGCAGTGGAGTGTTGGTTATCGCGTGGCTTATTCCATTTTACAAGAGGTACGCGCCAAATTCAGCATCGTACCTGTCACGGCGCTCACCTCGTGTGCTACGAATAGAACAATAGAAGATGTGCAGCAGCAACTTGGTGTACGTGCACTGTACAGTACGGTCGACGAGTCGTGGCCGCCCTGAAGTTAGTTGTAGATGGCTGTGCAGTTTTCAATTGAGATTTTTTGTTACTTTCGATTATTTTCTCCGCTATTTTACTGTGCGCAAAAGTTTAGTAAACCTAAGTTCTGGGAGGCCACGACTCGTCGCTGTATAATTTTAATATATTAATTACTTTTATTTCACTTATATTAAAAGGACGTCGTCAGCTCCCCGTTTGAGGAAGTCTTACACTTCTTAGTTTTGGCGGAGGGAAAGAAATATGTGAGTGTAAATGCGACACATGTAGATTCGATTCCCACTGGGTGAATGTGATATTTAATATTCTTATTTTTCCCTTTGGAAAAAATAAATAAAATCTATCTACAAAATTTACAAACTATTTAAGCTTTTTAAAACAAAATAGTTTCTTAGTATACATTGTCAATTAGCAACGTTTATTAAGTCAAGTAATTAAATTTATTCGCTCGCTTTTTGCCGGTATCGAGGCAAAACGCAGCGTTATGTTTCGCCACTCAACCAACACGCATGTCCTCCAAGGAACGGAGTGTCTCAACACTACTTTCCCTCAGTCCACCCTGTTGTGTGCTGGATTCAGCGTGACGCCGATTTTATTTTCCTAATTAAATTTATCTCAAAAAAAATTAGATGAGTGACATCAAGATATTTCGTACAAGCTTGAACCGGCCAAATATTTCTTACAATATATCAAAGAAGGATGAAATAAATGATTTCGACGAATACGTCGCAATGATGATAATTGAAAAGTATCCGAGGTTTGTATATATTGATTATATTATATTATTTCTGGTTTAACATACTAAATGGGTTATTGTATAAGGAATTAATTATTTTTATTTTCCCGTTCTGGCAAGACAAAGTTCGGCGTTTAGTTCCGCCACTAGAATGGACACACAATGAATTCAGATAGAAAGTGAACAATGGAGTGTATTAACACTGGATTCATTCTGCCTTATTATATGCATACATAAATATTTTTTTGTATATATAATATCGGTCCGTCAAGTCAACATGTAAATTACTATATTTTTTACCTTCACGCTATATCCCGCACATAGCAGAGTGTAGGCAGAGGGAAACTAGTGTTAAAACACTCCGTTTCCGCTCTCTCCACTTTCCGCGGAATTCTCGAGGCATTGCGTATTGACTGGCGGAACTCAACGCCGCGCTTTGTCTCGTTACCAGAGCGAGGGAATGAAAATATTTAAATTAAGTACGTTTAGTAGCACGCTTGGCCCCTGCGCCACGACGGCCACAACGCAGGTGAATATTATAATAATAACGTTTAAAAGTATATTTTTACTATGCTTAGTAAAATATTATAATATTTTAACATTTTAATCATATATCTATATTTTAGACAATCAGGTATATTATATTGCTTAACACGTAAAAAATGTGAAGAAATGGCTAAAATATTTGAGGAGAACGGCGTCACCGCGACCGCGTATCACTTCAATTTAAATGAAAAAACAAGGAAGAAAGCTGAATCAGATTGGATATTAAATAATTGTTATGTGGTCTGTACCCCTATGTTAACAACTCAATAGTCCATACTACTTATACACACACGCAAAACGCAGTGTTGAGTTCCACCGCTCAACATACAATATTTTTCTTCTCATGCACTCCGTTTTTCGATTTCTGTTCGAATCTCCAAGTTCGTCTTGACATTAGATTATCTCTTTCTACTCTACTTTTTGTGGGATTCTGTGTGAATTAAAAAAAAAACATTCTTACACTTTATATAAAAAAAATAAATTAAATTAAATCAGCTTCACGCTGTATCCCGCACACAGCAGGGTAGGCAGAGGGAACCTAGTGTTAAGACACTCCGTTCCCCACTTTCTGCCGATTTCTGGAGGCATTGCGTGTTGAGGGGCAGAACTCAACACTTTATATACATACCTAAGATTAGAAAAGGATTAAGATTAGAAAAACAAATAAACAATATTTTTGTACATTGTCACTAAGCGCTATGCCTCAAGAATTCAGCGGAAAGTATTGACACTAGGTTCCCAGGTTCCCTCTGCCTATCTTACTAAGTCTGAGCGTCAGAGTGTACAGTGTGAAGCTAGAAAAATAATAATAATAATAATAAAACAATATGCACTTACAGATTTGTGCAACAATGTCATATGGCATGGGCATTGATAAGCCAGATGTTCGTTTTGTAGTCTATTACAGCCTACCGCCTTCCATAGAGGGTTACTACAAAGGAGCTAGCTGCGCTGGCAGAGATGGTAAATATGCTGACTGCCATCTCTTCTACAGTCAAAAGGATATAAAAAAACATGTTAATATATTTCAATTGGAATTCTAATAACTCAGATCCGGATTTGGAAAAAATTAAAGGTACGACGATTAGTTGTTCGATTCCCACTTAGATGGAGTGAAATATTTTTATTTCTCTACTTTGGTAGCGCGGCGTTGACCTCCGTTAGTCCCTCCTGCCCCCTGGGGAAAAGTAACAACCTTCACGTCTCAAGCGATATAACACACTTATGTACTTTAATATATATCTATTTTTAAAATTTTTAAAGTGTTATTCCACACTTAGGAAAGAAAAATACTTATTTAGAAAACGAAGAAGAATTATTATACGTATTTTAATATATCTATATTTAAAACTCTCCTGAAACTAAAAAAAAACATTGAGTGTTTTTGTAACTTATTAGAGAATCGTCAAAGGCTATTAACGGAGGTGTATGAATTTTGTATAAACGGACAGAAGTGCCGACGATTGGCTTTACTTGAGTATTTTAACGATAAATACAATAATGATGACTGTGGAATTCAGCATGCTTGGCGATGTCTGCAGAAATAAAACAGAAGAGGTAAGAGCTTTTTCTTGCAATTTTCTTATTTTAGTAAGTAAAAGTTAATTTGTTTTATTAGAACACGAAATAGCAATATTCTCATTATTGTACATGTATATAAACATGGGTATATATTCTTCAAGTTGTATTCTACACATGGCAGGGTAGGCAAAGGGAACCTGGGAAACTAGTGTTAAAATATACCGTTGTCATTAAAGTAACTCCCGTTCCTCATTTTTCACCGAATTCTCGAGGCATTTCATCCTTACTCTAAAAGTAGATAAAGTTGGCGTTGACTTCCACTATTCAACACGTAATTTCTTGAAAATTAAGCTGTACGTGAGGAGTAGAGTGCCTTAGCACTAGATTCTCCGTCCCTGCTGTGTGTAGGGTACAGTGGCGGTAAAAAATATATTTATAAATGTAAATAAATATACAGGGTGGAAGAGGTAGCGCTCCATTTACGGAAACAGCATATAGGGTAAAATATTTCAAACCTATACCTAAAGAAATTAATCAAGATGCCTCAACAGTTTGGACGTAGGATTTTGTATTCATTTCACGATTTTTATCCATACCTGTATTTCGTGTGACGCGATTACGTAACATAACATATACACTTACTACTACAAAAATATTACTAAAGGTTAAACAACTTTGAACTTTATCGCCAATACATACGACTCGATTTCGAAATGAGGCGTGTGCGGCGGTGTTCCTTTGATAGGTTTATATGTGCGTGCGTCATCTTTACAAATGGCGTTTTGTTTTAAAATGACAATTTTATTATTTATTTTGTTTGAAAAAAAAACTTTTTCATTTTTGGGAATTTATTTTTTTCTGAATTATATTAGGCTTTTATAGAGTAGTTAATACTGTGGTTTCATTTAATGTTTGCTGACACTTCCACCCTGTATAATTAATGTAAAAGAAGTCTTAATAATAATTTAGTTTATTAAGGTGATAATAATAGGCATTAAGACTTCTTTGAAAACTATATTATATTTGATAATTTTGATATTAAAACGACATAACTGATAGCTTAACACAGTCATCAAATATTGTTCTAGTGATGTGCATGTTAAATAATAATTATACTATAATTCGATGCAATAAGCTATGTACTAGCTATATGCTATGCTTCGATTTTGTTGTCGACTAATATTCATTCCAATATTTTAGATGAGTTTTGATGACGAATATCCTTTGAATTTATAATAACATATGATAAATGGAAAACCAAGAAATATGTTATCAGGTTATATAGGAAAGGAAAGAAAAAAAACCTGTATGTATTGTATTGGTTTTTACCATAATGATGACCCCTCAAACGAAAAACTGATGAAATATGCATGACAATAACACATTCTAAGATCTCATTCAAAATGTATAATTTTTGTTATTACAATTAAACTATGTATGTAAAACATTAGGTAGTATCAAACTTTCTTGTGAAGTAGTTTTTCATTTTTTTATCTGTATATTCCGTAGATGAACCTTGCAGTAACAATAAAATTTGTGTGATACTTCTAGAAAACGTTTTGAACGATTATGTTTACATAAAATTGACAAATTTTTTGGGTCAAATGAGTAGAAAAAAACTAGTTGCAATATATAGGTAAATAAAATGTTTTAATTTTATTTTCATTATGTATTATATGTAGTATTTTGATTTAATTATTTTTTTAAATATATACAATGTTTATCAAATCCTTATTATTTTATAAGACTTTTTACTATTAGACTTTTTAAGTAAATATTATAAAACTTTTGTCTTATATAATTACGATTAATTATTTTGCACACGTGTTTATCGTGCTATTTAATATGCATAAGTGGTATTATTTATAATCTATGTGCATTGCACATTGTGCAATTATATTTTTAAATAAATTTTTACAATTTTTATTGTTTTTTTATTGCTAATCTTTTTTGCCCTGCAGTAAAATTTTGTGATGTTTCATCCTCAACATGTTATGTCAAAAAATCAAGTCAATCCTTACTTCGATCAATTAAATTTAATAAGAATAATGACCTATTCTATTCAGCCTCACGTTGTATCCCGCACACATCAGGGTAGACAGAGGGAACTTAGTGTTAAGACACTCTGTTCCCCACTTTCCACCGACTTCTGTCGACACCAAAGTGAAGAAATGAAAATATAAATGTTAATAAATATTTAATTACTATTCTATTCAGTTATTTAAATATTAATTTTTAAGGTGCCACCGGTCATGTACACGTAGAATGCACGGGAGGACCCCCCGAAGGTACATGCCCTTCCTCTTGTGCTTTCTACGTGACCAGTATCTTTGATGCTGTGTTTTCGAAGATCAACCGAATTCTCCCCTACCTCTCTTAATGCTCATTTTATGTTATTTAAATTATTTTAATTTTTTCAATATGCTACACGTATGCCAGGCGTCCAGTGACGCCTAATTTTTTTTTATTTAAATGTATATTTTTGTTTCTTTACTCTGCTATGGAGGCCAAGCGCAGCGATGAATTCCGTCACTCAACATCCAATATCCCCAGAATTTGGAAAATTCTCCGTCTCTTAACACTACTTAACCTTAGATTTCCTCTGCCTACCCTACTGTTTGTGGATTATATACGAGCGGGATGATTTCTTTACTTACTAAAACCGAGTGTGATTGTTATGAACTTGAGAATCACAGATAATTAAATATGTATTTGTTTAAAATTGATTTTAAAAAATATAGATCCCTAAAATATATGGTCACGTAACGTTTCTGAGCTTAGTCGTAAGAATATTTCGTCACAGGAGGATTGAGAAAATGGAAAAGTTTATTATTTTTAGAAATTAAAATATCCTTAGTCCACACTTTTTTATTCATTTATCTTAGATTGTGTTCGTTCTAGGTAACTATAAGCTGGAGCGTCTAGAATATCTTATAATAAGATTAATCTTGAACTGAAATGGCAGAAAAAAAACACATGTAACTTACATTTCCTCACTCCTTCATACCATCCTGTTACTCCTTCGTACCTCAAAATTAAATATTATATTTAAATGACGAATGATTTCACTCTTAGACTGATTTATCAGTAAGAAATCACTTTTGCAATTTTTAATCGATACAATTATTGTACAAGTTAGGGGCAATCCCATTTTTGACAGTTTGTTTGACAAATATAGAAAATACGTTATCTTGTTTTGTTATATTATGATTTATATCTTCAATTAAAGTAAGTCTAAGTTGCAAGTTTATTAAAATTACAAGTCTTTTAAAAGACAACTAAAATAATAAAAAAATGTATTGACATATTGTACACATATTAACATTATGTTTTTGTACATTTATGAAATTACAGTGAAAAAGCTGACAATTAAAAAAATACCGCGCAATTCAATAATATATTATTTGTTGTACACAGTAAAGTATACTTTTATTTTATTATTTAACTCGGAACGCCATAATCAAAGATCCTAATCCTAATTTTATTATTTAATACATTTGTGTTTGCGTTTGTAGCTTTACAAAATATGAATCCCACACGTCCGACTTCTGGTCAAATTGAAAGCTTAGTTGAATTTTTGGAACAAAATCCGTGGATTGTTAAACCAGTGTGTCGATCGAGGTTTATCAAAATGGAAAAAGCGAGAAAGTGGAGGCTGTTAGCGTCGATCTTGAATGCAATGGGAGGCGTCATTAAAAATGAACGTGGATGGGCGAAAGTGCGTATTCCTTGTTTTTAACTTCACTAGTGTTAAGACACTCTTTTCCAACGCATCACCCAATTCTCGAGACATTGCGTTTTGAGTGATGGAACTCAACGCCGCTTTGTCTTGTTATAACACCAAAAAAATAAAAATAATTCATTTCCCCAAGTGAGAATTGCACCCATAACCACCAGCTGTGACAGTTATGGTTAAAAACTCATGAAATTAATTTTACAGAGTTTGTTCAAGAATGGATGACCCCTAAGTAGTTCATTTAGGTGTTATATTCTATCTATCTTTATTAAGGCTTAGCTGAGTTCCACATAAGATGTTTATATGTGATAAATATGCTCAACATATCGACAATTTTTTGCTTAAGTGTTACATTAATATTACTTACAGATTAGATGAGCTACTAGGGCTTAACATTGGGTACTCCAACCTTGCCAACAACAGATAGACAAACAAAAATATATAAAAAATATATTTTTGTTACTTGTATAAAGACCACTATTCACCTATTTTAGAGATGTGCTATATAAGTAAAATAATGTTAAATATAATATTATTTTACATATATAACTGATTTGTATTTAACTTTATAGAACTTGTTTTGTTGAACCTTCACATGTATTTAGGTGTATGCAGTATTAGACTAAACTAATCAGTTGTGGGCTCGATTTCCACTTGTGGGAAAAAATATTTCCTTTACCTTGCTTTGGTAATAAGGTAACACATGGGATTCAGTTCTGCCACTCAACAGACAATGTCTTGAATCTCGTGTTCCAGGCTGTCGGTTGCTCAGGGGCTCAAGTGTGTGTCTGTAAACGTGACAGGTTGTAAGTTCGATTCCCACTCTAGAAAATTAAATATTTTCATTTTTTCGCTTGAGTAACGAGACTAGGTGTGGCATTGAGTTCCGTAACTTAACATGCAATGCTTAAAAAATCAGTGAAAAGTGAGGAATGGAAGTGTCTTAATTGAAACGGAGGGTTTTAACACAAGGATCTTGTCTATCCTGACATATAGTATATGTAGGATACAGAACATGAAGGTAATAAATTAGTACCCTACAGTTACTTAACTAAATGTATGGATTTGTTAGTATTGGGCTGAAAAGAAATGTGCATTAAAAAGAAAATGGAGTATTCTTAAAGAACAAGCTGTTAGTGGAATAGAGGAATGTTTGAATAACACTTCTAATTCTGATTTGTCCCCACTGGACAAGAGGCTAGTGGTGCTATTGGAGGGATTTAAATCTCATGCTAAATCAACTGAACAACCGAAACGTTCGGTAAGATATTCCAGTAGAATTTTTACTGTTGTTATGACTATAAAATATTAACAAAATAGCTTAAGAAACCAAAAATATATATATTTTTAATATATATAGGCCCCGGCAGCGCAGCAGCACAGGGTTTGACAAAAAGGCGACAGTTGTGGGTTCAGTTTCCACTTGGCAAAACAATATATTTTCACTTCCTTGACTCAGCATGCAATGTCTTAAATATTGGGATGTGTATGGGTAACAGTGCCTTCTCTCTCTACCTTGCTATATGGAATATACAGCATGAGTTTTTATTTTCATTATATTGGATTGTTTTAAGTAAAATATTTTCTCACTATCCTAGTATTTTTTTTGCACATTTTGGACATTGTTTGTGCTATGGCAATATAATGTTATTAGAATGAAAAACACACCAATTTTCAAGTACTTTTAACAACCAAAGGTCAAAAATAACATAGATATCAACTCTCTACCTAACAAGATCTGCGAGATATAGCCTGAAGCTACTAAATAACAGCTTAAGTTAATAAAGTATATTAATAATGTAAGTAAATACGCTGTATAATGTTTCAAGTATAACTGCATGTGGAGTGCGGCAAGCACTAGCACTAGTATTAACAAACAGTGTTATGATACACCAGAACACTGTCATACAAAATTGGTAAAGTTTTTTATTTATTTAATTAGTTAAGTTATGTTAGACTGTATAACAGTAACCACAACAAATTTATTTCCAATTCCCTTGCTCTGGATAAAGCGTGGGGTTTTGTTAGATCTCAAGAATCAGGCATTGAGATAGGAACTCTAGGTTCGCTCTATCTGCTATATGTATTAAGCAGTAACACATTATTTAATATTTTCAGTATAACAGCATATCCAGTGCAGCAAGTACTAGCACTGATGTTGACAAACAGTGCAGTACTCAACTATCTTCTGACGAGAGGATGGAGACGAGGGGACAAGATACACCATCTGATAAACCAAAACAATGTTATCCTCAATTGGTAAAGTATTTTTTTGCTTCACACTGTATTCCACACTTAGCAGGCAGAGGAAACCTAGTATTAAGACACTCCATTCCTATTTAGATACTTCCATTCTCCATTTTCAGCTACATTTTGGAGGTATTGCGTGTTGTGTGGTGGAATGTGTGTGTCCTTTGCCTCCTTACTAGTTTAAATATTCAATATTCAACACAGTCAGTCAGTTAGTACCTCTAACTGGTATCATACAATTAATAACTGTTATCTTTACAGAATTTAACTCTGTCCTCGGGTCAATTAGATCAGTTCAAAGGAATGAGAGTGACGATAGCGACTCCAACCACTACACCTGATGTATCAGCTGTGAAAGGAACTAATCATACAAACAAAACTACTACAATAAGTAAGTTATTTTGTTTGTTTGCTTAATTAAGTAAAGCGATGTCATTGTGACAGTGGTGGGTTTGACGTCCGCTCGACGGAATAGTTTTTTAGGTAGGTAGGTAGAGGAAAATTGGAAACCTAGTGTTAAGAAACTCAGTCCCATTAAGACATTTGCATTTCCCATTTACCCCATTGCTTGTTGAGTGGGACAACTCGACGCCGCGCTTTGCTTTGTTACCAGTGCGTGGAAAGGAAAATATTTTATTTCTTCTGTTGGGAATCAATTCCACAACCTGATGCGCTTACAATCGCACGCCGTCACACACCCCTGCGCCATGACTGTGTGGTTTGGTGATGTTTATATTTAAATAATTATTATATCCTTGTCTAGTGAGACAGTGTGGCGTTCAGTTCTGCAACTCAACACAATGTTTTGAATTCAGGAGGAAAGTGATAAATCTAGTGTCAAAACATTCTGTTTCTAATCAGAGACTTTCCGAATGCAACAACATTGGCCCCATATACAATAGATATACAATTTAATATTACTTAGGGAAAATTAGTAGTTTCTTTTTAGTTTCACCCCGTACCTCACATAAAACAGGGTAGGTACCGTCACAATTTTTAAAACTGCTTGTTGGATGGTAGAACTCAATGCAGCTGTGTGCTGTTACCAGAGCGGTAAAACGAAAATAATTAATTGCCCCTAAATGGAAATTGAACACACGACTGCCCCTAAAATTGTAATGAAATTAAAATAAATAAATTAGCTTCACGCTGTATTCCGCAGACAGCAGGATAGGCAGAGGGAACCTAGAGTGAGACACTCCGTTCCCCATTTTCTGCCGAATTCTGGAGGCATTGCGTGTTAAGTGGCCTAACTTAACGCCGCGCTTTGCCGCGACACCAGAGCGAAGAAATGGAAATATAAATTTAAGTAAAAAATTATATCTCCTCGAGTGGGAATCGAACCCACAACCAGTCGGTTTTATTGTCACACTGTGCCGCTGCGCCACAACTGGCCTCAAATGAAATTGCTTTTCTTATTTCAGATACAAAAACTCCTAAAAGATATATAGCTAAACCTCTAAGTAAATATCAATTATCTTACAACAGTGATGCAAGAATTAATTCAATTCAAGAGAAACAGAGGAAAATAGATGCAAAAATTAAATTAGCGGACGCCATTGAAAATGTGGGTAGACGTATGGAAAACGTGACAACCGCGTTAAAAGATGTAACAACTGCCATCAATCGTATTGCAGCTGTGTTAGAGAATCGTACACAGGAATTGTTATAGGATAAGAGAAGAAAAGAAATATCAACTTCACGCTGTTTCCCGCAAATAACCGAGTAGCAGAGGGAACCTAGTGTTAAGGCACTGTGTTGACTGCTTTTCGCTGAGTTTATAATAAATATTAATATAAATAAAAAAAATATTAATAACAAATATAAATAGTAATTTATGCCAGTCGTGGCGCAGGGGTAAAAGATTTACCTCTCGGGAAAATTCGCTCTGGCAACATGGTAAAGCGCGTCGTTGAGTTCCGCCTTCCAATACGCAATACTTCAAGATTTTTTTTGATTCGTCTTAAGTACATAGTAAGTACATGGATATAAAATTTATTTAATTTTTTTTCCTTAATTCGACATATTGGTTGTGGCAGAACCCCACGTCACACTGTGTCACCGGACCGTGGAAAGGAGTGTATCATTTATTAAGCGCGGCGTTTAGTTTCGCCATACAATACGCAATGTCTTGAATTTTGTCTAGTCTTGGTATTAGTTTCTTTTAATTAAGTATGTTATTAGAAGAATATTTTAAATTCATTGAAAATTTTTATTTTCTAATTATTTTCTAGTTTATGTATTTATGTACGTCAATCTCCAGAAGTACTAGACGGATTTTGAGTTTTTCTTTGTTATTTAGCTATTAAGCCTTGGCTATAATATAAGGTATAATTTACTTTGAAGATTGAGAAATATGATGTATATTTTATATATAAACGAGAGGGCGCGCGCGGCTTCGCCCGCTTATTAGGAGTGAATTCTAAAAAAACCACGAAACACGTGTTCAATAAAATATTTTTAACAGTCTGAATTTAAATTTTTATAAAAATCGGTGGCAATTTAAAGATTTTTCCATATAATCTTTCAATCCCTTATTTGAACCCTTAGGGGGTGAATTTTTAAAAACCATGAAACACGTGTTCAATGAAATATTTTTAAGAGTCTGAATTTCAAATTTTATAAAAATCGGTACAGATTAAATTTTTTTTCCATACAAACTTTCAACCCCTATTTCATCCCTTTAGGGTTAAAATTTTTCAAATTCCCTTCTTAGTGGATGTCCAGAACATGAAAA
The DNA here is from genome assembly GCA_021202915.1 of Heliconius himera. Classification (NCBI taxonomy): domain Eukaryota; kingdom Metazoa; phylum Arthropoda; class Insecta; order Lepidoptera; family Nymphalidae; genus Heliconius; species Heliconius himera. The sequence goes on along the minus strand of JAJHJA010000153.1, from coordinate 118,436 downwards.
TAAACATCTGCCCAAATTTCACGTTTCTACTATCAGCGGTTACGGCTCTGCGTGCGTCTTACCTCAGTCAGTCAGCACAAGTCCTTTTATATATATAGACTAGAGGGCGCGCGCGGCTTCGCCCGCTTATTAGGAGTGAATTCTAAAAAAACCACAAAACACTGTTCAATAAATTATTTTTAACAGTCTGAATTTATTTTTTTATAAAAATCGGTGGCAATTTAAAGATTTTTCCATATAAACTTTCAACATCTTATTTGAGCCCTTAGGGAGTGAATTCTTGAAAACCAAGAAACACGTGTTCAATTAAATATTTTTAAGAGTCTGAATTTCAAATTTTATAAAAATCGGTACAGATTATTCTTTTTTTCCATACAAACTTTCAACCCCTATTTCATCTCTTTAGGGTTAAAATTTTTCAAATTCCCTTCTTAGTGGATGTCCAGAATATGAAAATAAACATCTGCCAAAATTTCACGTTTCTACCATCAGCGGTTACGGCTCTGCGTGCGTCTTACCTCAGTCAGTCAGCACAAGTCCTTTTATATATATAGATATTTTCTAAAAAAAGAAACATAAAAAAATAAAAGTATTAAACTTTTTAATAAAAGTATTAAACTATAAGAAACCTGTTAAACGATAAATAATAAGTGATGAATGCCTTAGTATTTAGTTAAAGCATTACGTTTTGATATAATTATGTTTTTTTTTTGACATATAATATTGTTAAATAATATGATTTACTTACTTTATCCTACTGCCCTATTTATATTATAAAAGTAAAAAAGGATGAATGTTAGTTCCACTTTGACAAAAAATTACTGAACAGACTTAGATGAAACTTTATATAGCTTATACATTAAAATAACACATAGGCTACAATTTATGTATACATTTTGGTAACTTTGCTCTGAATAAGAATAATAAATGATTTTAATTACTTAATGTTTTGTTTTACTTATTAAACAATATTAAGCATATTTGGTTTTGATTACGCGGCGAATTTAAAAGAATATGCAGCACAATGAAACATAAACGTATGTTTAGATTGTGTTGACTTTACAAGTTTATTTTTTCCTGTGGACCAAAAAAGAAATATTTTTTTTGTTTATTTAGGTATATATAAATTGTTAAACATAAAAATATATTATAGTTAACGAATATAGAACTTCTTCCGTTTCGAAAAAAGAAGTCGGTTAATAATACAATACAAACTACGATCTAGGTACTAGGTTTTTAATCTCTTATTTTCTGTACTATGTGGAAATATTGATATTAAGCATTAAATAAAGTAGAAAAAGACTTCTGTTCGTCTTGCGAGTTGTAATCCCAGCTCCTTAGAGGGCTTGAGGCCAGTAGTGGCGCAGGGGCACAACCTTGCGATTGTAAACGCGACAGGTCGCGTGTTCGTTTCCAATCCGAGGAATGTTTCATTTCCTTCGAAACGAAGAAATGAATTTCATATTTTTATTTCTTCGCTTTTGTAACGAGGCAGAAAGCGGCGTTGGTTTCCGCTACTCATCTTGCAATGCCTCTAGAATTCGGTGGAAAGTGGAGAACGGTAGTGTTAACAGTTTCTCTCTGACTGCTATGTGTAGGACACAACGTGTAGTTTAAGAAAATCAGTGCCTCGAGTAAGTGACCATTACTATCGCGTTTTAGGGCTTTTAAAGGTATTTAAGGAGTGTATGGTTTTTCACAAAAACAGTATTTTATTATTTATAAGAAATATATTGTATTTATTAATCAATTTAACATAACAATTTTCTTAAATAGCTCCACAGCCACATCCTCTGTAACCGTAGGCACCGTAAGCAGGTCCTGCGAGACCAGCCTCATACGCGAGAGGAGCACCGTATCCATAGCCGAGCTCGGCAGCGGCGGCCGGCCCGTAGCCGTACGCACCCGCGAGAGTGTTGTAGCCAGCGGGGGCGAGGTCTTCGTTCAAGATGGCCACGTTGCCATTCCCGCAGCCGTATGCGACTGCCCCCGCGCCTGCAGTGGGAAGAGCTCCTTCCAGGGCTATAGCGCCCAGGAACGGGAGAGTTCCGGCCACGGCGAGGGGACCTTCGTAGGCGTTCTCAGATGTCATTGCGACGCCAGTTGGGGCGATAGGTGAGGCACTGGTGACAGCAAGACCGCCGTTGGAAGCAGCTAGAGAGGCGGGTAAGTATCCAGCTGCAGCCCATTCAGCGTTGGCATAAGGAGCAGCAGCCCAAGGCCCAGCGCAAGGAGCAGCGTTCCATGCTGCGGTGGCAGCGTATGGGCCTGCAGCAGCTTCCCAGGCCAAGCCATTAGCAACAGCGTTGTATGCGGGGCCAAGACATTGGGCAGATATGCACTGCAATATAAAACACAATTACATATTTTTACTTAAAATACTTCTTTTCTATATAAAAAAAAAACAATATATTATTGATTGTTATTTGAGTTTCAATAATATAAATATTCACCTGAATTAAGAGTGCTTGAGCAAAAAAGAGGACAATAGCTTTTGCTGCCATATTGGTGATGATGAGTGAATGTTCAAAAATTCTATAATGATATACCACAAATTAGAAAGTTTTTATACAGCGATGTGACAGAACTGTTACCTTATCGATATAATTGACGAAATTTTGTTCGCATATGAAAATATTATACAATTTTTAATTACTCAATGTATCGTGAAAATGTTTTATAATTTATTAAAAATTTATTGTTATGTCAGTTTTACACGTTTCATCTGTTACGCAAGTAATACAATAGAATGGTATAAGTTTCAATGATTTTTGGTTCAAAGTACTATTAACAGCCAACACAAGCTCAACCATGTCTTCCTTCACTTTCTTCTTTCTTTGCATTCAAATATGCTTAATTCAGGTATAATAAACGAATAATTTTTAAACTAACAATAAAATATAAATAAGATTAATCGGAAAACTAATCTTATTTTACTAAGAAAAAAACTTCTCTTAAACGTTTAATACATTTTTTGCATTGCAGAATTTTATAGCATTATAAAATATACATTTTTTATATTTCAGAGCATATATAGCCAATGTCTTGGTGCAGTTGGACCACTAGGTGCCGCTGGATATTACGGCGCCGCAATGTCTCCAGCTGCGGCAGCTGGTTTGGGGGCTCCTTATGGCTTAGGCGCAGGTCTGGCAGCCTCGCCCTTTGGACTAGCACCCACTGCGGTTGAACTGGGAGCCCCCGGTCCATACGGTATGGCACCCGCCGCTATTGAACTAGCTGGTGCCTACGGCGGCGCAGGTATCGGTGACGTCATAGTTACAGGGGAGATGCCGGTCGCCGGTACCACGCTGGTCGCTGGACAGGTCCCCATTCTTGGAGCTGTGCGCTTCGCCGGTGACCTACCTGCCGCTGGCACTGTGTCCATCACCGGTAGCTGCGGATGCGGATGTGGCAACCCTGCTTATGTTTATTAATTTCTTTAATATCTACTTAGGAACCTAATAAAATTTTCAATTAATTATGTCTATCATTGTAAAACCTACTTTCCTAGATACGGCTTTTTACAGAAAAATATTTTCCCAATCTACTGAAAAAGTGCGCAGGATGTGTGCACTATTTCAGTAAATTCATATATTGTTTCAGTAGACTACATTGATGCGGTCATATAAAATACTTTCAATTAGCAAATACATATACCTACTATAACAAAATAATTTTGTTCTTTTTAATACATAAAAATGATTTACCATATGTACTTAGAAAGAACATGATATAGTATTGTTTGATGATGATATCAGATTTTTCGTAGATTTTTAAAACAAAAGGACGGCGAAAAGTATCTATATCATAATGCCCTTCGAAAATAGTAAATTCGCTTAGTGCTAATGACTTAGTATTGAATAGTAAAAAATTGTTACTTAATAAAATACTGATGAGTTAGTGAAAAAACACGAAAATTGTTAAAGTAAAAGTACTATTAAGATATGGCGCAGCCTTGTGTTCTGTTGAATATCGGTATTTCGAGATATTACTATTGACTTCAAGTTACAGTGGGGACCTCATATTCACGTAATGGCGAATAGACAGCAGCTCAACAGAGATTGACTATTTATTTTACCTACTTTAATATTATTATAGCATAGTATTTAACTTTTTTGTAATGCAGCTATTAAATAACGCTATTAAATACGCTACATATTAAATAAATGTTTGTGTTGCAGAACCGAGTTACTCGTGCAATCTGAAAATAGTCACATGCAAATAATGTGTGTTAAGAAAAATATTAATAATTTAACCAAAATCGGTTATTCACATAATATTAAGACAAGAAATAGTCTTAATCTAGATAAGTTCTCACATGCACACATGAGACGATACATCCACACATGAGACGATACATCCACACATGAGACGATACATCCACACATGAGATCTCACATCCACACATGTGATTATATAATTTTGTATTTTTTTTATTGTTATTTTTCACTGTATGCAGATTTAAAAAAGGCAGAAGGTTATGTATGTATGTATGGATAAAAATTAATATCAAAATAATAATCCTACGTCAAAACTATTGACGAATCTTCAAATTATTTTTAGATGCGCGTTTGAAATATTTTATCCTGTATGTTACTCCCGTAATATCATTATAGAGATGTTTCCGTTTCTATGAATGTAGATTAAAATGCTATAACATTACGAAAACATAATTTAAACATTTTTATTTGTATTCAATCACAATGTCTTTGAATCCTCAGGAATCTGTCAAAGAGGAAATAAAAAATAAACCAGGGAAAGGATAACAACCTGCTATTGTATAATGAACCGCAGTAACGAGTTTTCAGTAGTGATGAAAAGTGATGAAGTGTGAAAAGAAAAAAAATAGCTGTAGATGAATTAACTATAACTTACTTGATGCTTCTTTTTAAGACATCGTTACGTCAGCGTCACGCTTTGGATGCATTTCCTGCAATATGTTTTTATTTTATTTACTTTTTTGCTTGGTATTCAAAGCTCTAAGCAGCCTCGCAGCCTGCACAACTTCTCTGTCTAGCTCTCGTCTCGAGGACATGATTACTATTCTTGGGTAGTAAATAGTTCCTCTGAAATGAAAATGTTTTTTTTTTTAATTTTAAATTCGCGTGATTTTATTATTAAAAAATAATTCTTCAATGCTTTCACTATAATAATTACTCATTTTTATACAAGTTTCTTTTATTGTATGCCATCGTAATTATATCGAGTTAATCTATAGCAAAACACTGAATAACAGTATGCGTGCTCTGTGCTGCATCTGGTAGCTGGCGGCTTTTGTGGACGGTGGATTTAAGAACCGCACTGCAGCACCGAGCGGATGATTTACATAGTCAGTGCGTGGTGGGCCAAAAAAGGTCTGACATGATGTTTTGATGTGAAATACATTTAGGTTTGACCAATACTTTGACTCCATCAAACTTTTGTAAACACGCGATACTATCATTTCCCACCAGCGCACACAGGTGAAATTCACTTAAAAGTTGGTCGATATTATAATTATGTTTAAATATTGCTTTAATTGATCGGAAATAATATTTTTCATGAGTGTATTCTATTTTAATGGGTAAAGAATAAAGATTTATTTAATTACCATATCCATACAAAAAAAATCATATAATTTTAAATCTGCGTCAATATTTATGTATTCAATATATAATCTTGAGGATAAGAATAAGACTTTACTTGTTTTTGAAGTAGTCGAGTTCCGTGGTCATTACATTCATTCATCAGTAAAAATTTTCCAATGTAATTGGTATACTACTAGTATAATAGGAATCGTCTGAAAATGGTTATTAATATTTTTATAATTTCATTTTGTACAGTTGTCGCAAGTAGACGCAGCCAAATTTAGTACTATATAAAAGGTACTGGAATTTACTATTAAAATAATTAAAAAATACGGGTAAAGCGCGTTAAAGTATAAACATTTTTACTATAAGTATAAAAATCATTTAATGAAATATGGCCTTAACTTTAAAACGACGTATCTTCGCAATCCTAATGAATGTTAACTATTTTATTGTATTTTTGTAAAGACGTTTACCTGAAGGTACAGAATCCATAATAGTTTAGTTCTAATATTAACTAAATAAATATCAGACGTGATTTAAAAATAATGCAAAATAGTACTAAATCATTCCTTTAAGCAATGACTGTATTGTTGATCTATGTAAGTAATTAAATAAAAAGTGTCAAGCTTTTTACTAGCAACCAATAGATAGATAAAGAAGTCTTGTAGGTAATTAAGTTTACTTTTTTTTAATTAGAGAAACTTAATTTTTTGAATTTTGGCCATCAATCGTGTAAATTCCACCAGTGTGCAGCGAGGCGAAATTCGTCGTTCGTCCACGGTGTTTATTGTTTGTTACTCTGCTTTGATTAGCTTAGAATATACCCAATAATGATTTCTCCTGCAATTTAAGATTGTTTAAATAACTTATGAACTATCAAATATAGAAGTGAGGGTGACAAAAAATAAACAGCCTAAAGCTTGAAAATGTGTATATATCTTTATCTTTCTTTACATTTACCGCCTTAAGTAGTAGCCAGAACTAGTACAAACATTGTAGCCGATTGCCTGATTGCTTTGTCTCGTTATTAGAGCAAATAGGAAATCAAAACACTTATTAAATATTTCATTTTTTCGAGTGGGAATCGAACTTACAACTTGTTGCGTTTACAGTCGCATGTTCCTGCGCCAAAATTGACGTCAATCAAATCATATCTATATTATTTTAGTTTCACCAAAATTGGTTCAGCAGTTCTTGAGCTATGCCAGATATAAATAGGTATTAGGTACCTAGGCAAATGACAAGAATTTAAAATCGCTTTAATTTTTGATAAAATAACTTATTATTACAAAAAATATCTATAGTAGGTATATATATAGAGCCCATCATGGTCCAGAGGCACGAAGGAATTAATTATTATTTATTAATATTTTCATTTCTTCGCTCTGGCACCAAAGCAAAAGCCTGTCGCTGAGTTTCGCCACTTAACACAGAATGACTCGAAAGATTCGGTGGAAAGTGGGATACGGAGTGACTCAATATTAGGTTCTCTTTGGGTTCCCTACAGTGTGCGGGATACAGCATGAAACTGATTTTTAATTTTATTTTTTTATCTATAGTTGTAGTATACCTTCAATGCCGCTGTCACAAAAATCATTATCTACTGGAGAATTATGACCTAATATTACGTGAAAGTTGAAATTATTTGTGTAATAATGATGTACATTCACAATGATAAGATACTTGAAACCAATGTTAGTTGTATAAAACAGTATAAAAAACAATAATTTTCACATTCTTTTAAAGTATCTTATTAGAAAACAATGAAAATGGCTTTAAGAACAGTTGTATTTTGTGCGCAAGCGCTTTTATTGATACAGGTAAGCATGTTTTTTTAATAGCTTTGAAAAAAAAAGAGATAGATATTCTTTATAACCGACTTCCAAATCAGAGGATTATTATTTTGATAAATAATATATGATATTGTTGTAATTAGTTAATATTTGAGTATGATATATGGTCATACAGGCTTGTAAATGTTTGTGGTTTTATGTTTGTCTAGAAATTTCTCTGAAATTAACTCACATCGAAATGGTGCTTTCCAATATAAATGTGGTATTCAAACTTAGGGAATAGTCCAAGTTCATCTTAATTGTTACAATAGTTTTTCGAATATTCTCACTTCTGGAGAGCATAAAATTCTCAAGTAAAATGATTTAACATGGTACGATCCTTGAATTCTTCATGCTGTATCCCGCACACAGTAGAGTAGGAAGGAATCTAGTGTTAAGAAAAATGGACAACGGAGAGTCCGTTCTCCATTTTTCCGGCGAAATTTGGAGGAATACTCAATACCTCCAAAATGAGTGGCGGAACTCAACGCCACGTTTATCTCGACACTGGAGCGAAGAAATGAAAACATAAATTTAAATAAATATTGTCAACATCTACTCAAGTGGGGATCGAACCCACAGCCGCTCGCGCTTATAGTCATACACTTTTGCCCCTGTACCATGACTGGCCTCAATTCAATTAGTTTAACATATTTTTTTAATTTCTTTTCAATTTCAGTATATCTCCTGTCAATGTATCGCCGGATACAACATGCCCAATGCCGCTATGAGTGCTGCAAATAACATAGCTTGGGACGCAGCTTCCGGTGCATACTCTTCTCCATCATGGAATTCTTATGCTGCCCCATTATCTGCGTCATGGGCACCTTCTATATCACCCTCGTCATATACAGCTGAATGGGCTGGATACTCTCCAGCTTCATTAACAGCATCTTATGGCGGCGGCCTTACTATAGCTAGTGCCTCTCCAGTTGCTCCAACTGGAGTAGCCATGACATCAGAAAATGCTTACGAAGGAGCCTTGGCTGTAGCTGGTGCTTTACCTTACTTGGGAGCGGTAGCTTTAGATGGCTTATTACCTACTGCTGGCTCGGGTTCAATTATGTATGGCTGTGGGAATGGTAATGTGGCCATGTTGAGTGAAGATATCGCTGCTGGTTACAACGGACTTGCCAATAGCTATGGTTATAGCCCGGAATTAGGATATGGATATGCTTCCCCTGCTATACAATATGAAACGAGTCCCGCAACACAAGCTTATTATGGATACGGAGGATACGGATGTGGAGTGTATTAAGAATTTAATGTTACATTTTAGTCATAAGAATTTTTGTTAATAAATAAAATAAATTAAAATTATTTATGGCTGTTTTTTATGTCTCGTAATAATGACGGATTTCTAAAATGAAGATGGATGGATGGATGCTAAATGGATGATAGATGATATCGAATGATAAAATACACTTAGTTACGGAGTTCTTCGGTTATTTTATACTAATTACCGCAAGCAACTTTGCATGTGCGAATTTTTTAACGTTTAACTACGAGCAAATGCTATACAAATTATTTAAAGAAGGCAAAAGAATCACTTCTTCAAACTTCTCCAAAAATAGTAGATTTTAGAGTTGGCCGGGTAGGGTGTTAAAACACTCCGTTCCCCACTTTCTGCCGATTTCTGGAGGCACTGCGTGTTGAGTGGTGGAACTCAACAAAGCGTATTGCCTAGTTACCAGAAAATATAAATTTAAATTAATATTTAATTTTTTCGAGTGGAGATCGAACCCAAAACCAGTCGCGTTTACAGTCACACTTTGTGTTTCTACGCCACGACTTACTTCCTTCGTTAAAGAAACAACAATATTCATTAAAAGTTACACATTTTTCAAATATATTCCAAAATAAAATTTAAAAGATACAATTTTAAAATCTCAAAATAAATTTAAAGTTACATAAGATGTTATTACGGTTGCAATTGGGAAATCTAGGGTTATCAGTGAACCTTTTGAATTAAATATTAATAACATAATATTAGACTCAGACGTAGAAGTGGCAAGCACTTTTGATTTTTTCCTCAGAAATACCAATTAAAGTATGTTGTTCTAAAATCTAAAATATAAAAAAACATATAGATAGATCCCAAATAAACTTTGTGCTTAAACATATATCACCAGAGGACATTGTTAAAATCTTAAAACGCCTTAATTTGAAAAAAAAACTGGTGATTTATGGGATATGTCTGTTAAATTGCTTGGTACTATTATACGTAATGTTGCTCCTTATCTTGCCTTTATTTTAAACTAGAGGGCGCGCGCGGCTTCGCCCGCTTATTAGGAGTGAATTCTAAAAAAACCACGAAACACGTGTTCAATAAAATATTTTTAACAGTCTGAATTTAAATTTTTATAAAAATCGGTGGCAATTTAAAGATTTTTCCATATAAACTTTCAACCCCTTATTTGAACCCTTAGGGAGTGAATTTTTAAAAACCATGAAACACGTGTTCAATGAAATATTTTTAAGAGTCTGTATTTCAAATTTTATAAAAATCGGTACATATTAAAAACTTTTTCCATACAAACTTTCAACCCCTATTTTATTCCTTTAGGGTTAAAATTTTTCGAATTCCCTTCTTAGTGGATGTCCAGAATATGAAAATAAACATCTGCCCAAATTTCACATTTCTACTATCAGCGGTTACGGCTCTGCGTGCGTCTTACCTCAGTCAGTCAGCACAAGTCCTTTTATATATATAGATAGATGTATAGAAAATAGTACTTTTTCAGATTTAATTAAATATATTAAGATAATATCACTATACAAAATTATTGGCGGAAAAACTTGGTCTTGGAAAGTGTAGACTAATCTCTGTACTGCAATCATCAAGTAAAATATTTTAAAAAAATAGTTTTTGATCAGATCTCACTTTTCTTACATAGTAATAATTCTCTCTATAGTGACTAATATGGTTTAACAAAAGACCAGTCAAAAACGGATGCGGGTGGTGCACTTATAAAGCACATTTATGACGTTTGGAAGAGATCACAGAATACGATTGGAGTGTTTTGTGATTATACATGTTGTAACAGAACCTTGCCGTTTTCAATTATTTTTTTGTCACAAAATGCATTATTGTAACTTATTTATAAGAGATATGGTGTCGTGAAGTTTTATTAGAACGAATGAAATTGAATATTATTGTAGTACGATGTACTTGCATATATTTTCACCATTGAACACGAATGCGTCTTAGGATATAAGCGAAAAAAAAACTTGATCGGGCTATGTCCATTCTTTTATTTCTACAATTCAGGAAGGGCAGTATTCCCTACCCAAGTAGGCACAGGGCACTGCCCCCAACACATTCTAATGCAACATAATAAACAAAAAACCTAATATCTAACAGTATATATTTACTTAGTTAACATTAAAATTTTTAACATCATGCATACACATAAAAAAATTATATTATATTTATATTTAAAAAAATGTAAAATGCTCTCGATTACGTTGTAATTATATAAAAAAAAATGTTTTCCATTTTGTGCATATTTTAATATTTTGGAATCATAACAATATTTTAATTATTTTTTACCTTTTTAAAATAGTTATTCCACGCTTAAGAAAGAAAACTACTTATTTAAAAAATGTATAAAAATTTTAACGTGGCGGGATTTGAACACGCGCCTTTTGGACGGTTGCCAAGAAATACCCGTTCAAATCCTGCTAACTTACATTTTTACACGTTTTTAAATAAGTCATTTTAATTAATTTCTTAAATTGCAGCATTGCATCTAAAACCAAAACCCATACCGGCGTTGAAACCATACCATACGCAGGCCCGATATAACCAGCTACAAAACCCCTCTTGGTTTTGTCCAGCAAATCTATTATAACCAACTCTAAGAGCACCAGTGCTTAACTCTGTTGTCAAAGCATTATTTGGTAAAACATCTTCACTTAACATGGCAACATTATAATTTCCGCAACCATACATAACTGTTCCAGAAACTGCAGTGGGCAATACTCCTTCAAGTGATACAGTTGCTAGAAGGAAAAGAGCTGCAGTTACGGCTAAAACTCCTTCGTAAGCGTTTTGAGATATCAGGGCTACGCCAGTTGGGGGGATGGGTGAGGCACTGGTTACAGCGAGACCTCCGCCATTTGACGCTGAAAGAGTGGCCTGTGATAAACCTTCCTTAGCATAAGGAGGTAAACCGGCTCCAGGAGCCAGTCGTTAAGTACACAGCGCCCAAGCCAAGCATGTGCAATTATGTTCTGGAAAATTACATATATACATTACATATAAGAGTCCCGCATCGCTTTTCCATTTAGGTAAAATTATAAGAAGATAAAAATATCAAATTCAGAGGTAGAGTTTGTTGTTGGTTCGTTTTCAATTACCTGTACAGAGGATACACATACGCAAATAAAAATAATTTTCATAATTTAATTATGAAAATTATTTTTTATGTTTAATTATTATACTATATTCATAACATAAAGTTACGTTAAGTTTTACTTTAAGTAAAAATATATTTTGAAATGTATTGCTTGTACGTGCTTTCTACGCAGTTGGCTCTATATTACGAGGTTACGATGTCAATATTATAGAACCTGACGTTCCTTATCTTATTTATTGTAATATTGAAAATTCTTGATCAAGTCTTGGCTAAAATCAAGTTTGCATAAAATTCGTTGATAAGCTTTAGTATAAAAGAATAAAATATTTTACAGGAAATCATTACCTTCAGAGTTACCTGTTCAATATGTCTTCCTTTACTTTCCTTTTAGTTTCCTTACAAGCATTTTTCTTCCATGTAAGTATAAATTAATATATTATTAAAATAAATAAAATATTTTTACCTTAAATATATTTTATTTATTTAGCTTCACGCTGTATTCCGCATGTAGTAGAATAGCTAGGGGAAAATTAGTATTTAGACACTCCATTTCCCACTTGAGGCCAGTCGTGGCGCAGCGGCACGAGGAGTGACTGTAAAACCTACTGGTTGTGGGTTCGATCCCCGCTCGAGGAGATGAAATATTTACTTAAATTTATATTTCCATTTCTTCGCTCTGGTGTCGAGGTTAAGCGCGGCGTTGAGTTCTACCACTCAACACGCAATGCCTCTAGAGTTCGGCAGAAAGTGGGGAACGGGGGTGTCTTAACACTAGGTTCCCTCTGCCTACCCTGCTGTGTGCGGGCAGCGTGAAGCTGATTTTTTGTTTCATTTCCCACTTTCCATGCAGCTGCGCTTTGTTTTCTTACGGGAACAACTAAATGAAAATAATTCATTGTCCCGACTGGGTATGGGTGGGAACCCACCTACAGAATGTTCCTGTTTACAATCAGACTTGTGATTCTCACTACGCCACGATGGCCTCAAATATAATTTTGTAATTGATATTTTTTTTTTTTTTGCAGAATGTCTACAGTCAATGCCTAAACGCTGGATTACCTAACGCGTATGGCCTTGGATACGGAGCTGCTTTAGCTCCAGCTTCCCTAGCCCCAGCTGCAGCTTTGGCTCCAGGACTTGCAGGAGCTGGTGCTTATGGTCTGAGTGCGGCTCTGGCACCAGGAGCTTATGCACCAGCTGCTGAAATTATTGGCGCATATGGAGGAGCCGGTGTGGGCGATGTTGCGGTAGTAGGTGAAATGCCAGTTGCTGGTACCACTCTTGTAGCTGGTCAAGTACCAATTCTTGGAGCTGTTCGCTTCGCTGGTGACTTGCCGGCCGCGGGAACTGTTTCTATCGCTGGCAGCTGCGGTTGCGGATGTGGCAATGTTGGATATATTTATTAATTTTATGTGAATAATAAAATGTGTTCATAGCTCTAACAAATAATTATTTCTTTTCTTATATTTTTGGTACCTTTGGTTTATTATACATGACGTGTACAGTCTCTTAGTACGGAAAGTAAGGAAATTCAGGTCAAGTTTGTTTTTTGTATGTAGATAGAGGCAAATATGATATCAAAATTTTTTGGGTATCAACAATTTAAAGAGAAAATTGAAAAGTAATTCGTTATAATATATAAAATAAAACAGTCTGAACTAAACTCTCAAAATTAAAGTAGATGAAAAACAACAAATAAAATCTTTGTGTCCAGTAGACATGAAAAAAAAATTTGTCGTTTGACTTTTGAGTTTCTAAAACGTCTACAATGCCACAGACAGGTAAGCAGACCAACATAATTAAATTAATAATACTTCTAATTTTCTTACTGCTAAATTGCTAGCATGTAAATAGACGGACGAGGCAGATCTTTATCTTGCAGTTTTTACCTATATGTTATAACAAATCTAAAAAAAAGAAAAAAAATACGGAAAAAAATAATATGTATATACAAGAACGCGCGATTAAGTATGGCTTGAAAGTAAGTCATTGTCAAGTTCATTAACAGTCAATCAATACGTGAGAGTTGTTAGATTCATAATAATGATATAAATATATTTACTAGTAGATTTCAATAATTCTATTAATATTAAAACAAAGAAAGTTTGTTTCACTTTCACGCAATAATTACTGAACGGATTTGGACAAGACTTTGCACGACATATTTAGCTTATACAACAGATTTTTTGTATAACTTAGCTATAATATAATAATAAATAAAAGCGGGCGAAGGCGCGAGTGGGTCAGTCACTAGTTGTATAATAAATTTAATGATTCTTTTTTTATTTGAAAGCTCCATGTGTGGTCCCACTGTAATTTAGTCCGAAAGGTACATAAAATCCAGGCTCACCTACGTTAAAGTTGAAACCCTGGTATTTAAATACAGATATTTTTAAGTAATTAATTTTTAAGTATGTATATTTATTAATTGTTTTAAGTATGTAAATTTATACCAGGGCCTTTACGTACGCCATTACTCCAGCCAGGCGTTTATAAGCTGTTTAACATAAAGGTAAATTACGTTATACTGCAAGCCAAAATTTTACGTATGGGGTATTCCACGGGAAGCGGAAAGGCAAAACATCGAGATCTACGATTTTGGTGGAGATAGACGCGCTTTTTTTAGGTACCCAGGTCGTAGTGACCTGCCGCTGAAACATTGTCGCTGGTAGGCCATTTTACAGATGCGTACCGCGTTGACGGAAACCGCACAGAGTGGAGTGCCACGTATCTAGATGGTATGTATGGCACTTGAGTTGGTGACGTACGGTGCGGTTAGAAAATTCGGCGGCAGTTAACAGGTCAAACAGTCCTCATGATGAACTCGGCAGAGAACGCGCAGCGACGAGACATCTCTACGCAAATTCCAATGTGTCAAGCCTTTCACAGATTATTGGGTTCGCACCTATTCAAATGGCTCTACGTAGTATGCAATCAAGGGGGTCAAACTGATATTGGGGTGTACCAGCCCAGAGACGAGAACAGTACTCCATATGATAAGGTATAATAATAGTGTAGTTATGAAAATGTGTATATTCTTTCTTGCCTTTACTTATTTCTCAATCAAAAACAATGAGTCAATTTAGTTAAAACATAAAGATTTCTGTAAGATAGTGGCGGTGCGGCGGATGAAAATTAGGGTATCGGACGCCGCGCTTCAGGACTTTTACTTAGTTGACAGTAAAATAAAAAACATATTAAAAAGCCTAATGAGGAATCCATTCCACTACTTTATTTATTTGTCACTTATTAATACTGGATAATGAGATTTAAAAGCGAGCATGCCCACCAGTTACTTGCGACTTCTTATGTTAAGACAGTCCGTTCCCCACATTACGCCAAGTTCTGGAGGCATTAAGTGTTGAGTGGTGGAACTCAGCGCCGCGGTCTGCCTCGATATCAGAGCGAAGAAATGAAAATATAAATATATAAATAAATATTTCACTTTCTCGAGTGGGGATCGAACCAATCGATTTTACAGTCACGCTCTGTGCCCTTGCGCCACGACTGGCCATACAACTTACTACTTCGAGCCCCAATAACTTCTAAACTAAACACCGTACTATGAAAATATTGTGTACCTAATTGTCTTGAAGACCTATATAGTTTTAACATATTAAAAATTAATCAAAATTGGAGACTATTATAGAAGTGAGATATTCGCACTATCTAAAACTTAGGTCCTAAAGGAATCTTGTCCTTTTCCTAAACTCTTATAAAATACAACCGCCTAGGAATATTATATACTATACTTACATGTAGTAACTAACAAGAACAATTAATTAATAATTTAAGTTAACTAATGTGTAAAAAATATTATTTGCTTCTGATTAAAGGGTGTCTACTGGCAGGGGGTTAAAACTATTACAGACGCTTACGTTTGACAGTGGACAACAACATTTCTAAACCACCTATTCCCAAAAACTAACATGAAATATACATGTTTTCATACACTTCTTTTTTCGCCGGCTTTTAGGCTCCACCGTTATTGCATTCGCCTACGGAACTATATTGATCCATTTTTTTAGAGTTCCACTAATATTTTTAGAATGTCTAAAAATATATGTCTTTTTGTAGTTTCACGTGTATCCCGCATATAGCAAGGTAGACGGAGAGGACTTGGGAACCTAGTGTTAAGACAATTCGTTCTCATTAAGTCCGTTCCACATTTTCTACAGAATCATGGAGGCATTGCGTGTTGAGTGGCGGAACTCAACGCCGGGTTTTCCTTTGCTTTTGGTTACGCCATTAACCAACTACTGCTAAGACCATTAACTATTTGAATTCCATTCTTTACTTGCACTACTGTAGTGAAAAAAAAAAACTGAGTAACTGATTGGCAAAAAGTAGGAGTGTCGGAAAGCACCAATAAAGTATTTTTCGAATCTTCTGCGGGACGGGAAATAAAAAAAAAAACGTTTTGTAGTACACACAAGAAAAGTTTCGGGCCACATTTAATACATTATAAAATATAGGACAATTAAAAAAAACTTATTTATTTTATTACGAAACCCTAACATTGAACGTGATGAAACTAATAAAAAACATGAAAAATATACTTAGCAGTGTAATGATTTTATATTAATTAGTTTTAATATTCGCAATAATTTATTATAAAAATGTGAATCAACCTCTTTGTTGAATAAAAAGATGTTTTTAAATAGAATAATATGGAACTGTCACGAGAGAACATTAATAAAAATTGACGCTTGAATATTGTTGAAAAACTATAATAACTATATAATAATATTTTATAACAATTAGATATACATTTAGACATGGATCGGAAGAATAAAGAGAATCTCTAGAATGATATATTGTATTAGAATTTAAGATAGACATTGTACAAGCTTAACAGTATTTAACTCTGGAAGAAATATAAGTTCTGTAAAAGCCTCGAGGTGTTTGATTTCTTTACATCTCAGAAGCGGGATGCGCCCTATAGTGAGGTACGTAAAAAAAAAAAAAACATGCGAACCAAACTTTACACTGCTAGCTTTAGTATGTATAGCTTTTGATTGTAAATTTAGTCACTTTAGAATTTTCATTGTATATCTTATTAGAATAGTATAAAGATTGATAAGTGGTTAGCGTACCATAGATGATACCATGGATGATGCGGTGAGCGGGCCGTACATGAAGTGGTTAGAGTAGATGATACCATGGATGATGCGGTGAGCGGGCCGTCACATGAAGTGGTTAGAGTAGATGATACCATGGATGATGCGGTGAGCGGGCCGTCACATGAAGTGGTTAGAGTAGATGATACCATGGATGATGCGGTGAGCGGGCCGTCACATGAAGTGGTTAGAGTAGATGATACCATGGATGATGCGGTGAGCGGGCCGTCACATGAAGTGGTTAGAGTAGATGATACCATGGATGATGCGGTGAGCGGGCCGTCACATGAAGTGGTTAGAGTAGATGATACCATGGATGATGCGGTGAGCGGGCCGTCACATGAAGTGGTTAGAGTAGATGATACCATGGATGATGCGGTGAGCGGGCCGTCACATGAAGTGGTTAGAGTAGATGATACCATGGATGATGCGGTGAGCGGGCCGTCACATGAAGTGGTTAGAGTAGATGATACCATGGATGATGCGGTGAGCGGGCCGTCACATGAAGTGGTTAGAGTAGATGATACCATGGATGATGCGGTGAGCGGGCCGTCACATGAAGTGGTTAGAGTAGATGATACCATGGATGATGCGGTGAGCGGGCCGTCACATGAAGTGGTTAGAGTAGATGATACCATGGATGATGCGGTGAGCGGGCCGTCACATGAAGTGGTTAGAGTAGATGATACCATGGATGATGCGGTGAGCGGGCCGTCACATGAAGTGGTTAGAGTAGATGATACCATGGATGATGCGGTGAGCGGGCCGTCACATGAAGTGGTTAGAGTAGATGATACCATGGATGATGCGGTGAGCGGGCCGTCACATGAAGTGGTTAGAGTAGATGATACCATGGATGATGCGGTGAGCGGGCCGTCACATGAAGTGGTTAGAGTAGATGATACCATGGATGATGCGGTGAGCGGGCCGTCACATGAAGTGGTTAGAGTAGATGATACCATGGATGATGCGGTGAGCGGGCCGTCACATGAAGTGGTTAGAGTAGATGATACCATGGATGATGCGGTGAGCGGGCCGTCACATGAAGTGGTTAGAGTAGATGATACCATGGATGATGCGGTGAGCGGGCCGTCACATGAAGTGGTTAGAGTAGATGATACCATGGATGATGCGGTGAGCGGGCCGTCACATGAAGTGGTTAGAGTAGATGATACCATGGATGATGCGGTGAGCGGGCCGTCACATGAAGTGGTTAGAGTAGATGATACCATGGATGATGCGGTGAGCGGGCCGTCACATGAAGTGGTTAGAGTAGATGATACCATGGATGATGCGGTGAGCGGGCCGTCACATGAAGTGGTTAGAGTAGATGATACCATGGATGATGCGGTGAGCGGGCCGTCACATGAAGTGGTTAGAGTAGATGATACCATGGATGATGCGGTGAGCGGGCCGTCACATGAAGTGGTTAGAGTAGATGATACCATGGATGATGCGGTGAGCGGGCCGTACATGATGAAGTGGTTAGCGTACCATAGATGAAATAAAAAAGTAGTGATATGTATTTTGAGTTAGTGAGTCTGCTTGCTCGCTGGTCGGTGGTGACCGCGGGTTACGTCAGGTCACTATACACTAGTATAGTAGAGGTGATTTGAAATTAAATTAATATTTTTGGTTATTTATATTGGTTATTTTAGTATTTTTTTTCCTGTTTTACTTTTGATTTATTTATTGACATTTTGATGATCCATTCTGAATGATTTTAGAATGATATTTAAAAGAGAATGCTTTTGAATTGATAATTCAAATATATCAATCAATTTACTAAGATTATTAGTTTTTAATGAAATTTATTGCATTAATTTGAGGGATATGGAGTCGGACGCTGAGACTGCTGACACCCCAGAGGAACCACCCAGTGGAATGAGGGCAATGAGAAACGAAAAGGGCAATTTATTGAAAATACAAAACATTCGAAGAGATCTTCGCGGCCGTAAGATTCGTCTACATCTTCTGATGAGTAGTTCGTCTGATGTGATAAAGCGCGTCGATGAAATAAAGAGTTGTTGAATAAAGAACTTCTTACTGGTATACAAAGGCAATGTTCAGATTTATAAATTTGTGTATAAAAGATAGAGATTAGTCATATTTTAGTTAATAATAATATAAAAAAATATTAGATTATGTTTAAATGTAATTCTGCAGTTTGACACGATCAACACCTAAATTGTAAATTGTAGAAAATTGACTTAGATAAGCAAATAAATGTGCTGAAATATATAATTGGGACTAGAAACAGACTATAAATTTTGCTCTTTTGATTAAAATGAGTTTTGAGTGAAAATATTTCGAATCGGCAACTAAAATTAAGAAAAAAAATCTGAGTAAAATTATGGTCGGCTTCTTAAATAAATGAAGCTATGCAATATTAAAAAAATACGCTAATATTTCTGTTATGCTATGCTATTGATTGTTTGTATTAGGATATTCGATAAGCCTTTAAGAAATAGTAAAAACCAGAAGATTTATTGATTTATCTTAGCTCCTATATCATGCATTGAAAGTAGAACGTAGTCTCAATCGAGTCAGGATCAGGATCAGGTCAGGATTAGGATCAGCATTATGTAATTTAATTATTGTAGCAACAAATATATTAAACGACAAAAAAAAAGCACAGCACAAGGAAACTAAATCCATATACGATTTTTACTGCAATTTAGTACCATATGTATCTATACGTATATTCTGACATTTTCTTTAATGATAGCGAATTGAAATGTGCATAGAGCGAGTGCTTTAATGTCAATATCTGCATTATGCATACTTAAGCAAATTAATTTAATCACTTTGTAAGCTAATACTAGTAAACTTCTTAGCTTCACCTCTTCTGGACCTCTGTCCAGGGGTTGGTTCACGATCATTTACCTTTTGAAAATTCATCAGATAACCAAATAAGAGACGTCACTTGCTAGTGTTCTAGGTGTAGAGGAGATTTTAATGCTTTTAAATATGGCTTTCCGTGTTTTAAACCTGTTGCTTACCTTAGTCTTAGTCTAGCCAGATTTGTCCAGGGTATAGATGTTTACTATCTTACGAACTCGAAATTTTAGCAATCGTTAGCTCGTAAAAGATTGCAATTCAATTTGTTTACATGTTGTTATAGTTTATAATAGTAATACTTTGCTACGTACGTAGTTATTTTACCTTAACGCGATTCTGTATCCCATAAAACAAGATGGTAGTCATTATTTAGTGTATTTTCGTTCACAACGGAATACCGATCACCGAACTGGGACCGTAACGTAGATTTAAAGACTACAATAAAAATGATAATAATAATTGAAAATTAAATTTTTAGCCAATTCAATAAAAGTTATTTTGCTATAGTTTTGTCGTACAAACATTTTTAATATTGACATAAACTTTTTATTCATAAACCAATTCTGTTCATTAAGCGTAAACGGACAATAAAGATTTATAAATTTATTTATGAAAGTATAGTTAGTATATTCAAAAGTAATCAAGAAAATCCTTCAGAAGGGTGGTGAAGTGCGGTGATCGCATATGGGGGAAGATACCTAAAGGTTTTTGCAGCATTGTTTACGTTAAAAATTATACGAAAAATGCTATAATTTTTTTTTGTTATAAATTATAATTTTTAAAATTACTTTTACTCTTTAAAATTGCTCACCTTTGATATTTGTATCTAAATTCAGTATGTTTTCACTTGTAAAAATTGAGGTAAAACCTACTGTGATCAAATTCGGTTACTCAGAATCGGTTCTTTGCCGAGTAAACTTTATAATCCCAAGAATATCTGGTGTTTTAAGTCGCTTAATATATATAGTTCAAAGATGATCGTTTCGAATATTTCAACTATGGTTAGAGATTTCTGTGTTAAGTTAAGGTAATGTGTTCACATTGTATTACTAAATCAAAATCAGCACGCTCATATTGCACTAATTTAAAATTTAGAAATCTTTGTATAATCGTTATTGCGTTTTATACGTGCGTTTTATATTGCGTTACATAAGATGAAAAAAAAATATTTACTATGTTTTGCTTTATAATTGTTGTAAAAACTCCTTATCATCTTATAAATATTGTTTTAAATATGTATATATATGCTCAATAATAATAAGTCTAGATATTAGAAATTATATTTTAACATAATAAATTATTTCATACTATACAATATTAGTAGGTATATGTGTGTATATGTGTGTATATATGTATATATGTAAGTATGTATAAGTATATAAAGCACATACACGCCTACCGATTTTACATTCTCCTACACCCTAAGGTTGCCTGGCAGAGATCGCTTATGACGATAAGGCAGCCTGCTGTACATTTTCTTATGTGATGTATTTTTTTTTTTACTTTCTCTTTATTTTGTTTTGTACAGAAAAGTATTATTATTATTATGTAGAATATTTGTAATTATAGCGGCTACCATTATAGGAGTTTCAAGTATTAATACGCTATTCTTATTATTTCATATATTTATTTTTATATAATTTAGAGTGAAATTAAAATTGATCATTAACGGAAAACTTAACACACGAAACAAAAAAGAGCAAAATTTTATACACTGAAGGAAGGAAAAAGTTAACAATAATACGAAAAGAAAAGTTACAAAAGCAAAACTGACAGGTGATAGCAAGAACTTATAAACTTTAAATTGTATATAGTCAATATACATATAGATAAACAAGCATGTAGCTAGTTGACATCAGAACATATTTATATTTATGTGTGTATGATTTAATATTATTTTATGCAAAACTGAAATTTACACTACATATTTCTTTGTTTGCCGACAAAAACAAAACCGACAGACATTTTAATAAATCGTTTTGGTTTATTGATAGTGCCCCAATAATAGATTATCCCGTATTTCTTCCACGTACCGATAAGTTACAATTTCGTTATATGTATGTATAGGTAAACCACTGAGAGAATTCAAAAGTCTTCTGGTCACAAAAATAAAGATTTTTTGTAAAGTAACATGATAAATCTTGTATTTAATGCACATGTCGTTTGATAACATGATTGTAGTAGCTCCATAAGACGCGATAGTTTAATAAGTAAATTTGTTGAAAATCAATTAGGCAGCTGCTATATAAAAATAAGTTTTATTTATAATCGACCGAATGTAATGAATTTATAAAAAATGTTGATATTTACTGTTTTTGTGAGTAGTCGTGCATCAGGAGATTGCACGAAGTAGGATGGCCGAATGTAATGATTTTATATTAATTAGTTTTAATATTCGCAATAATTTATTATAAAAATGTGAATCAACCTCTTTGTTGAATAAAAAGATGTTTTTAAATAGAATAATATGGAACTGTCACGAGAGAACATTAATAAAAATTGACGCTTGAATATTGTTGAAAAACTATAATAACTATATAATAATATTTTATAACAATTAGATATACATTTAGACATGGATCGGAAGAATAAAGAGAATCTCTAGAATGATATATTGTATTAGAATTTAAGATAGACATTGTACAAGCTTAACAGTATTTAACTCTGGAAGAAATATAAGTTCTGTAAAAGCCTCGAGGTGTTTGATTTCTTTACAGCAGTAACAGTCGCTCGCATAGTAACAGTAGTTATCTGTTTTATTTTATAAGTTTTTTCACAATTCCATTACAAATATTTCATGACGTTTAGAGAATTTAAAAATAGATGATTATTTTTTCACTATAAAAACTATTTTTTATTGCCAACTTCATTCCAAAAGTGAAGTTAAATCGAAGCACCATGTCCTCCTCTAAAAGCATCATTGTCGTTTGTGCTGTAGCGTTATTACAGGTAAACATTTAATAAATTTAAACACCATTAAATAAAAAGCGAGGCCAGTCGTAGTGCAGCGGCACGAAGTGTGATTGTAAAACCGACTAGTTGTGGGTTCGATCCCCACTCTAGGAGTTGAAATATTTACTTAAATTTATTTTTTCATTTCTTCGTTTTGGTGTCGAGGTTAAGCGCGGCGTTGAGCTCCGCCACTCAACACGCAATGACTCCAGAATTCGGCAGAAAGTGGAGAACAGAGTGTCTTAACACTGGGTTCCCTCTGTGCCTAACCTGCTGTGTGCGGGATACAGCATGAAGCTGATTTATTTTTTTATTAAATAAAAAAAAAAGTAGCAGGATTTGAATTCATTATCGAATACGTTCAGTAAGCCATGGCTCAATGTGGCTCGATAGCCACGTTGAAAATTTTATACGCTCTCTTGCGAGTTCTCTTAAAGACAAGAAGGGAGGGAGGAGCATTTTTAATAGAGAAATAATTTTAAAATCATTAATACATTTTGTTTGTGTCGAATACATGAAAATTGTTCATCGAAGAATTTTCGACGAACCACTTCCATATAAAATTTGTTTGTACAAGATATCTTCTTGATTGGTTGCTTGGTTCAAGCTTTACTATGGACATCATCGTCATCCAGTTGAGATTAAACGATTTACTGTAATAGAACGCTTACAGAACAGATGAGAATTTTTGTTTAATTCTATATTTTTGTGTTTTTGCAGTCAATAGCGGCACAAGCTATTGGAGCCTGCAATGCTGGTGCTGCATTGCAAGGTGCATTTCTAGCTGGCCCATACGCTGGTCCATATGATGGATTTTATGGATCCATGATGGATGGATGTGGTCCATATGATGGATATGGATCTCTCGCATTTGCCGAACTATATGCTGGTTTTCCTATGCCATTTGCTGCTGCTCCTTTCGCTGCACCGTTTGCTGCGCCATTCGCTGCTACACCTTTTGTTGCTGAGCCATACGCTGCTGCACCATACGCTGGCCCTGCTGCACTCAAAGCATCCAATGGTGGTGGACTTGTCATTACCAGCGCTTCACCTATTGCCCCTACTGGCGTCTCTATCATATCTGAAAATGCCTATGACGGTCCTCTGGCTGTATCTGGTTCCATACCTTTCCTTAGCGCAGTAGCTTTAGAAGGCGCTTTACCGACCGCAGGAGCGGTTGTGGAAATGGAAATGTAGCAATGATGATTGAGGATCTTGCTGCTCCCACATATAACGCAATAGCAGCTCCCTTCTCTTACAATGGTTATGCTGATGCAGCTTACGGTTATGGCATGGCAGGACCTTACGGTTACGGTCCTTTTGCCTGTGGTTGTGCTTTTTAGTTAGAAGTAGAGAAGGTTTTAGGTCACAATAAATGGATTTGAATTGAAATTGTTTTGTTTTTGTAAACATTTTTTTAGTTTAGTTTTTAGGACATACTTAGATATTACGTAGTATATCTTATTAACATTATTCAGAAATTGGATGTATAAATATAAAAATGTAGCATAGTATCTAATTGTAAATGCGACGGTTTTGAGTTTCTTTCCTCTTTCTAGTAACACTCGCCGCTGCTGCCTGGCTACTTGACAGCTGCAGTTGTTTTCATTAATCTTTTTGTTTTGGGTCTAGATTTGCAATGCATTAAAATTTCAAACGGTGCCATATTATATAAAATATTATCCAAGAAAACATCGCAGCATCAGCTTCTTCTTCAAACTTAATGTCAAAGATGTTATTTCTGAAATCATTTTTCTTAGGACAATTGACAGTATTTCAAGACAAAACACCGATCGGCCCTGTTTAGGGCCCAGGTTTGGACTCGTATGGAGTGCTGTTTTCATCTCTGGGCTTGTGCACCCCAGTATCAGCTTGACATATTTGACCACCTATAACGTAGAGCAGTTTGATTCCTTGAGGACCCAATGATCTCTGAAAGGCTTGACACATTGGCTTTACCACGTGACGTTTCTATACAGTGCGTTCTCTATCGCATTTATCTGGACCTGTTACCTATCGCCGAATTTTGTCATTGCACAGTACGTCACAAACTAAAGTACCAACCACACCATCTAGACACATAGCACTCCACTAGTGTGCGGTTTCGTAGGAACTTCTTTCCACGCGCCATGCGTGAAAGGTTTCGGTAGTCTTTCCAGGCCAATACGATTTCGATATCTTCAAAAAGACTGTGGCAACGCACCTGTAGCTCCTCTGTCGTGGGCGGCACTTCCCATCAGGTAACCGGTACGCTCGTTTGCTAAAAAATATAGGCTTATTCAATATGGATTTGCTCCAATAGTTGCAATTGCTTCATGAACAGTCAAGGACTTTTGCAATCAGAGTTTTCAATTTCTTTGACATAAATATGTAGGCGCCACATGTGTCGTTTAATTGTGATGCGTGGTCTCGTACTGACCGGAATTACGACCGTATTAAGCTTCGCTTCGCTTTCAAAATGCAGGGTACAAATGCCTTCGTTATATTATTAAGCTGGCTTTACCGGTATCAATTGCAACTTTCAGCAGAGTTCTGGAGGTATTGCGTGTTGAGTGGCGGAACTCAACACCACTTTTGCCACTTTTGCAACGCTCGAGTGGGGATCGAATCCACAACCAGTCGCGGTTTCAGTCACACTTTGTGCCCCTGCGCCTCAACGGCCAAGAATCTTATTTTATATAGATAGTATTGTATTTTATATAGATAGTATAATTAAATTAACTTATTAACTTTAATAGGTACTTTTATTAAGTAAACGAATATTGATAAAATAAAACGATATATAAAAAAAAACATTACACATTTAATAAAACAAAAGAAAACTATATAACAAATGTAAACACTAATAACGTGGAGCGTAACCACTATTGGCACAACCTAACCCATTCAAACCGCTAGCAATACCGAGGCTGGCATATTCGGGGGCGACACCCTCTAAGCCCTCACTTACAATGCCAACGTTGCCATTACCGCATTCATATGCTACTGCACCTTGGCCAATAGCTGCCAGAGGACCCTCAACGGCAACAACTCCTAAGAACGGCATTTGTCCGCTCACAGCTAGTAAACCCTCAATAAGCAAGTCGTCTGAATGTACAGTGATGCCAGTAGGAGCGATAGCTGAGTAGCTAGTAACTTGGAAACCACCACCATTGAATGTCGTGGTTATTTCTGGAACTTCAGGCAAAGAGGCATATGCCAAGCTGCTAGCGCACGCGCCTGCTGCTGCAGGGTTTATATTATTGCCGTAATATCCAGCTCCTATGCATTGTGATGAAATAGTCTGTAAAATTACTTTATGTTATTGATCAGTTGAAATTTATTTATTTATTTATTTACACTTTATTGTGCACAATTATTCCTTAGGAAATAAAAGATATAAAAAGAACAAAGATAGAACAATTGACACACAAAAGGCGGTCTTATCGCTAATCAGCGATTTCTACCAGACAACCTTTGGGTTAGGATATATGCGATAGAATAGAGTGGTATAGATCTGCTCATCTAATAACACATTCGACATTTTTTTTCTATACATATACCTATATAACAAACCGAACAAATTTGCCAAAACTCGATGATAATAAATTTGCACAAAAATTAAAGTAATTCAAATATTACTTATGATAATGACTTGACAAATAGTGAGGACTGAGTTCGCAATTCAGCTTCAGGAATTTTCCAGTATATAGCAGGGTACGCTGACGAAACCTAATGCTAAGAGAATCGGCTCCTTACTTTTCGTCCGATTTTTGAGACGCTTTGTGTACCAGAGCCAGGAAATGAAAATATAATCGTCGCATCTACAGTCAAACGGTTCACTGGGTCACGACGGGCGCTATGTTTGCTACAGAAGCTAGCAATCTACTAATTTTGCTTTGACAGCATAAAAATAGTGCAAACCTCACCTTAGTAAATAATGCAAATACAAAAACACTTATTATATTTGAGAACATCTTGATGTACTTTGTAAACCTTGTGGAATGAAAGCTTTTAGTAAAATGTAAGTATATATAGAGAACGATAAACTATTGTGCCATTAATTGATAAAAAGTGAAATTGCTTTTACTTCAACATTTCACATAAAATAACATTAAGAAATAAAATTAAAAAAGGTATTGTGATAGTAATGTCTTAATATCGTAATTTTTATCACTAATTGATGTCAAAAACCTAACACACTTCCAGATTTCGAAGAAAATTAAAATTTTCTGGCTTGCTAGCTAGAAGCTAGATACTTAAAAGTTTTGATTTTGGTTACAAAATTTTATTTAGTTTCACCAGCTGTCCGCTGTGCTTGTCTGTTATCGATTCTAACAAGTTAATATTGCACTACTAATTTAATATTTATTTATTCCTTAGACTATTTAAACACAATATGCGCGTTTAATGATGAAAGAATTTTCTATCAGCCAATCTTGTGATGTTGGTAATCATATATACAAATGAAACACATGAATTTTATAAAATTTAAATTTAATATAATTAAAAAAAAATGTCAAACTCAATTTTCTAATATTTTCTTGGAAATAATATAAGAAATGACTTTGTCCATTGCCAGACATTTAGCATAGTTATAACTCCCTGCCAGACACCTTCAAATCCTATAAGCCATAAGCGCCTACAAATATATTAGGAGCAAATAATATTTTTGTCACCTTAGTATATTAGATTCGTAGGCGCTTGTAATATATTTGAGTTAAAGGTGTCTGGCAGGGGGCTAAAAATATGCTAAGTATCTGGCAATAGACAACGTCATTTCTTATATTATTTCCAAGAAAATATTAAAAAATTGAGCTTTATAATTTAACGAAAGTTAGGTTATTTAATTTGAATTTAAATTTACCGGATTATTGTCAAAAATCATATTTAAAAATAATATGTTATCAAAATAAATACAATAGTCACCTTTAGCATCTTACCTCGATTATAGTTATATTTTACTGTACGTCTTTCTAAAAAATACTTTATGAGATATTACTGATTCAAAATGAGCTACGAGTCGCACGGTATGGCAGACTTGAACGGGCAGACGACGTTGACGGTTTTGTAAATTTTTATACATTTTCGTTCTTCGAGAGGCCAGTCGTGGCGCAGGGGCACAAAGTGTGACTGTAAAACCGTTTGGTTGTGGGTTCGATCCCCTCTCGAGGAGATAAAATATTTACTTAAATTTATATTTCCATTTCTTCGACACCAGATGTCGAGGGCAAAGCGCAGCGTTGAGTTCTGCCACTCAACACGCAATGTCTCCAGAATTCGGCAGAAAGTGAGGAACGGAGTGTCTTAACACTAGGTTCCCTCTGCCTACTCTGCTGTGCGTGGGATACAGCGTGAAGCTGATTTATTTGATTTTTTTATTTATATTTTTCTTTGGTTCTTCGCTTATTCGAGTAGCAGATTAGTTAGATTTTATTTTAATTTCTTGGTGTGGTGTAAGTTTTGGCCCTGCGTGGCATCGGCGTTATATTATTTAAGCATTGAGGAAAGAATGTTTGGTTATTTCTGCTGTGTTACTACGAGTATACCGTTTCTACACACTTAAATTTGTGGGATTTTATAGAAGTAGTAGAAAAGAGTTTACTTATTTCATATAATATCCATCAATGTACGCGCACACGGGAACGTGTAAAAACATTTTTCACGGGTAAACCTAACCTAACCTAAAATTAAAGTAGCCCATGTGTTGCTCCATAGCCCCCGCTATCGATCACTGAAAGTCCCATAAAAATCAGTTCAGTTGTTTTGGACATTATCTCTGGGAAATAGAAAGACAGACAGACAAAGAGAAAAATATATTTATATACTATTTAAGTATCATGTAAATAACCTCATGCACTTACAAAAACACAGTTATTTGGAAGTCACAAATAGAGTTCAATTTTATCTATAAGAAACGGTCAATGCAACGGAAACGTTGCAATTAGCAATTTTTTTGTCGCAAAATGCCTTGTTGTGACTTATTTATAAGAGATACGGTGACGTGAAATTTTATTAGAACGAATGAAATTGAATATTTTTGTAGTACGATGTTCTTGCATATATTTAATTATTTCTGCTGCGCCAGCGTTTCGAAGGCGTTCATTATTATTGTTACTTGATTATGTAAGGCTAACTAAAAAATACACCGTAATGTTATATAGTCTATAGCACATGATATGTCTATCTTTTGAGGATAACCCACAGTAACCATTTTTGTGTTTAAAATAAAGAAGGGATAATTGCGAAACTATTTTCAACAGTACAGTATTATTCCTTATTCGATTAAATATGTTAGATACATTGTGCGCTTTATACAGATTAAAATTGGCTAAAAGCCAAGCCACCATATCACAGAAATGGATATTTTAGAAGATATTAAAGTTTTAAAATGAACGGTCATGTGCTGTGTAAATTTTTAAAGTTACAATAAAATCATGTATTGTTAACGTACATATTGTAATCATTTAAAAAAATTATATAAACTCGGCGACTTGATCTATTTTTTTTAATGTTTTATTATAGTACGCATTATTATAGATTTCGTATTACATTTTTTATTTTAGCACTTTTAAATATTTATTTTTTGACTTATTATTTTTGTTGATTTTAATTAGTTACATATTTTTTCTAATTATAAGAATTTTCTTTATTATTCTTTTTCGGCATATTTTGATTATTTGGATTTGGGCTTATATTTCCTTAGTTATATGTATAGTCCGCTAGTTATATGTATATAAATATGTACATAAAATTTTGCATATAATAGGTGCAGTTTTTCAGAAAAGCATTTTTATTACAAAATAACATTTAATTTTATTACAAAATAACTGTTCCTAACAACCTTACGTAAATGTTTATCTTGTGTATTATATATTCTTAACTGACTTTTTTTTTGAAACAAAAAAAGAAGAAGGTTCTATATTTGTAATTATATAATAATTATATATTTTTTATGTTTGTCCGTCATTTTGTGGACCGATTACGAAAACATTTTTTTAATTTCAAAGAGTGTACTATTAGTTCCGTCGTCATCAAATCAGGATCTATGCTCCCAGGACATAAAAATCGAGGATTTCACCGATTATTTTTCAACTTCCTATATTTTGAAGTATTTAAAATATTACTTTGTACAATTTATTCAGTGTTTAAATTTGTAAAAAAAACAGGAATAATAATTTAGCAAAAATTAAGACATTAAAATATAATTCTCACTATTTTATTAAAATATAATATCTATATTACAGATAAATATTATTAATAGGCATAGCAACGTTTCCGCATCCACATCCACAGCTTCCGGTGATGGATACGGTACCAGCAGCTGGAAGGTCACCAGCAAAACGGACAGCTCCGAGGATAGGTACTTGTCCTGCAACGAGCGTGGTACCAGCGACTGGCATCTCTCCTGCGACTACAACGTCACCAATACCTGCACCGCCGTACGCACCGGCTAATTCAATAGCGGCAGGACCCATACCGAATGGACCAGGGGCTCCAAGTTCAACCGCAGTGGGTGCCAGTCCAAAAGGCGAGGCTGCTAGACTTGCTCCCAAGCCGTAAGGAGCCGCCAAGCCGGCTGCTGCTGCTGGAGACAATGGGGGCCCGTAGTAACCAGCGGCATTAAGTGGTCCAGCTGCACTAAGACATTGGCTGTTTATGTGCTGAAAATGAGTTATTTATTAAAAACGAATTATAAAGAAATTATTATAATAAAAAAATAATGTATAGAAAAAAATATTAAATTACCTGAAACAAACACATTTGGACGCATAATAAAAAGAAAGTAAAAGAGGACATATTGGATCTAGGTAAAGCAAATTGACGATAGTGACCTAGAACTCAATTCTATATATAATATCAATAATACTTTACTTTGCGTAACTATTATTGGGCTGACATAATTAATTTTGAAATTCTTTTAATATTACATATTTTTGTTGTAAATGTAACAAAGCTTACATTATAATTTTTTTCATAATGAGTGATAAAGCATATATCAGAAACACTAAATAAGTATATAAAGCATTAAAAACTACAGCACATTATCAACAACATTCAAAAATAACTTGAATATCTAAAATGTTTGCAAAGGCTGTTCTATTTTTTTGTGCTCAAGCATTAATAGTTAAGGTAAGATAAATAAACTCTTATAGAAAAAAAATCTTTATATAAGAAGTATGTTTAAAACTAAGTCATGTTTTATATTTTAGTGTATATCTGGACAATGTCTTGGATCAGCTTACAACGTTGCAGCTAATAGTCTAGCCTGGGAAGCAGCCGCAGGTGCCGCACCGTGTGGATCTCCCGCTGCCTGGAACGCTGTTGGGGCTCCTTTAGCTGCATCATGGGCGGCTGCTCCTATGGGCGCCTATCCTTATGCAAACGCTGAATGGTGTGCCGCTGCTGGATACTCACCAGCAGCTCTCGCTGCGTCAAATGGTGGAGGTTTGGCGATTACTAGTGCTTCCCCTATTGCGCCTACTGGAGTCGCTATGACATCTGAAAATGCATACGAAGGACCATTAGCAGTAGCTGGATCCCTACCCTTCCTAGGAGCTGTAGCGTTAGAAGGTGCTTTACCAACAGCAGGCGCGGGTGCGGTTACATACGGTTGTGGAAATGGTAACGTCGGTATATTGAACGAAGAATTTGCACCTGCTAGCTACAACGCGCTCGCCGGCGCCTACGGCTACGGCCCAGCCGCAGCTGCCGCTGAGCTTAGTTATGGATACGGGGCTCCGTTCGCGTATGAAGTTGGTATTGCAGGACCTGCTTACGGTGCCTATGGTTACAGAGGATGTGGCTGCGGAGCACTTTAGGAAAATAATAGTTCTTTAAATACTCAGAATTAAACTATATATAGTAAATAAATATCTAATATTTTATTTCACTTGCCCTCATTTGCTCGAAAATATGTTAACATTTATTTCCATAAATAAATGTAAACAGATTTTTACAGAATATAAATCTCTGTCGATAATAACATTATTATTCTTGAAGGACTAGAATGTACAATAAGTAGAAAAAGTTGTGGACTTGGGAAGTATGTTCATACTAAATAAACTTGAAAAAAAGTAGAACTTAAGATATACGGTAGATTACAGAAAAGAAGAAAGACGTAATAATAAGGTAGCCTGAGATATTTTTGAAGGCTTTTTGTTTCATCATAATATATACAAAAATAAGCGTTTTGTGAAGGAAGAGGAACGATGTCGAGAATGGGCATGTTATAAGTCAAGTTTCTAAAGTATAACATAATACTAAATGTACG
Organism: Heliconius himera; assembly: GCA_021202915.1. NCBI lineage: Eukaryota > Metazoa > Arthropoda > Insecta > Lepidoptera > Nymphalidae > Heliconius > Heliconius himera. The sequence goes on along the minus strand of JAJHJA010000153.1, from coordinate 86,507 downwards.
CGATAATCCGGTTAAATAGTTTTATTTAAAAAATAACAAAATTATTGTTTTTTTCTCTAGCTTGTAGAAATATCACCGCATATTTTTTTAATAAGAGAAAATAAAATTTAGTTTCATGATAACACATTGAGGTTGGCACCTTATATTTTTATGATTTATTTGTAGAGATATAAAAATTCACAATATTGATCTTGGCTACTATGGTTATCTCTTCATAGAAATTACATATTACAACAACTAGTGTTCCGCTCAAGGCTTCACCCGCGTATACAACACTATTACTGCTATTTAGCTTTTCGGCTTAGACAAATTTTAAGAAGTATCCAAATATTGTATTCCGGGTGAACTACAACTCAAATATATTATTTTAATATCGAAGTATAATATAAAAATTATATGTCAAATAATAATTATAGAAGGTACACATAGAAGATGTAAACGCAACGGATACTACTATACTAGGTAATGTTAATAGCATGCTGTAAAAAGTGTTGAAATCTACATTAGCATGCTCGAAGTTTTTTGAAAAGTTCCATCTGGTGCGGTTGAAGCCTATTTTTATGCCCGTACGAGAATTCCCTGTGCGGCGGTTGAGACCTTTTCGCCTTCATGTTTCAATGATTTGGTAAATGTTTAAATGTCTTAAATAAAGTTCGCCAGGAAACTGTTACCTGTTTTTTGTTTCAATTACTTGTGTAGTTTAGTTTTAGTTATACCTAGCTTCGTCCTGAGTTTATTACATTCACTACAAATTTTAAATTCGAATGGTGTTCGTTAAAGTAATACAAACTTTTGTTCAAGCTTACCATTTCACGTTCTGTACATAATTTTTTTGTGTACTCCAATATCAATCAATCTCAACCTGCACTATACAACTTTTATCCCACCGAGTTGATGGTTCACATACGTGTAAAGAAAGCTATATTTGACTTATTTATTTATTTATTAACAGCATGAACAGCTTTCGCACCAGAGGCAAAACACGAATTTTGCGATTTACAAATTCGTTGTAAGGTAAGTCTACCATGGGAGGCCTCATGACGTAGACCGATTTCAACCTCAAGTCGTTGTGCGTGCACTACGTCTTGTTGATTACGTTGTGAATTACACTTGTTATTTGCTGTATTGACATATTATGATTTAATATTGTATAATGAAATAATCTTTAAATAGCGTATCGCGGAAAAAGAATACATCTTTTTAAGATATACAATTCCCTTCCATATTTTGATTTTACTTTTTGAGCGTCTCTTATAGGATAAGGTAGTTTCATTTCATTAGCTTTTGCAGTATAAGTTCTGATGAATCGATATTAACCTTCTCAGACATATAGAAAATTGTATTTGTCTTTGTCATACCTAATTTATGATTGAGCGTAGACGGAACAGCTAGCACCACCGTAAAGTCTACATGAAACCGATTTCGACCAATCTGCAGTGAATGTATGTAATGACTGAAGTTGAAAGTTTTTTAGATGAAAATAATAATTAATTTTATACTATATAATTAGAATATTTTTCCCAATTTGTGCAACTCTTAGATTTGGACAATATACCTTTAATAAATTAAAACTAGTTTAGAAGCTAAGTAATAATTGTATTAACAGAAGCTGTGGAGCGCGTTGGACATTTATCCTTGAATCATTAAAAATAACCTGGATTTAAATATTTAAAGTGGTATACTTATGAAATAGCTACACTATAATATAAAATCAATTTGCGTCTTTCAATAACGCCAACAGGCAATTATGAAAGTAATATGGTCAATTAACCATCTCAAAAGAAGTTGTGAGCATTAAATTATATAGAATATATAAGATCATCAAATAATATAGAAAATAAATAAAAATAAAATAATTTAAACATTTTTATTTAATATTAACATATAAAGAAATAAATTTTCTAAATAGCTCCGCAGCCACATCCTCTATAGCCGTAAGCAGGTCCTGCGAGACCGGCCTCATAGGCAAGAGGAGTGGCCGGCCCGTAACCGTACGCACCCGCGAGCGCGTTGTATCCGGCGGGTGCAAGGTCCTCACTCAGCATAGCCACGTTACCATTCCCACAGCCGTAGGTTACCGCACCTGCGCCGGCTGTGGGCAAAGCGCCTTCCAGGGCTATGGCGCCCAGGAATGGGAGAGCACCGGACACGGCGAGGGGACCTTCGTAAGCGTTCTCAGATGTCATTGCGACGCCAGTTGGGGCGATTGGCGAGGCACTGCTGACAGCGAGACCTCCACCGTTAGAAGCAGCCAGAGAGGCGGGTGAATATCCAGAGGCTGCCCATTCAGCGTTAGCATAAGGAGAACCAGCCATCGGAGCAGCGGCCCAAGGTCCAGCAAAAGGAGCGCCAGCGGTGCAAGGGACAGCATTCCATGCTGCAGGGGCAGCGTATGGGCCCACAGTTGCTTCCCAAGCTAAGCTGTTAGCTGCTGAATTGTATGGAGAGCCAAGACATTGTCCAGAAATGCTCTAAAAAGAAAAAAAATACATTAGTAATTTAAAATTCCCTGTTTTATATTTAACAAAAGGCAGTTCTTGCAAAAATATTTTTGTAATCTTGCAAAAATAAATTTGTAATGTGTATAAAAAATATAAAATATTAAAAAAAAATCATATGTTTTTTTTTTAAATTACTAGACTATTTCTCTAGTAACCTGAAAAACTGTAAAAAAATATAAATATTTACCTTGATTACTAGTGCTTGGGCGCAGAGTAGTAAAACAGCTTTTGCTACCATATTGATGATTTAATTCAAACAAAATAAATGAATGATGATATACTAGATATTTTCTACGACTTTATATACTCATATTTATTAGATATATTATGACATCCAATATAAATTACTACAATATGTTATGAAAATATTATATCAATTTTATCAAACTTACATTACTCGAGACTTTAAATGTAATTAAGTAATTATTTGTAAAGTTACTATTATGTCAAAATGATTAAGATTATGTAATGATATTTTAGGTCATTAGCTTCACGCTGTATCCCGCACATACCAGTGTAGGCAGAGGAATCTAGTGTTAAGGCACACCATTTTCCCACTTTCCGCCGAGTTCAGGGGCCTTACTCTTGACGCCAATATCCAATAATCAATCCTCAATAATTGTCATTTCGTACTCTTGAAAGCAATCAATTGCCAAGTCCACTACCGCCCGCTAGTTGACGATTGCGTTAACTAAAAATTATTGTAGAATTCGTTAGGATTGTGATATTTGGTACTCTTGACGCGTTTTTGACAGCCAATATTACAGCAATATTGTAATTGGAATTGGAATTTACGCAATAACTAAAGTGTATTTTTTTAGAAATTGATTTGTTATTTTACTCGTGAAAACGGCAATAAAATGGCACGTTTAGTGCTTATGTACTGTGTTTTGAGGTAAACATATAAATTAGACATTAAAAAACAACGAAATATACGTCGATTCGCGAATTTTAATGGAAAGGGAAAACTATTTACTGTCTGAATGAAAAATTCTGTTATAGAGGTGATACGAAGAAATAAGTAGAATTCGTCACATAAAGCCAAAAAATATAAAACGAAATTAATGACTGTAACTTACATATACTAGGTAAGTTAAGTATTAATCTTAGGAAATAGATATATAATAGTAACTGCTGATTAAAGTGCTAAGCAAAATCACTGAGTATTTATTTTCCAAATGTGTATGTACAAATTTAAATATATTTTCAGTGGACTCATCTTTTGAATGAGTTTTAATTGGAATAGGCACCCAGTTATTATTTACTTCATTTACATACTATCACAGAAAAAAATATATTTGCTTTGTAAAAATACATATTAAATAACTACCAATATATCATTCAGTACCAATATACCAATATAATAGTTGGTATTTAAATATTTTATAAACCACAATAGTAATAATAGTAATTATTACTATCATTTTGTAGGTGACCATATGTATGCCCAAAAGTGGATATTTGATGACTTCTAAATGAATATTTCATTAAAATTCACATTTCTGCTCAATCTAAATAAATAAAAATGTTCACAAATGGAAAGACAGGGTGCAGCATTGTAAATAAATAACACATATTGCAAGTGACAACATATGTGTTAAAGTATTATTGAGAAATGAGTTGGAAGACTTTGAGGAAGAAGAAGTAGAAGTCTCCAAACATTGCAACTGACTGACTGGTAGTAAAAACATATAATAGCTACAAAATTAAGGAAAGAAACAGAAAATAGGTTTTTTTTGGTCCATGAGTTATATGAATCTTTTTATACATACTAAATAGTATTCTTTTATTTTAATATTAAGATAATATAATGGTACGTAAATATTCATATTATAATAAAAAGACATTCAGTAGTAAAGTATTTTTATTAATACTTTTATTTTAATCACTTTTATAAACATAATGGACTTATAATAATTATTTCTTTACATATGCACATTTAACCGTTATCCATTAGTTTTCGCGTGAACTTCAAAAGCATTAAACTTTGTTATTTTGTTATACTTTACTTAATTTAACATTTCAACCTCTTTTTTCCTCTATTTATAGGCTAAATGCACATCGATTGTAGAAATATATTTGTTATTACTGATAACATAAACATTAACATAATAATACAAATGCATATGTCAAATAGTTTTTTTGACAAAACATTCTAAATAATTAGACATACAGATAAAATATATCCATTTTTTAGAACGATTTCAAAGATTTCATTGCTTTTTAAGTAAAACAAAATAAATGTGATTTATAATTATTGTTTTTGGGAAAAATGTGCATGTAAAAAAATTATTTCAAGGAGTAATGAATGGTTATTATGTATCGCAGATTTATCGGTATAAAGTGTACAACACTAACTGTCAGTTATAACGGCGTTAGGATTGGTCAAGAAAATAGTAATCCGACTTTGAGAATATTGGTTTCAAGAGTACCAAAATAACGTCGCCGCAGGATTGCATTGGACAATATTGGACGTCAAAATGGGATTGAAATTACTTTCAAGAGTAAGGCCCCAGGAGGCATTGCGTGTTTAGTGGCGGAAATCAACGCCTCGCTTTTGCCTCGACACCAGAGCGAAGAAATGAACCCACAACCAGGTAATTTAAAAGTTACACTTTGTGCCCCTGCGCCACGACTGGCCTCACGATATTTTATAAAAATGAGAAGACATCAAAATATGTATGACGATGTAAATAATATTCTCGAAAATAGTACATTAGTTTATTGCTAATAACTTACTATTGAATAGTAAAGAAAACTAAAATGTATAATTTTCAAAAAACTATATTCAAAAATTGTTAGAGCCGATGATGTACTATGAAAAGTGAAGCTTTGATACTGTTTGAGTCTACAATATTCCTCGATATGACTGTTGTTCTTAAGTTACATTAGGGCCCTAATATTCATGAATTGGCTAATAGACTTAGCTCAGCAGCTATGGCGAATAAAACAAATAGACTATTAACTGACGTGGATAAAACTCGCCTTGTTTACTCATTATTTTAACTTTCAAAGTATTTAGTCCAATAGGATCATACTTTTGAATTTAATTAAACTTGAGGCCAGTCGTGGTGCAGTGGCACAAAGTGTGACTGTAAAAGCGACTGGTTGTGGGTTCGATCAAGCGGGGGCTCGAGGAGATGAAATATTTACTTAAATTTATATTTCCATTTCTTCGCTCTGGTGTCGAGGGAAAAGCGCGGCGTTGAGTTCTGCCACTCAACACGCAATGCCGAATTGCAGAATGCAATGCAGAATTCGGGAACGGAGTGTTTTATGACACTAGGTTCCCTCTGCCTACCCTGCTGTGTGCGGGATACAGCGTGAAGCTGATTTATTTTTATTTTAATTTAATTAAACTCCAGTCCGGGAAATTAATGTAATCACAATGGCATCTCAATACATCTTTGAAAATATAGCTTAAAAATACATTTTTAATGGCGTCACTCGAAGTATTCAAGAACGCCGTTCTATGAAGGCGTGTGGGGATTGATTTTTCGTTAAATGTTCTACATGAATATAGCTGGGCAACATTAAACTATATAGAAATGTGCAAAATTAAAAAAAAAAATCTGTGTAATACAATTTATATATGAAAGGTATATCTACCGATTTTCCATAAGTTTACTTTACAAATTTTATTTGCGTTTTGCGTGGAGTTTAGTATAGCATCCTTTTAGGATTACAATGTCTATGTTCATTTTTTTAACGTCAATCTACCTACCACTAGTTCACTAAAATGAATGCTTCATACCTGAGAAGAACCGGCGCAAGAAACTCAACGGGAATTCTTTTTTAAATCAATTTTATACAAATACATATTTAATTATATGTGACAATGATAACTTTGAAACAGGCTGCAGCAAGCATTTCGTTCCTAAGCCCTGTTATCACTTATAAAATCATTATTTTCGTAATAACCTTTAACAAACAAACGTCTTTTCACAACTTTTTAAAATCGTGATATAGAAAATTCTTTGATGGTTTCTGGTATCCTATTATAAAAGCGTACACATTGTCCCATAAAAGAATTACGGATTCGATGCAATCGAGTTGCAGGTTCGCTAATTTCTAGTATTAATATTATGTCCATCACCAACTTTTATAAAATCATTAATGTATTTCTTAACGTACATAACATTTTTAAAATATAATGAGATGCAACTTTCGAAATATTAATGTCTTAAAACTTTTGCTTTAAGGAATCTTTAGGGCCTAAGTTATAGATTGCTCGAATACACAAACACTACAACTATTATTGGAATACCGGCTGCATTACTCCAAAGTAAAATTTCATAGGATATTAAACTATCGAAGTAGCTACAGTAAACAAGTCGAGCCGTTTCCACGTTAGTTAATGATATTTTTTTTTAACTGCGAAATCTGCTGAGCTAAGTCTAATCGCCAATCCATCAATATAAGGGCAACCACTGTAATTTGGAGTCAGTAGTTATACCGAGAAATACCGTAAAATTGGCAGGATCCATGGTTTCTTTCTTTTTATAATTTTTATTATGGAAAAAGATATGGCAAACAAGCATACGGGTCACCTGATGGTAAGTGATCACCGCCGCCCACGACCCCGTGTAACACCAGAGGCGCTACAGGTGCGTTGCCGGCCTTTAAGGTATAGATAGACTTTTTGTACCCAGTTCGTGTTAGGTGTTCTCAAAATCATACATTTAGTTTTTTTACTTTCAGTAGTAAGTTATCAACATTAAACTAGTGTATTAGAGAGGGCATTGTTTATATCGTCACATACAATTTGTCGTCTTTTCATTTAAAATATATCTGAAGTGTCATCAGCAAACTATCAAATCAAATCAAATCAAAAATACTTTATTGCACAAAGATAAAACATAAATACAATAACATTTATAATTTTAATACAGTGCAAAGGCGGCCTTATCACTATAAGTGATCTCTTGGTCTAACTATCTCATGGTCTTTTTTTGCCTGCCCAAGGCTAATGTTAAGAGGCTCTTTGACAGTTACTAACACCTTCTAACCCTACCAGTACATTTACATATACTACAATTTTTGTGTATTATAATTTATTAATGTGCGAAAAATAAGTAAGAAATACAAAAATATATAATTTCAACTTTGAATTTACATGTACATATAGAATGCACATTCATCGTGCAATGGTCAATACTTAACTATAAGTGGAATATAGGAGGTGCGTGTATAGTAAAACAAACTTGTTATCTTGTAAATTATTTAATTAATCATAAAAACAAAAAGTACAATTCTAATACATGTAAGGTGCGTTGCCACAACCGCATCCGCAGCTACCGGTTATAGACACAGTGCCAGCAGCAGGTAGGTCCCCCGCGAAGCGTACAGCTCCAAGAATGGGAACCTGTCCAGCGACCAGCGTGGTACCGGCGACCGGCATCTCACCAGTGACGGCGACGTCACCGATACCTGCGCCGCCGTAGGCACCAGTTAGTTCAATAGCGGCCGGTGCCATGCCGTATGGACCGGGGGCTCCCAGTTCTACTGCAGTGGGTGCTAGTCCAAAGGGCGAGGCTGCCAAACCTGCTCCTAAGCCGTATGCCCGGCCGGCCAAACCGGCTGCGGCAGCTGCAGCTGGAGACATAGCGGCACCGTAGTAGCCCGCGGGATTAAGCGGTCCAGCTGCGCCGAGACATTGGCTGTAGATGTTCTGTAATAAATAAAGCATTCAATAAATAAAACAAAATTAAATTACTGTTAATTAAATAATTATTATAAAAAAAATCTTTGATAATAAAATAATTATTTCAACTCCCTTTTTTAACCAATTAAGCAAAACGATTTCATAACGTCTCGTCGATACGCTTAAACAGTCAATATAGTGTTTTCAATGTAAGAAACATAAGTGAAGCGAATATTGAAGTATTATTGAATTAAAGCGAAACTTTATTTACCTGGACCAAGAACATTTGGATGCAAAAAAGGATAAAAGCGAAGGATGACATGTTGAGTTTGGTTAATTCAGTTGTTTGTTACTGATGTTCCAAATCAAAGGCCCTTCCTACTTATAGTAAATCGTTATGTATATGTTTCATAACACAAATCATCCTGACATAATTATCACTTTGGAAATACCTAGTTACTTAATTTTTAAAATAATAGAATAGGTCACAAGTACAAGCTGTGACATAATATTTCATACGTAACACACATTTTGTCACAAATACTGATAAAGTAAAAGTGATGACATAGTATCATATAAAACATTTACAATTATTGCTTTTAATTATACTTAGATCGTGAGTTCGTTTGAATAATATCATCATGGCAGCCAAAGCAGTTCTTGTATTGTGTGCTCAAGCACTAATCATTAAGGTATCTATACAAGCGTTTGAGTATCTATTAGTTTTTTCCATGCCTCGTTATGTTCAGAAATGTGTTTTCTCACTTTACTATTTAAACACATGAAATATTTGAATCTTTTCTCTATTAATAACAGAAAAGTTATTAATATATAAATAGTCAATATATATTAACTAATCAATGTTACAGTTTGTGTCTGCTCAATGCATGGGAGCTGCATACAACGCTGCAGCTAACAGCTTGGCTTGGGAGGCAGCTGCCGGCCCATACGCTGCCCCTGCAGCATGGAACGCCGCTCCTTGCGCAGCTGGGGCTCTCGCTGGACCTTGGGCTGCTGCTGCAATGGCTGGAGCTCCTTATGCCAACGCTGAATGGGCCGCAGCTGGATACTCACCTGCCTCTCTCGCTGCGTCCAACGGCGGAGGTCTTGCTGTCACCAGTGCTTCACCAATCGCCCCAACTGGCGTCGCAATGACATCTGAGAATGTTTATGAAGGTCCTCTCGCTGTGTCCGGAGCTCTCCCGTTCCTGGGCGCGATAGCCCTGGAAGGAGCTCTTCCCACAGCAGGCGCGGGCGCAGTTACATATGGCTGCGGGAATGGCAACGTGGCTATGTTGAGCGAAGACCTCGCGCCCGCTGCTTACGGCTACGGACCCGCTGCCGCCGCCGCTGCCGCTGACCTTGCCTACGGGTATCCTTATGGTGCTCCTGGAGCTTATGAGGTTGGCCTCGCAGGACCTGCATACGGATACAGAGGGTGTGGCTGTGGAGCTATTTAAGCTTTTGTTATTTTATAGTAATAATCAATAAATTTTGTATAAATAATATTTTATTCTTAATTAATACATTGTTTAACACTACCTTAAAAATAGTTTATTAATGGTTTATAGAACTACTATTCTATAAACCATTAATAAACCGTTCCTATTAGACGATAAATATATTTTAAACAATCCTAATAGACGATAAAAAAACGTAATTAATTAAGTATTTTTTAATTAAAATCAATTGTAAAGAATTTAAGTAAATAATAATAGTAAATGCTTTGTTTTAAATTGTGTTGTATTTTAGTAGTCAAGCTCGTGTCTATATATAATAAAAGGATAGAAAAGCAATTCTGTAAATGAAAGATGTAAAAGAAAAAATAAAAATAAGGTTAACATATCGATTATAGAAGCTAAAAACCCACTCAGCAGTGGACGAGGCGAAAGAGGTACATATGTAGAGACCGTAGCGTTTGACGCTCCGTTCTCTCTGACTACCTCGCTAGGGATAAAGCGTGAAGCTAAGTTAAGTTAAATATATAGGTATTAGTGGTCGTCCTGACGAAAGAACACACGCGTGTGACTGTAATGTGGCGTTGTGGGCTCGATCCCTACTTGTAGGAATGAATTATAATTTAATAATATTTTCATCTCTTCCCTCTGGCACCGAGAGCCCCACTCAGCACGCTATGCCTCGAAAAATTCGGTGAAAATGGGAAATGCAGTGTCTTAACACTAGGTTCCCTGTGCCGATCCTGCTATTAGTGGGATACAGCGTGAATCTGGTTTTAATATTTTTATTTATGAACCGATTAATTTTAAGAAAGTTTTCTAAAATACAAAAGTGCACTTAAATCGGTTAAGCTGTTTCTAAGATTATCGTGAACAAACACACAGACAAACTGACCAAGTTCTTTTATATTATTAAATTTATTGTAAATATCGATAAATCGTTTTTTTTTTTTTCAAACATTCAATTGAATATTGTTATGGGAATTACAAAAATGCAACCTAATGTTTTAATAATTTTCACATTAGAAATCTTAAGTGCGCTGCAAACATACATTATAAGTTTATTAAAACACGAATGTAATTAAGTGTATTAAGTAATTAATTCAGCTGTTACAGCGGGCGAAGCCGTGTGCAGGTCGCTAGTTATTAAATAAATCCGTTTAAAAACCAAAGCTGATATCGAAACTACACCTATAAGATTATATTTTATAGCAGAATGTTACATTGCTGCTTTAAATGACTTCTAAGCATCAGGCGGTCAAAATTAAAATATAAAATATATTTTCTTATATAATTTGGTACTTGACTAACTTAACTTAACTTCATACTTTATCACACACAGAATGGGGCGCCAAGCGTTACGGTTGACTATACTTATTGTCTAAATAATTCCAGACTTTAAAGATGAATTTGTGCCTGTATTAAAATTGCCAAATACATTTGTATGTACATATATGTAATTATGTATTTAAATGATAGGAGTCTAAGTCACCCCTACGCTCAAACAGAGTGTAACAGGAGTCTTTTCTCGGTCACCTCGTACCTATTGTGATAGGGCTTAAAAAGGCTTCTCCGATTTACCCTTCAGTCCCATCTTAAACACAGATTTATACAGGTCTTTTAAGGTCACTCTGACGCTCAAAGTTTAGAGACTAACACAGATCTTTTTCTAATCGTCCCGTACCGTGAGCTACATGACGTAGATTAATAAATACGGTGGTGTAACCAAGTCACCCCGACGTCCGTTATTTAACGAGTCTAACATAGGTCTTTTCTAAGTCACCCCATACATGTTCATACATGCACACAATAACTTAATTTTACTAATAACTTATTTTATGTTTTAAAAAACACGGAAAAAATACATATCGTCTATATGTTTCTAAGCTATTTGGGAAGAGATACTATGTAATTGCAATAAGTGATATGTTACATTGCAATGCCCTCATCTACCTCTTTTACACGAGTTCGCTAATAATATAAATATCAGATATAAAATCTACTTATTAATTATTATTATCTCAAACTAATTAAGATGTAAATAAATGGTCTTGACCTACAACGGTTCCTTTTCTTTCTTTTAAGGTACGGAACGCTAAACAAGAACAGATTTCATTTAATTTCACCCACGATCTGGTATTTACTTAGACGTGATTTTAAGCAAATTAGGTATTTTCCAAGCATCATAATCCATGGTTCGCCCATCCATGGTTTTTAGTTACTGAATTATTAAAACGTGTCACAAAATAAACATTTATTCAAAACACTCAAGAAAAAGTATAGCTATAATAAAAGAAGAATAATAATCAGTTGATGAGCATGTATGACGCGAAGGCCTTTTTTAATGACTTGTTAGGCGCCACAGAACTTTGTCGTCCGTGATTTTTTATATACATATAGGGTGGAAGCGTCAGCACTCCTTTTACGGGAACAGCAGATAGGGTAAAATATTTTAAACCCATGCTTAAAGAAATGAATCAAGATACCTCAACAGTTCAGTCGTAGGTTTTTTTTTTCTTCATTTCACGATATTATGGCCGTCGTGGCCCAGGGGCATAAGAGTGTGGCTGTAACGCGACGGTTGTGGGTTCGAGGTCATGAAATATTTATTTAAATTTATATCTAAATTTCTTTGCTCTGGTGACGAGGCAAAAATGTTGCCTTGAGTTCCGCCACTCAACACGCAATGCCTCCAAAATTTGGCGGAAAGTGGGGAACGGAGTGTCTTAACACTAGGTTCCCTCTGTGTGCGGGATACAGCGTGAAGTTGATTGATTTCATGATATTTATCCATACCTGTATTTCATGTGACACAGTTACACATAGATACCAATAACGTAAACACATGCTACTACAAAAATACTACTAAAGGTTAAACAAGGTTCCCTTTGATATACTTAAAACAACAGATATTTTAAGAAATGAATAAAAGTCAATGAAATATTATTCATACAAAATTTATTGATTACTACTATAAAATAAGTATCGCTTAAATAGCTCCACAGCCACAACCTCTGTAACCGTATGCAGGTCCTGCGAGGCCAACCTCATAGGCTCCAGGAGCACCATAAGGGTACCCGTAGGCAAGGTCAGCGGCAGCGGCGGCGGCGGCGGCGGCCGTTCCGTAGCCGTAAGCAGCGGGCGCGAGGTCTTCGCTCAACATAGCCACGTTGCCGTTCCCGCAGCCGTACGTGACTGCGCCCGCACCTGCTGTGGGAAGAGCTCCTTCCAGGGCTATCGCGCCCAGGAACGGGAGAGCTCCGGACACAGCGAGAGGACCTTCATAAGCATTCTCAGATGTCATTGCGACGCCAGTTGGGGCGATTGGTGAAGCACTGGTGACAGCAAGACCTCCGCCGTTGGACGCAGCGAGAGAGGCAGGTGAGTATCCAGCTGCGGCCCATTCAGCGTTGGCATAAGGAGCTCCAGCCATTGCAGCAGCAGCCCAAGGTCCAGCGAGAGCCCCAGCTGCGCAAGGAGCGGCGTTCCATGCTGCAGGGGCAGCGTATGGGCCGGCAGCTGCCTCCCAAGCCAAGCTGTTAGCTGCAGCGTTGTATGCAGCTCCCATGCATTGAGCAGACACAAACTGTAACATTGATTAGTTAATATATATTGACTATTTATATATTAATAACTTTTCTGTTATTAATAGAGAAAAGATTCAAATATTTCATGTGTTTAAATAGTAAAGTGAGAAAACACATTTCTGAACATAACGAGGCATGGAAAAAACTAATAGATACTCAAATGCTTGTATAGATACCTTAATGATTAGTGCTTGAGCACACAATACAAGAACTGCTTTGGCTGCCATGATGATATTATTCAAACGAACTCACGATCTAAGTATAATTAAAAGCAATAATTGTAAATGTTTTATATGATACTATGTCATCACTTTTACTTTATCGGTATTTGTGACAAAATGTGTGTTACGTATGAAATATTATGTGACAGCTTGTACTTGTGACCTATTTTATTATTTTAAAAATTAAGTAACTAGGTATTTCCAAAGTGATAATTATGTCAGGATGATTTTTGTTATGAAACATATACATAACGATTTACTATAAGTAGGAAGGGCCTTTGATTTGGAACATCAGTAACAAACAATTGAATTAACCAAACTCAACATGTCATCCTTCGCTTTTATCCTTTTTTGCATCCAAATGTTCTTGGTCCAGGTAAATAAAGTTTTGCTTTAATTGAATAATACTTCAATATTCGCTTCACTTATGTTTCTTACATTGAAAACACTAAAATGGACTGTTTAAACGTATCGACGAGACGTTACGAAATCGTTTTGCTTGGTTAAAAAAGGGAGTTGAAATAATTATTTTATTATGAAAGATTTTTTTTATAATAATTACTTAATTAACAGTAATTTAATTTTGTTTTATTGATGGAACGCTTTATTAATTACAGAACATCTACAGCCAATGTCTCGGCGCAGCTGGACCACTTAATGCCGCGAGCTACTACGGTGCCGCTATGTCTCCAGCTGCAGCCGCCGCAGCCGGTTTGGGGGCATACGGCTTAGGAGCAGGTCTGGCAGCCTCGCCCTTTGGACTAGCACCCACTGCAGTAGAACTGGGAGCCCCCGGTCCATACGGCATGGCACCGGCCGCTATTGAACTAGCTGGTGCCTACGGCGGCGCAGGTATCGGTGACGTCGCCGTCACTGGTGAGATGCCGGTCGCCGGTACCACGCTGGTCGCTGGACAGGTTCCCATTCTTGGAGCTGTACGCTTCGCGGGGGACCTACCTGCTGTTGGCACTGTGTCTATAACCGGTAGCTGCGGATGCGGTTGTCGCAACGCACCTTACATGTATTAGAATTGTACTTTTTGTTTTTATGATTAATTAAAAAAATTACAAGATAATTTTATTATACAAGTACCTCCTATATCCGGAATATATAATATATACAGTTAAGCCTTATACGTTGCACGTAGAATGTGCATACTATTTTTACATGTACATTCTCTAGCTAAAATTATAATAATATAAATTATATTGTTATTTTTATAGTATTAAAATGCGTCTTATGTTTGAAAATAATTTGTCTTTTGGGCGTTTTACATGTCAAGTATTTAAACATTATTATGAAAATTACGAAAATAATCTATGTAAATACCATAGAGGATATGATACCGTAAAATGAGATGAATAGAAACATTAAAAAATTAAACTAGACTAAACTAGCTTCACGCTTTGTCCCTAGCGGGGTAGTCAGAGAGAACGAAGCGCCAAACGCTACGGTCTCTACATACCTCTTTAGCCAAGTCCACTGTCATCAACCTCTTTATACATGCCGGTACTAGGCCTTTATGCATACGGTTGTCATGTGTCGCTACTTTAAAAATTTTGACAATCATAAATTTCTCGATGACCTTAATTTAATTGATTGATAAATTGTATGTATATGCAGTTTCAACAATGAACTAGAAACTTAATATCTTTAATTCTATTTTAAACGAGCTATTTGATGCTCATGCACACTTAAGACCTTTAAGTATGCATGTAACTATTAAAAAGTTTATTATAGATAATTAGTTCATTTGTACACCAACCTAAAATCCTGTTTTCTATGATCTAGGGGGTAGGGGTTGCCTGGAAGAGGCAAAGGCTGCGGTGATAAGGCCGCCCTTACACCAATGCTTTTCTGTCTGATTGTTTTTCTTCTTTTGTATTAAATCTTGTTGGTGTAATAAAGACTTAAATAAATAAATAAAATTTAAACACCTGCCTGTACCTTGGCTGACACAGGGGTGCAACAAAGCCAAAGATAAATAAAAGCGCAATTTATCTTGACGTTAAGTTGATTCAATATAAGCATTTGCGCAATGAGTGTAACAAAGTAATTAGAGAAACGCAGCGACGCTATATTTATCAATGTAGGTGATTCTGGAAAGGTTTCGCGATTCTTGGACACTATAGGCATTGGACGACATGCAAAAGAAATGAACGCCGATATTAATATTGATAGCCTTTACAATCATTTCGCCTCGGCAGCTGTAAATATTCAAAATAAATGGTTTTATCATGTTAAGTTACAATCGAAGAAAACTGTGACTGATTTTGTGTTTAATAAGGTCTCAGCTGATGATATTCAAAGAACGTAAAAGCCGTACAGGAACCAATTGGATTGCTAAACTCAATATTACACATTTGCCAGCATTTTTTTTGACGGTATTCTTATTTCCTTTAGCAATTCCATTAAAAATATCGCTCTCTATTGTCACATGATTTCGTTCGTTTTAATTCATTAGTCGTAAAATATTTGCGACGATGAGATCACTCAAGAAATGTAAAAAAACCTTCCAATCAGAACAAAAATATTATTCACCACTCTCCTTCTTCCTATTATTGATAATGCCGACATTTGTTACTTATCACAGTAATATATAGATAAATACTTATTTAGAACTTATTTCTTTCCTAAGTGTGGAATAACACTTTAAAATGTTAAAAACGTATAGATAAGCTTGAGCGTGTACAAAATCTCTGCATCAGATATACATTTGGACTGAAAAAAATCGATCACATATCTGCTTTTCGTGACAAGCTTCAATGACCATGTAGTCCAGCATCGTCGATATTCCCGCTTACTATGCACCCTTATTTCATCCTTTTCAATCTCAACACTCCTTAAAGAGCGCTTCACTTTCCTTGGCAATGATTCTACGTTTCAGCTCAACCTTCGCTCCAAAAGCAATAACAAATTAGTACCTATCTGCAACACGATAGGTTATAAGTAATTTTTCACTGTTAAAAGCCTTAAAACCCTTAAAAGTTGTTATTTGGCACAACAAAAAATTATATGGTGGAACAAAAAATTATATTTATGTGTGTATTTATTATCTATATATAAAATATATATATTATATATACGTAATTTACCTATTTATTTAACATATACCTTTTTTATACCAATACGGGACACTCGGTGGGTCACGCTTGTGCGGTTTTTTAATTTGTGTATCTTTTATCTCATGCCTTTGTGAACAGGGTAGTGTTAAGAT
This sequence comes from Heliconius himera, assembly GCA_021202915.1. Taxonomy (NCBI): domain Eukaryota; kingdom Metazoa; phylum Arthropoda; class Insecta; order Lepidoptera; family Nymphalidae; genus Heliconius; species Heliconius himera. The sequence goes on along the minus strand of JAJHJA010000153.1, from coordinate 69,880 downwards.
TCTTCACTCTTCACTTTCCGTCAAATTACTTGTAGAGTGGCAGAACACAACGCCGCGCTTTGCTTTTGACGCCAGAGCAAAAATGGAAATATTAAATATTTTATTTCTCCAGTGGGAATCAAACTCACAGGGGCTTCAAAACAATAAAATAAAAATGTCTGCCACAAATGCCTACAAAATAAAAGTAAAATCAAACTATTGCGCCAAATGATTTATGACAGATGCTTATCATAATTTCATTAATCTTAAAATAGATAAGATAACGATTTTCTATTACAAATATCTGATAATTCTTCTTAATTTAGTTTAAAAGCACGTATATTCTATTATTGAGTAAGATTACATTTTGTTGATATAAAATAATTTATAAGACATGCAAGTTCGAAAGTCGATACATATTAGTTTAAAGTTTTAGTATATGTACTGTAGAGATGTATAAGTATTTGATTTTTTGGCTTATAGTTTGCATTTTTCAGGTAATTACATTAAAATTTAATATTTTTTGTATCGTATACAACGTAGAGCCGTTCAAATAATTAGGGACCAAAAGATCTGTGAAAGGCTTGACACTTTGGCTTTTCGTAGAGATGTCTCCTCGCTGTGCACTGTTGTTTGTTTATAAAGCAGTAGATTGAGGTCATCTTACGCTCGACGATCGATTCACAATTATCGCTTGCAGCCAGTCGCTATCCCACTGTTCCACAATCGTCTGAATTTGTTTTTTTAATATTGTAGTTTTTTATTACCAAATATATTGTTATTTTTAATTTATATATTGTTTGAGGCCGGTCGTGGCGCAGCGGCACGAGGTGTGACTGCAAAACCAACTGGTTGTGGGTTCGATCCCCACTCGAGGAGATGAAATATTTACTTAAATTTATATTTCCATTTTCTTCGCTCTGGTATCGAGGTTAAGCGCGGCGTTGAGTTCTGCAACTCAACACGCAATGCCTCCAGAATTCGGCAGAAAGTGGGGAACGGAGTGTCTTAACACTAGGTTCCCTCTGCCTACCCTGCTGTGTGCGGGATACAGCGTGAAGCTAATTTAATTTTAATTTTTTTTATTACCAAATTTTAATCGAAAACTGTTCTATAGTTTGCAAATTATATATATTTTTTATAAATTACACTTTTTTTTGTAAATTACACTTGTATCATATTATAAATATTTTGTTTTAGAATGTACTTTCGCAAGTTTCCCCAGGCGTTGGCTTCGGGAATAACTTAATGAATAACGGATTGGCAGCTACAAATAACTTCGGCAACGCATTAGCAACTAATAATTTAGCCAGTGGAGTAGCTGCCAATGGACTGGCAAGTAACACGCCTTATGGCAGCAATATAGCCAGTAATATAGCATACAATAATGGCTTGGCTAATTCAGTTAACAATGCTAATATTGCTTCTGCTGCTGCAAGCAGTGCTGCAGATGCAGCTGCTGCAAACGCAATAAACAACGTTATTAATAGCAATAATGGCTTGGGATTGAACAGTCTGTCATTAGGTGGAATGCCAATATCTGGAGTTTCACCGATTGGGTTCGGTGACGTAGCCATCGCAGGTACATTGCCAGTGGATGGTTCAACGGCGGTATCCGGGAACGTGCCAGTGATTGGCTTTGTCACGTTTGAAGGCACCGTGCCAGCTGGTGGCACGGTCACTCTCGCCAGCAATTGTGGATGCAACAATCCAGTTGGACAATAATTTGGGGTTTATTTATTTATTTGTTTGTTTGTTATTAATGATGTTTTATTGATTTTAATAAAGTATGTTGTTATATAATTCCTAAGTATTATTTTATTTTGTTTTCAATAAAATCAGCAAAATAATAAAACATTCATTTTAACTTAATAAAGTCGTTTTGACTTTCAATCGCGGAGAACGGAGTGTCTTGACACTAGGTCCCCGCTGCCTACCTTCTTGTATTCGGTATACAGCACGAAGCTGATTTAATTTTGACTTTTAAACATTAAATATAAATATATATGAACCATTCCCTTGAGTCACAGGCTGCTAATCAGTGAAAACTGCATAAAAATCTGTAGCACAGTTATAAAGATATATGCTTATATCGGTGAATCGTGACTTTATTTTAAAGATATATGTAAAAATAAGACTAATTAAATTCTATTATTAGTAGTAAAATAACTAACAGGATTAGGCAATTTGTTACTTAACCTTTAAGTATCGACGTGCACATTTGTAACGTTAGTACCGACGTGAGGTCTTAAAGAAAAAATAAGTATAGAAAGAAAATAAATTTTATTAAATATTTGAAAGTACTACAATAAACTGGCTTGAATTTCAAAAAAATAAGACTGTTTAATTCATAAAAACAAAACATGAAAAGTACTCTTTTCAGAATAACAAAAAATAGCATTTTTCACTTACAACTAATATAACTCTAACAAAAAAAAGTGTAGGAACTTAAACCTTTTGAAAGAAAAAATGTCCACAGTCCAACTACACACTAAATTCTAAGCACAATCAGGACATACTTATTTCATGCACTGCAAACAAACGTAATTTTTGCACGAACAGCATCTCTTAACTTTCTTTTGAGTTTTTTCATTAAATATTCATTTAGAAAACGTATAAAAATTTGAACGTAGCGGGACTCGAACCCGCGCCTCCTGGAAACCGACCAGGCGCTCTGACCACTAAGCCATACGTTTTCATCAAGCTACGTCGAAATTTTTATAAGCCTGTTACAACTTATTTATGTTGTTAGCATCTCTATAGGGAGATTTTTACAAATTTCCGCTACCCAAAGATAATTACTAAGAACTATCGTCTGGCAAGAGAGAATGCTATTTATTAAATATTTTTAACATTATTTTAAAATATTATACCACACTTAGGAAAGAAATATATTTATTTTATAAACGACAAGTCTATCGCGTTTTGACTTCTTTAGCTTCATCTTCACATTTCTGTTTCAGGCTTATCAGAAACAACCTTAGATTTCAAAATCTTCGCTTTATATGCTCTACTATCGAGCTGATTTTTTATTTATTTTAAAAAATCAGCTGTATTAATTTCTTTAATTGTAATATTGTGTAAATTATTGAACTTGTAAATAAACAGAAAGTATAAATAATTTATATGTTTTATTATATTTAATATATATTTCATTTGTATTAATTTAACTTAACTTCACGCTGTATCCCTAGCGATATAGTCAGAGAGAATGGAACGTCTCTACATAACTCTTTCACCTCGTCCACTGTCATCAGCCTCTTCATACATGCCCTTCGGGGGGTCCTCATACTTTTTACGTGATATTCCTCCAGTATCTTTGATACTGTATTTTCGTAGTTCAACCGACGTCTCCCCTATCTCTTTTCACCCCTCACTTTTCCCTCATAAATCTTTTTTGCTATTCTCTCATTTATTTATTTAATAATTTTATATTTATTTCATAAAACACAATTTCCCTTTAAACTTTAAAGTACAATAAAATTACATTTTATGCTTATTTATTATATTTCAGTAAATATCAAATGCCTTATTAATAATTTTTGGAAAAATATATGTTACGATATAGATTTCAAATAAATTATTTAAATTTTAGTAGTATAATAGAGGCCAGTCGTGGCGCAGTCTCGCAAATTCGTGGTTGTGGGTTTGATCCTCATTCGAGTAAATTAAATATTTATTTAAATTAATATTTTCATTTTTTCGCTCTGGTATCGAGGCAAAGCGCGGCTTTGAGTTGCTCCCTCTCTACACGCATTGCCTCCAGAATTCGGTGAAAAGTGGAGAATAAAGAAAAAAACCTGTATTTTTTACTGTTTTATTATTATTGTTTTAAATAACATTAAATAAATATATCTACACAACCACTAAAATTCATTTCGAATGAACCTTAAACATCTGTTATAGCCGCTGGTGATCGACCACAGCTGTAACTAACAGACGCGGAACCATCAGTAGGCAGATGACCATTAAGTGCGACCGTGCCAAAGATTGGTATTTGACCATTGACAGCTACTGTACCACCAACTTCCAATGCTTCTGCCAGTAATTGTATCCCAAATGCTCGGTTGCCAGGAGAACCACTGGTCACAGTGAATGCATTGCCAAGATTAAAAGTGGCAATATTATTGCCGTTTATATTAGCCGTGTTGCCAGCGAACGCAACTAAATTGTCGTTGGCAACATTTGCAATGTTAATATTATTGATGGCAGCTACTTCTGGTTCAGCAAGCATAATATTTGAGTTGATTGCATTGGCAAGCTGAACATTAGCCATTTGGTCATTGGCAAAAGAATTGGCAATCTGACCATTTATTGTATTTGTTACAGGCATAAATGAAGCCACATTGGCAGCAACTGGCGTGGCGGCTATGGTATTTGGCATGTTTCTAGCTACGGGTATTCCCATATTAGAGGTTGGTCTAACACCGTTCAAGTTAGCTAAAACATTTTGTGCTTGATTTGTTATAATGTTAGGTATATTATTTCGTGGCACGTACGAAATGATTTGGGTTGCTACAACCTGTAAAAAGAATTGTAGTAATTTATTCAATATATATTTCAAAGTTCTAGTAAATTATTACCTTCATTTTTTTAAGCGTGTAAGTTACGTTTTTAAAGATAAAAATATTTTTCCCGTATAGCAGAGCAAGCAAACGAGAACCATTGTTAAGACTCTCCATTTTCCACTTTCCGCACAATTTTTGACACATTGCGTGTTGATCGTCGAAATTCGACGCCGCGTTTTGTTAAACAAAACGGGAAAATGAAAACTATATGAAAATAATTTTAATATCGCGCGTTTGACTGTAACAAACATTGCCACATGTTACATTCATGAATATATAAACTTTCTTGGCCTCGACTTGAGTTCCACTACTCAACAATATTGCCGAAATGCTTCAAGAATTCGGCGGAAAGTGTTGAAAAACGGATTGTTTTAACAATAGGTTCCTAGGTTTCCTCTACCTATCCTCCTATGTATATATAGCGGGGTAGGCAGAGGAGACCTCTCGCATATAGGAAGCTAAAAAAATCTAAGTTTTTTTGAAATAGCTTACCTCAAATAAGAATACGCAAAGCAAAACCCCTATATAATCCATAATGTTCACAGTAATAATGAATAGTACCTATTTCGTGTTTTTTATCTTTATATAAAATTTTATTAAATTATTGCATACTCTTATCACATATTATGCAAAACTTGTGTGTTACTTAAGATTTTCAAAATCTTGATTAGAGAAATACTAAGGCGATAACTCATTTACTTCCCCAATATAAAATATTTGAAATATTCGTGGCTTAGTAAGACAGTACGTGAGTTCGATATAGAGTAGAGTAGAACGTAGAGTAAGGGAGCCATACGTAGCCTGCGAGTGCGAGCGTCCAACAAATAAGAAAAGTAGGAATAAGAGAGACCCATACTTGTCTTTATAAAAACACACCGGCTTCCTATCTGTCTCTTTTTATAAAAAAGAAAGACAGATAGGTAGCTTCATTGGCTGTTATATCATTAGACACATTTTAGGATCAATCTCCTCTTTCCTCAATACAAATGAAAATGTTATATTATATATCCCCACATTCAATATGAATCGAACCCACAATTATAGCATCTATATGCGCTGTGGTACAGTGGTATTTACAAAAAATAATCCTTTTTTATAATATTTTCAAGTGTATGCACTACACATTATTAAGATTATAAAAATATAGAAATGTCATATAAAATTTCAACGTAGCATGTTTTGTAATAACTTTTTTTCGTCATAAAAATCACATATTGTTAAATGTTTTATTATAAAGAAAGCTATAATGTAACATTTTGGAATGAATGTGCACTTTCAAGAATTGCTTGCGTTTCTAAGTTCTATTATTACGGTTTTAGCCATGCGGCTATCAAATTGTTTTCTAGTTTTTTTTTTATGGAAAAGACAAGGCAAACGAGCGTTCGGGTCATCTGATGGTAAGTGATCGCCGCCGTCCACGACCCCGTGCAACACCAGAGGAGCTGCAGGTGCGTTGCCGGCCGCACCGGCCTTAAGGCCGGAGCCCGATATTACCTGATGAGAAACGCAGTGGCATAAAACCACTACTTAACGCCGGTTTTAAATGCCGGGGGTGGTAATGATCCAGTCGCGTCTGCCCATGCGTGTTGCCATTGCTGGCGACGTGACTCTACCACACGTACTTACCTAAGCTAAGCTAAGCAGCTTCTAGTTACCTAAGCTTCAAAACACAAGCAGTTGAAATTAAAAAAAAGAAAGTGGTTCTGTGATTGCTTCTATATTTCTGTGGGGCGTGGGGTACCCTACAAAGTTTTTAATTCTCGGTTCCTCAAATCAAATGAACAAAATATAATGCAGATCACCTCAAGTAAAAATACTAAACTAAATAATTGAACGTGTAAATAAAGCCCGAAATCTAGATATGCTGATTGATGGAAACCTTCGATTTGAACAACATGTTGTCAATACGGTTCACCTCTCTTTTTTTCATATAGATTGAAGGTTCTAGATCGCATTAGACCAGGGATATCCAATCTTTTCTTGATCAGGGACCACTTTTATTTTAGAATTCTTATTAGCAGGAACTACTTTGTAGGTATAATAAAAATAAATTAATAATTAAACAAAAAAAATAATTTCAAAGTCAATTTAAATGTCCAAATATTTTGTTTTACCAAAATTTTAAATCATTCGCGGACCATATTTTTGCTGCTGTAGACCACTACTGGTCCACGGACCACTGGTTGGGAACCGATGCATTAGACAATATCTAAAACCTGATTTGCGAGTACACTTCTGTGAATCTTTAGTAATGTTCAAATTGGATAAGCCCAAAAAGAGACAGACAGAGAGTACATAACGCTTATGTTCGTTATTGTTTCAATGTACCACCGCGTATAAACATCGTTTCTCAACAATGCCAGTATGTTGAAAATAGATTTCCGCAGACAGCTACACTTTACTATCATACTATTTAGTGTTGTGAAATATCGTACTCCTAAATATCTATACGATAAACTAGGCTGGTGAAAGGAATATAGCAGCTGTGATACTAGCTTTAAAACACTTGATGCTCGTACCATTGCATCACTCAGCAGTTTTCCGGAGAAGTTACAAATATTTGGCTTCTAAATGTTGGAATGATATGTATATGCTTGTAATATCTTTATTTACATTTTATTTATATTACATCTAAATCACATTAAAAGAGTTGTGGCGTTGAGTTTCGCCACTCAACATCCGATGCCTCCAGAATTCGGCGGAAAGTGGTGAAAGGAGTGTCTTAACACTGGGTTCCCTCTACCTTCTCTGCTGCGGTGTGCGGAATAAAGTGTGAAGTTGATTGATATATTTTAGTAAAAGAAATGAAAAATATATTGGAAAGATAATTTTTATTGTGTTTTAGTTTCATTCACAGATGCGTCCTTTCCTAGGCGATTACTGAAAACCAGCTTTGGTACAGTTTGCTTAAATTTTTTCTTTCGTACCTAGTATAAAGTATAATAGTAAGATTATCTCCATGTTTTTTTTATGTCTCTGGGCAGTTGTTGTTGTTAAAGTAAAGGTTTAAATCTATATCTATACTTATAATAAATCTGTAGAAAAGTCGTTTCTGTACATTGAAAATATTTAAAAAAAAAATTAGCCAGGGTGTTAAAGGATAATTAACAGAATCCATTTCCAACATTTTTGGATTTTTTGTCTGTTTGTCTGTTTATCTGTTTGTCTGTTTGTCTGTTTATGTGAACACGTGTCACGTAAAAAGTACACAATAAATTTAAGCAACTTTTATACATAAAAATTACAAATAAATCAAAGTAGCTTTTAGTGTTTATTTCATTGTAATCGCTTCACTCTATCAAAAGATATAAGTATTTAAGTTTTCAAGAAGTTAATATTTGAGATAGTAAAAAATCGATACAAGTAACGCTATCTATTGACAAAAATAGTAGGTAACTATAAAGTAAACTAAATTGAATTGTTGGTAAAGATTACCTTCGTAACAGTCTAGCTTAATTCGTAATTATGTTAAATAACTGTGATAAAGAATGACTTAATATTCAAAGAAATATTTTGAATAGGTTCTTCAATCCGTTCGTTTGTTTATGTTATTAATATTTTTTTAAGAAACGTATAAAATATTTGGGAGCAACCTCTAAAAAATTGTGTCTCAAGAAAAAAATGCTCTGACACTGTTTATAAAAATATCCCGCAGTATTATTTCATAACTTACAAGCGACACGTACCGACATTGCACTATTGCACCTGTATGTTGTATGTATGTGCCAAGGGTATTTTAGGGTACATACCTCAAAATTCTTATAAAATAACTTTGTTGTTTGACCGTCTGTCCGTTTGTCAAGACTATTTTGTACAAGATCGGTTAAAGGTTAGATACCTCAATGTTCAAGTCTATATTCCCTTAGAGCACGAAAATCTATCTTCTAAATCATCGCAATCAAATGACGATGAAATATAAGGGTTTATGCTTTGTTTTTTGTCGCATTTTCTATACTAACTATAGGGTACTTCCCGTTGATATACAATTACGAAATTTGTTAAGAAGTTAAAATTTACGGCACGTATAAAGGAAAATGCCAAAATTGTTTTTCAAAAATTGAATATTTATTGTATTTGTGTCATAGAAAAAAACCATTAGGTACAAATTTTAATCTGTACTTAATTTGATACAAAATGACAACTTAATTAGTTATTCTTTTGGTGTATCTCCATTCATGAAACTGGTATGAAAACTCTCGGGGCATGAGTACGACTTGAACTTGACCGAAAATGTTGATTATTTTATAGATTATATAAAAATGCCTAAAATCGTGCTTTCTATGTATATTCTGTATACCAATTATATATTTAACTAATAATATATGTTACCAATTTAAAAACTATACAGGAGCTAATATAAGTTATTTTACAAAGAATATCGTGAGTACTTATCCAAATCAATTAATTAATAATTAAGGCTGTTTGTAATATCTATATTTCTTAAATGAATAATCATGTAATTCAAGCGGGCAAAGTCGCGAGCAGGCCGCTAGTATAAGACACTCCGTTTCCCACGCACCCTCGCTCTAGGCATTGCTTGTTCAGTGGCGGAACTTAACGCCGCGGTTTGCTTTGTGACCAGAATAAAAAAAGGAAAATATTATTTCATTCCCCCGAGAGGGGTTCGAATCTACAGTTACACACTTATGCCACTGCGCTACGATGGTCTCATATCATATAATTATAATCCTAGTTTTAACAAAGTCATTGTTCTCCATCGTATATGTTTTCATTAGTAATCTCTTCAAACACATCAGACGTCGTTTCCTCTAAATCATTATCAAAACTAAATTCATATAGGGAAATATCTTCTGGCTCTTCTTTTTCTTCTTCATCGAGGCCTGTTTCTAGTTCTTGTTGTTGATCATATTGTTCATGTCTTTTGTGGACTTTATGAAATATTGTCGCTGTTTTCTCCGTTATAGCAGTTGGTTCTGGTATAAAAACTCCCTGAAAAATAAAAGTTATTGAGATATAATAATTTTTTATTCTTAAAACATCTTGGGGTCTCGGTGTCACGGCAGCAAAATATGTGGCTGTAAATGCGGCAGTTTTAGGTTTCATTTTTATTCGTGGGAAAGATTTTTTTTATTTGCACAGCGTTCACAACGACAAGGCGCGGTGTTAAATTTCGTCATACACACGTCGAAAATTAGACATTGTGTCAGAAACGGAGTGTCTTAACACAAAATTTTCTCCCGCCTCTCACAAAAAAAATCTTAACTTTGACTATTCCAAATTTTTTACGAGTATTTAATATCACAATTATTTAGAGCACAAGGCTACAAACATTACTTAAAATACTTCAATGTTTTTTATTATCGATCACAATGAAATTTTACATAAATAAAAATGTATTGATTTCTTTTAATATTAAATTAGGTCCTATTAAATAAATTACAAAATCTCAACAAATGTAATATATAAATTCCACTTACATCAGGAGCTGGAATAACTGGAAAATTCTTTGGGAAAAAAGTTAAATATGATTTGGCATTTAAAAACATAGGTCCGACTGTCGGACTACTACTAAAAGTTTGAAATTGAGGCCGATTAAAATTGTTAAAATTTTGTCTCATAGTCCATCCAAGTGTCATTGGATAAATGTTTATTGTCTAAAAATATAAAAAAAAATATTATTCCTTGAGATAAATTTAAAGACACACACACACACAGCTACTGCAAAGAGAACTTCTTGGAAATTATTTTTAGTACAAAGTTTGAATAAGTTTATTTTTCCAGCTTCATGTTTACTACACTTAAATCAAATTTGACGTATTATCCCGCACAGAGCAAGGTAGGCAGAGGGACCTAGCGAAATATTTATCTGGTGTCGAGGCAAAGCGCTGCGTAAAGTTCCACCACTTAACACGCATTTCCTCCAAAATTCGGCGGTTAGCGGGGAATGGAGTGTCTTAACACTGAGTTTTCTCTGCCAGCCCTGTTATATACGGGATACAGCGTAAAGATATAAATAGCACCACCACCTCAAAATATATAAATTTTTCACTTACAAATATCAATATAATATACCAAATTAAATACACCGTCCTTCTCATTATAGATCAAAATTTGTAATGATTTTGTTTTATTGTAGCTATTTATCATCTTTAAGTGAATCACACTAGGTATATTCTTTGGTATATAACTATATACCAAAGAATATAATATAACGAACGTGTCCGCCAAACAGTTACAACTTCCTTGTTAGATTTTTTTTTTTTTTGTATGTTTATTGCATGGTATTTATTTGTTTTTTTTTTTAGCTTCATCCGAATTCTGGAGGCATTGGTCTGCTTTACGCTTTACCTTGATACTAGAAATATAATATAGGAAATGGAAATATTAAATAAAAGCTGTCGTATTTACAGTCGCACGCTTGTGTCTCTTATTTATTTTGTTGCTTTGTTTTAAGATATTAAAGCCATCGTGGCGCAGTGGACCATCGTCTGATAGCTTTAATCGGTTCTATTTACGGCCAGATTTACTTCTACTATGTATCGCTGGCATAACCATAGTTCGAAACTAGTTATAAATAGAATGGTAAATTAATAACTTTTTTAATATATATTTTTTTTAAATACTTCATTAGAATATTTTATAAATATAATTATAATATTTTTTAAAGCCAGTGTTAAAAAATGAAATGCAGATGACTCATCAAATCCAGAACCGTGGCGTGTGTTTAAAATTAATTTAAAAGCGTTTATTAGGATAAAGATTTATATTACGACTATATTTATAGAAATACTTTCGGAAACAGTGCCTTATTTTAGAATAAACCCTATTATAACAAACATATATTATAATATAGACTACGCGATTTTCGATAAGTGGATTATTTTTAACACAAAAAGATTTTTATAATTCACAACACTAGCAAGATCAATCAAACACCATGTAGGTCGTTGAATTTGAATTAGTCTAAATTATTGATAACAGGGAATTTTAAATGAGTAATATATAAGAAATATTTTAAAATTCTTTAATATTTATATTTTATAATAAAAATAAATAACAAAATAAATTATAAATGAATACTATAAATTCCTAAAATTATTAAAACACTCTATTCATTAAATTATTTTGAAAATTGTATGGATTGGGTCTAAAGCCCAAATTGCTAATTGCCAAATCTTGCATTGGTAATGGATTAAAATTATTATTTGTATATAAATTGTTCGAAAAGCTTGGCAAGGTCGACAGAATGTTTGCTGAGGACATTGCCAATCCTGCCAACTCTGCCAGTCGTGATTTTAAATTAATTACATCGTTACGACGAAAATCATTAAAAAAGTTTGGCATTCCGTTTAGTTGTTGCATTGGTGTTGGCATCTTCAAAGCGGATAAGCTCCTAGTTGTTACCATTCTATTTGGCATTAACATATTGAATGGCAGACTATTATATGAACTGGGAGCTATGTTTTGATTAAATGGTAGTATGTCCGTAAACTGATTGCCAAAAATATTATTATACGGTAAAATATTTCGATTTTGGTTACCGTAACCAATATTACTTATAGATGAAAGCAAATCCTGTTTTGGCAAAATTGGAACGTCGTAACATTCGCATCTTCGTTCTACTGGCACGTCGAGGCAGCCACATTTAGTACTTAATGGTACTAATTGACTGTAAATTGGCTGTAATCAGAAGATATAGGATATAAATGTGTTATAAAGTAGCACGTATATTTAAACAATTGTTAATAAGTATCAATTACCTGAGAAATTATAATTTGTACAAAAACAAAAAGTATGAGGTTGTTCATCATGCTTAAAACTAATAACTGATATCTTTTAGGTGTAAGTTTTTTAATTTATATATAATTCTTATCTTAAACGTTGGTTATCTGTCTATGAAGGAGATAGATCTTGATGAAATTTCCGATAAAAAAATGATAAATATTGTGATTTATTTTACTTTTTTTAAAATTCTACATTAAAAATACAAGTTATGAGATTAAATACTTAGAAAATAATAAAATCCCATGAAAAGTACAAATATAAAAATGAGAGCTGAATTCGACATTATCAATGTGGGTGAAAATGTTTTACACATCCCCCTTTTCTCTCCCACTTATAGCACTTCCTTCTCTGATTCCGCTGAAATTCATGACTAATCTTTTATCGTCATGAAACTTGATAATGTGATTAAAAATTTGACCAATTGTTCCAAATCTTTTCTCATATTAAAACAAGACAATTATATGTAGATTAAGTAATAATAATACTTATTTAGAAAACGTATAAAAATTTTAACGTAGCGGGACTCGAACCCGCGGCTCCTGGAAACCGACCAGGCGCTCTGACCACTAAGCCATACGTTGTCATCAAGCTACGTCGAAATTTTTATACGCTTGTTACAACTTATTTATGTTGTTAGCATCTCTGTAGTTCTCACATCTCATCATCATCTCTAAAATGTTATTGTGATCGATTTAGTATATTGATAGATAGAGATCGAAGTCAAAGTCACAATAAAGAGACTCAATATAGACCAACTGTAAGCTATATCATAGTTTTGTAGGACTTTTTATAATTCACTTAATAATTATAATGTATAGTAAATAAAGTAATCATTAAAAAATAAATAAACATATTCTCTTGCGTTGACTTGTAGCGAATATGAGAACTTTTTTATGTATTAAATATATATTGCATAGATATTTATTTTAAGTTTCCAGAGCATTGAGTAATTTGTAAACTGTGTGACGTATTGGGAACATATAACGTGTGCAGGTACTGATAGTGATATTATAAATTAAATTCAATCCACTACTACCCAGAATTGGATATCATACTGCCTTTACCCTGGAGCACGATGGATATTTCATCAAGGTTTCGTAATATTAAAATAAAAAATATAATTTGATTAGTTACTTCGCCCAATTATAACTCAAATGATAATTTAATATATAACCGAAGGGAAATTAGTTTTAATTACCGAATATATATATTTTATTATTTATTACGTATTTTCTTAACGGCCCTCTCCCTACATGCTTAACTAACTAAATTTAAATTAGAACATTTTGGGATTTTAAAAAATATCATTATTTTGATTATTTTATGATGATTTAACCACATATGTATAGTTTTCAGATTTTTCCTGAATTAGTAAGCATTCCTGAGATAAATGCTCTTGACAGACGGATAGACATACCTACAGACAGACGGACAGACGGACAACAAAGTGATCTTAAAGGTTCCATTTTTCCTTAAAAGAATTGGCAACTCTTAAAGCGATACGATGTATGCCCCCTCAAATATTTATTTTATTCAATATTTTTTTATATTTTTTGTAACAGTGGCAACAGAAATATATCATCTCTGAAAACTTTAATTGTATAACTACCATAGTTCATGAGCAAACGGATACAGCCTGGTAGCAAACTGACAGACAGACAGCGGAGTCTTAGTAATAAGGTTTCATTTTATATATATCTATTTGTATTAATTTGACCTATTACGCTAAATAGAATGTTAAATTAAACGAAAAATAAAAAAAATATTCTTACGTATTTAATTTAATTAGTTAGTACTTGCAGGCTTAATAAAGAAATAAAATAGAAATTTATATTTAAATTATTTTATTATACAGTCATTAATACAGTCTTAGTTAAACTTTTTAAACACATGAACACTATTTATTTTATTGATCTAAAATATTTACATATATTATTTCTTAATAATATTACAGGCAACATTATTATCAGCTGTCATATTTCAACTTGACGTATGAAAGTTGGCGGGAAGCGAATTTGAGGCATCTATTAAACTTTTTACAGCAGATTGTTTATATATTCGGGCTAAATATTGCCTTTGATTAAGTCTAGGCGATTTCAGAATTTTCTTTACATATCTGTTCGGTCGAATTGCAGTCATTGGTGAGAAGATACGGAATTTTCGAGGTATGGTGTACTGATTTTGTACGTTTCTTATTTGTGGTGATAAGTTTTCTTGTCTGATTTGGGCTTTCGTATTCTGAAAAGATAATTGAATATTATTTAAAATTTCTTCCAATGGTGATACATATATAAAATGCTTTTTAATTTAAACATTTTAAATGATATTGTTTTGGATGTAAGGCAGTCTTCAGGATAGTTTTACATATTTAACTTACGAATATACTTTTATATTTATATGAATTTGTTAGTATCTATTAAAAATATAAAGGAAAAAAAGACTTAGCACAGTACGTGTAACAGTCCCTAAAAAGCGGGACTATGTCTGTCCCGATGGGTACATTTAATTTTTGGCTTAAAAATAGGGACGTTCCGCGAAATGTATAAATGAGAATACGAGTATGACGGTAATAAGTAATAAATGATTTTATTACTGTAATCAGAATTTTACTTTTGCTCTCACAATTTTTCATATTCTGTGTTCTGTCCCTCAAAAATTAGGAGAGTGAAGACTATCGCATCGAGTCGATTTACAATTTTTTTCTTTCACAAATAAAAATAAATAACCATTAAGCTACTTACATGAATTAAAAATGAAATTATACAAAAAACAAACATCGTAAACATATTGAATGTCTTCATATTTTGTCTCAGTGTAATACTGTATGGCAATCATCTTAATCACCTTATATAATATTTCATACGTGACCGTGTTTAACCACGTTTCCTTTGTGTTTTGTAATCTCTTATAGATTAAGTTTGATTATAATGACGCAATTGAAACAAGAAGTGAATGATTAAATTGATATACTTGTATGCATAGTGATGCAAAGGTAGCAGGTTCAATTTTGTGGTATCTGTGGACGGTTTTAACAAATATTTATGGAATTATATATGCAGCTCCACTGTGCCATAATGGTATCACGATACAACAATAGCTTGTCCCTTATAAAGTTGATTGTAGATACTCCTTTGTTTTATACAATATTTTAATATTAACGACCAATAAATTTACTTTATAGCTGTAATTTTGTTTAACGGTGTTTATTATGGTTAATTAAAATAAGCCAGGAAGTAAGTGAAATTAAAACAGATAATATTCTTATTCATTGTTACAATTTAATATTTTAAGATAAGAGGCCTTCGTGGCCGTGTGGCAGGGGTACAACCGTGCGACCGTAAACGCGGTTGCGGGTTCGATTTCCATTTGGATATATATATTTTTTTTTACTCTGGTAACGAGGCTAATCGCGGCGTTCAGTTCCGCTACTTAACGCTAGTAATCTCTCTATCCTCCTAATAAAAACTGAAAAAAAAATATATATAATTCAGGAAATCTAAAAATACTAATTTACTAGTTACTTTAATAAAGCATGTTCGTGTAATGGATACTCATCATCGGCTTGAAGTATATTCACTATAAATGACTAAACATGAAGTATTTTCACCATACATTTTGAATATAATGATTTAGATGTATTTTCTTTACGTATGTTTCTCAAATGTCAAATTTTCATACTATAGCATTGATTTTCAGGACGATATTTCGATGTTCAATGATATTTGTTAACTTACAAGTTATAAGTAAATGGTTTTTTATTACTAAGAGACTAAGACATGTTCATGTTGTAATAAAACATTGGTAAATGTATTTAGTCATTTTATTCATATCCGAAGTATTATAGAAAAAAAAATATATATTATTTATGAATATAATATTATAATAATTAATATAATTTATACACTAAATCATATTATTTTATACAGTATAGGTAATATAACAACAATATCGATTGCAAATTAAAGCCTAACAAATTTATATAACTACGTTATATAAAAGGTGGCGGTATTGGAACTCTTGTTAAAAAGTGACTATCCCGATCACAAGGTGGCATTGTGGGTAAAATATTCGAGAACGGTGATGCCAAAGCAGATAATGGCGAGGCAGCTGGCAACATTGGACTTTTTGGCATATCTATTTTAGTAGCAGTGCCATAAACGCTTAATATAGGATCTAAACACCCTAACGGCGAAGTTAATATATCATTGAAGCAAAGATCAGGACAATTTGGCAATTCAGTAACAAAAGGCATGACTGGCAACGCTGTTTTTGATGTACTAGGTGCTGGCATGCCAGAATTAGTAAATATGATAGTTCCTTGATACTGCTTAGGCACTATTGGTGGATTCATTCTATGTGGTTCAGGATTGATCAGCGTTTGTTTAAACGACTGGCACACCGTCCGGCCTAACACTAGTTCTGGTCTTAAAGAACGTTGTGATAGGACCTGAAATAAACACATTAATATTTTATATAGGTATACTTTTACAAAATTATATCCTTATTGTATCTACAGAGGTCAGTAATAGTCAGTATATGTAAAATGATGAAAACCTAGACTTAAGAAGTTAATTTTGGAAAGTAAAACTTACGCCACTAAACGCTAGAATTATTAAGAACGTAGTCGCCAACATTTTCGGTCTTTATTTTGTTTTGTACAATTATAATGTAGCTCAGTATTGTCAAGGCTTTATGTAGAAAATTTTTATCGATATGTTGTCAGATTTTACCTAATTTTTGTTTTATAATTTCTTAAGCAAGTGTAAGTAAATTATGATTACAGTTTTGGAATTATGCCACAGATAATTTATGTTTTACGCAATTTGAGGTAATATTTGAAAAATCATACATTAACGTTTGTAAGCAATTTTTTTTTTATCTTTATAGCCTGCAATTGCAGTCATATTCCTCCCATTTTGCATAAATATAATAAATACATTGTTTTTATTACATTCTAATTCCCAGCTACACAAAACCTGATCAAATCTATATTTGAAAGAGATATTTGGTAGGTTACTCGGACGGTTAACTCGCCGTAAAACTCATTAGTAAAAGACCGTTTGCATATATTTTGGAATACAAACATCTTCCAACTTAATTATCAAAATAAAACCTTTTTTAAAAAATTGCTACATAATATATTAAAAACGTTTAATTTTCATTGGATATAATATACATATTATCCAATTATACAAAAAAAATGGAAATAAATATTTATATATTCAGGAGTATCTCCAATATAATTAAGCAAATTGTGATTTCCACTAGTAAATAACTAATATGAATCGACCTCCATTATTTTGATGGTAAGTAATCTCCACCGCCTATAACAAAGATTGTGTAACATCAAAGAGATTACCGTATTACCGGCCCTAAAGGAAATCGACTATCGACAATAGATTCGCTTTTTAAGCCATTCCAAAGTTATATGACACGTGGAAGAAAATTGTGGACCTTCATATTATAATAATGAGATAAAATAGCCCACCATGACTTTCTTTCTTACATTAAAACATAATGATAAAAAAGAGAAGAAGATGTTAAAATTTTTGTATACTACTCGCATTTTGTTTTATTATTTGTTTTTTTTCGTTAAGATGACATATGTGATAAATGACAGTAATAATAGAAATATATATTAACAATAATGAAAATCGTTTTTAACAAATAAAATAAATAATAATAAATAATAATGAGTTACAATTACAAAGTCGGCGGAGGAATCGGTACTTTTCTCAAAAAGTGTGTTCTACTCTGATTTGGTATAACAGGTGGTAGCAAGTTCGAAGTCGGGGGAGCCCACGCGGAGACAGGCGAAGCTGCTGGCAAAAACGGACTGACCAACGGAGCTGGCGAAGCGCATGAACAACAGGAGCATTTTTCTTGAAGTAATGGCAACGGATAAAGAATTTCTGGTTGAAGTGCCGCAACTGGCATAGGCAAAGGTGCTGCAGATATTGATGGTGCTGGCACTGGCACTACAGGTGCCGCAACTGGTACTGGCATGTTGGGAACCAGTGGAATGTTCGATAATACTTGTGGACACAATTCTAGTCCTTTATAAATCATTTCCTGTTGACAGGTGCATTTCGGTTGTACAACTCGCACGTTTGGCATTTCTAATTCCCGTGGTACCTGGGCAACAGGTGCTGGCAACATCCCTTTCATAACTCTTTCGCCAGCTCCTGGCAAGAAAAGATTTTGTAAAGCCCCCATAATTGGATTTGGTCGTGGCATTCGTCTTTGGCATCTTGAGAATACTACTTGTGAACATGTTGCCGTTACTACTAACGTCAAAAGTAGATGTTTCATCCTATATGCTCTAAAAGAAAAAGAATATCAATTTTACTATATTGTCATATATTGTAAATTAAGTATTTGAATATTTGAAAGCTGATTTTTATCTATTTTGATAATTTGTGTTTTTGTTAAAAAGCGAACTGCAAAAATTACACAATGGCTGCAGTATGTATAATATCGTCTCTCTTTGTTGTTTTCAAAAATACAAACATTCAAATATTTGGCGGACGTGAAGTTCTGTCTAACAAGAATGAAAAATTATATATCCATAGTATTATAATTATATATATAATATTATTGTAATAAAGAGGTAAAATATGTTGGCAATTTAGAAAGTAGGTAGGTTATTGGTTATTATATATATTTAGGTTATATGTATTATTGAAAATGTCATTGTGTGTGGCGAGTGTCAAGTCACGACGCTTTAGGGACATTGTCGTTATATCGAATCGTGTTATATATGGTGGTGGTGGTGGTAGTGCTCATTGTATTAAAATATCATTGATCTTACCTTTTAAAAATAATTTTCTGGAAAATAATGTTCGCCTTATACAAATTAATCAAATATTAAGTAGCTATTCCAAATCATTTTCCTTTTATAATTTAAGTAACGCAATCTTAATAGCAATTTATTATATAACTTGATTTTAAGATAGTAAAGTCATAATATTATTATGTAAGCTCTTATCATGTTTCAGAAATTAATATGCTTTTTTATCTCCACATGTCTTGAGCAGCGAGTGGCTTGTGGAGAGGGAAGAAATAACTACCTACTGATGTACCTATGATATTTCATTCACTTTGCTCTTGTTTAAAAGGAACTACATTTAGTCGCGGAACTCAACGCTGCACTTTGTCTTACTAAGCCCTGATTAAAATAACTGAGCAAGAACCAAACGTTATATAGAGAATAGACGAGATATTGTAATATCTTGATTTTGTCAGTTCTATTGGATAGAACATAAAGGTTATATTAACACGGTAAAAATGAAAATTAACAATAATTTATTAATACATTTATTTATAAGAACGGTGGAGGTATAGTAATTTGTCTCAAATATTTCGGACAGCCGATGACTGGAGGCAGTGGGGGTAAAGTGGCGAAGTCCGAAACCGCGATTCCACAACCGCATGTAGACATAGGCAAGGGTATTTCGCAGTCCTGAAATATATAATTCGGGCCAGCAAGAGGATACGCGACTCCCATGTCCAAAACCGTAGAGAAAGGCCTTTGACATATACTTGTTTCGTAATTAATTAATGGTATGTCTAAAACAGGATATCCACAATTAGGCCCATAACCGTAGTCTATCATTGAGGGACATCCATATGGTCCCATATCAAGAACGGTAGTCATTGGCACGCCTATTGTGTCTATGACGTATGCGTTCACCTGGAAAAAAAATATTGAGATCAGAAATATTTTCAAACAATTACAATAAAATGTCTAGTAAAAAAATCGATCATAACTAATAAAATTTAGATTATTCAGAAAATTCCAAAATATTTTTAATACAATAGAAAAAAATCATAACTTTTGTTGCATAGTCCCTAGGCTTGACAATTTAAAAAATGACCAAATACATTGCTTAATTGTAAAAAATTGCCTTATTTATTGCTTATAAAGTAGTTTGCGTTGGTTATAGATCTTAAATTAGCCCTTTAATTAGTTTATTTAAGTTAGGGCAGGAACACCGTCGTAACTGCAACTGATAATTATTGGTTTTTAGAACAAACAATTGGATCAACCCGTCAACGCCAAATGTTTCACCATTCAACGCAATGTCTCGGAAATTTAGTGTAAATTTTAGAACAGTAAAACTAAAAAAAATACTTACATAGTATGTCAATGTTAATAAAAATATACCCGTAACCTTCATAATGCTGACACACTGTTGACGGTATTTCAAAATTTTCTATTATATACGATCTATTATTATGAAACTTTTTAGTAATTGCTAAAGAATTTTTCTAAAAATAACACACTTTTTTTCTTTGTATGTGCTTTGTAGCGTATTTCTGATTTTAAGACATTTTTTTATTGGAACACTAAGTTTTTTTTTTTTAATTATGGCGCAAGTTAGTTGCTTTGGGTTTTTTTTATTATTTTTATTGAGCGAAAAGTGGGTAACAAAGTGTTTGTAGGTCACTACGTTACCTGTCTTCCCTGCTGTGCGAGGAAAAGCATGATGCTGTTTTTCCTTTTTTTAAATTATTTTCGCCATACAACACACAGTATCTCGAATCCAGTAAGAAATTGTAGAATGAACTGTCTTGACACTAGGTTCTCTTTGCATACCCTACTATGCAAAAAAAATACAGATACTGTGTTAGGTTCCACCACTTACCATATAGATAATATTTAAAAGAAAAAGTTATCTGCTCAAATTTTATTTATGGTTTTTTTTATTATATAAAATCATGGGAATGAACCTAGTATGTTTCCACATTGCACAGACATTGCGTGCTTAGTGGTGGAACTTAACGCCGCCCTATTTACTGGTACACTGAGTGGGCATCAAATCTACGGTATCAAACCCACCTAAGAAAAAAGTAAAATAAATAAGTAATACAATTATAACAGTCTACTTTAATTCAAACAAAATTCATACTATTTACATTTTTTACATAAAAGACGAGGGTATGTTTACAAAATATGGTACAGTACAAAATACATGTTTCTTAGGAACTATATAACAATTGACCAGTCAGTGTGAAAAACCATAGAGAAATATAAAATTCTAAATATACTTTCCTGAAATATACTTTTATAAGAGCTAACATTTCAATAATAAGATAATTATTTATAACGTAATTTAACGGAACAATGGACTCCAAAACATATTATATGGTGCTTGCACACCATAAGTAAAGAACACTATTTAGCAGGTTTATCTTTACCTTAAATAATTCCTTATTTTTTATAGGTTTAGAATTTTTACTAGGAAGCTTCAATTACTAATTAATTACGCAAATAAGTTTATCCCAAAATGGGAAATGAATTTATAACAATGAGGCGAGTCAGCGCAAAAGCATACAACTGTAAACGCGACGGTTTTAGGTTCGATACCTACTCGAATGATAAATTTAATATTTTTATTCTCCCACTCTAGTATCGAAGAAAAGCGCAGCGTTGAGTTCCAACACTCACCAATACAATGTTTCAAGAATTCGTTGGGAAGTAGGGAAAGGACATTTCCGTTCCCACCAAAAAAGGTTGCTAAGTTTTGCACATTGTATAGAAAATGGAATAAAACTATATTTCCTTCTGATCTTGTGTGTACTTAAGTAACTATTGATACATATTTTATGACATAAAAAAGTACGATACAAATGGAACTTTGCCATTAATGTTAGTTGTTATTTATAAAATGATTAACATATTGAATTTTGATTGGATAAGGAAAATATTTCAAAAACTAGCTGTTAGTGTAAAAATGCACATACATTTTTTAATAATAAATGCATAGAAACTTATTTTTTAATATGAATTGAATTATAAACTGTTTACTCTGAAACCAAATTTACAAACACAGAATTAAGATAATTACAATGACACAAAGTTTGTCATTTCTCACTAAGTTCTTACCTATCGTCCAACTAGTGCTTAAATACCTCAAATGTGTTGCGTATGAAACTTGTAACCTTGCGATTTATTTATATGTATAGTACAGTAGAAACTCGATTACCCGGACTAATTGTTGTTGGTTTGGGAATTCGGATAATCGAAAATCCGGATAATCCAAAGTATGGAAAATCGGGTAATCGGGTATTTAGAATATGTAAGTATGCAAATACGTTGTGATATAAATTTAACTAAAACAAATAATATATAAAGTGAAAATCAATGTTTATTAAGATATCTTAAGCCAGATTCGACACATTCATGTGTTTATAAGTTTAGTTGCATTTATGTAGTAAGTTTAGTTTTAAAGTAGATGGTCAATGACACACTGTTTCCACTAAAGAAAAAATTATAAAACTACCCTCCTATCACTAAAAAAGCAGTTATATAAAAAATGCAAGTAACCATAGACAGTATAGTCTCACAGTTGTTTCAGCCTGGAAGTTGGCTGCTAAGATTTTTTTTACTTTTGATTATTTTCATACTGAGTTAACATTGTGTAAAAGATCAGAAAGCCTAACTTCAGGGTAGCCACAACTTATTGACCATAGTGCAAACATATACAATAATCAACATTTAAGTTTTTTTATTGATTGCTTTGCGGGGGTGGTTTTCCACTGGCTAAAATTTTCTTCATAGATTTCATCATCCCAGGAATCAATCCTATATGTTTATCAACACAAGTGACTGCACATTTTTCAAATTGTATTGTACATTTGTCAATCTGAAAAAGTAAATTCAAATTAAAAAATTAAGTGATATTTATTATAGTATAGATATATTTATTATAAAATATAATTTAATTAATTTATTTATTAATTGTAATAAATTTATATGATAATTAAAGCCATAGTGGTGCAGTGAGTTCAATCTCCACTTAAGGTGCGGCTTGTTTAAATAAATAAGAAAATAATATAGAAATATACATATTTTTTTAAATTACTTACAGTCTCTTGACTAGGATCTGGACCTAGTCTGTCTCGGGCTGAATCATTGCAGTCCATAACACACCTTTGCAATCTGTTTTGTAGATGATTTATTTCATTCTAAAAAAAATATTTTATTCATAGTAATGCCCTTATAAATATTATATACTAAAAAATAATTATCAGTTAATTTTTATATTATTTTAACATAATACTTGACTTATCTGTACATACAAATAAAATTGAAGTCATAGACAGATCTGTAATTTCATAATAACTGCATCTTTTGAAGTGCCTATAGTTATGTACAGATTATTAAACTATTTAAAAAATGTTGCCTGTTTATCGGAGCCAATTTCTATTTTATATTATAGAATTACAACCAGTTCAAACTAACCAGATGTCTTAATTATTTTCATTTGTCTGTGTCCCTGTCTTGTAAGAAGACAAAGCGCAGCATTGAGATCCAACATTCAACATACAATGTCATGGGATTTCAGAGGACAGCCAGGAACAGTGTCTGAACACTAGGTTCCTTTTGCTTATCCTACTATATACAGAATAAAGTATGAAGCTAAACAATAAGACATTGCTCTCTTACTTGCACATAATTATTAGCTTGATTCAAAGGTGCTGTACATCTTTCTATGCATCCATGAACTCTTTCTAAGGAAGAATCCGGATCATCACAACATTTTGCCGCACATCTATGCATGTCACCCTTAAAAATATATTTAAAATTAATTACCTTTAATTATAGTCTATATACTATTAACATATAATATCATGTACAGTATGATGATGTACTTAGTAGAGGATTAGATATTCTCTTTATTTTTATATAAAACTAATTTTTAGAAATCAAAAGATTATTTCTCTAATATTTCATAGTAATAATAATATGAATGGAATATTTATGAAATGGAAATATTGTTTTTAAATATAT
This sequence comes from Heliconius himera, assembly GCA_021202915.1. Taxonomy (NCBI): domain Eukaryota; kingdom Metazoa; phylum Arthropoda; class Insecta; order Lepidoptera; family Nymphalidae; genus Heliconius; species Heliconius himera. Next base: position 45,790 of record JAJHJA010000153.1, on the reverse strand, counting down.
TTTAGTTGTGATTAAAAAACTAAAAATCTTATCATATATTGAAAATAATGCATTTTGAAGTATTTTTTTTTAAGTATTGTTAATTCAAAATAAGTTTATTATTCATAAATTCGAATAATTGTTGCATAAGCCTCACATGATAAGATATAACCTTAAACTTACTTGCATTTTTCTTAAATAACTTCTATCTAATTCATTTACGAGATTTGTCATCTCTTGCTCAATTCTATATTTCTGTGCTTCAACCATTTTTGTAATTTAATTATGGTTGTATATTTATTAATAATCGTCAAAATAGGAAAAATCCCTCTTGATCCCGTTCAACGAATGATATAAATATATTTTGTAATATTTTTGACAGTTGATACTGAAATTGACGTAAGGAAGATAAAGGTAGAACAGATAAAGAAAAATATATTTTGAAATGTTACTCTCTAATCTGAGATTCAGAGGATGAATATATTTTGAATTACTTCTTTGCCCAATGTTATATTGGTGAAATAAATATTCACATATGATAAAAAATTGTAATATTAACAAAATTCTATAGTAAATAGTAGTAATAAATTCTTCAGACTTTTACGCATATAAGAATATAAAAAAATATATAAATGGTCACTAGAAAGAAACAAATATATATTGCTATATTTATAATTTTATCGTAATACTGTGAAATCTGACTATTCTATAAAACAATTGGATATACTAAAGAACTTATGTCCGGAGATATTGGTGTAGCAAGCTTTATACAAGAATAAGGCGATGAAACAGGTACATATGCGTCAGAAAAATCAAAAGATCCTCCATTAACAAAAAATTTTTGATCATAAGCTTCAGCGACGGCTGGTAAGGCTGATGGGCCAAATCCCAGGCCACTTGGAAGTTGAATCGATTTTGGTGGAAGTATTAGCTCTCCGCACTCACAAATTTGCTCGTCAACGTACTTTATTACTGGAATTGTTTCAAATTGAGTACACGGTGTGACCGAGTAACACGGCATGATGTATGCTATTGTTGATATTGCCTGTAAATAAAAAATGCTATTTAAATATAAATATGTTTATAAAACTATTACATTAAATTGGAATTAGTAATAGCTCATATTATTAGCGTTATTTTAAATAATATAAAAAAGACGAACTTCCACTTCCCACGAATGTACACAGATCTTTGAAATTAAGCATTTTAACTGTTAGATGAGACATGCGTGAAACACGCATTAATTATATAATAAATCATACACGCAATGTGTAATTATAGAAAAACATCTGTAAAAACTATAAAGTGTGAATAAAACACAAAAAAAAATGCGTACGTTTATTATTTTTATACGATTAGGTACATAAATCTATTAATACTGTCATTTCTATTATGTTTATTTAGATAGACTGAACAACATTACGCTAGTGCTAGTTATTATTTTTACTTAAAAATTATGAAAACTAACATGTCATGGCGCCTAAAAAACACAAATATAACTTACTTGAAAAGCAATGAGCACTAATAATAGAATTTGAATTTTTACGTCCATATTTAAAAATTAAGTAAATTATTTGTAGGTCATATTATAAAGAGAATTATTACGTAAGTTTAATAGTACGAGTGCTATCTATATGAAATGTTACTCAAAGTTCTATTTTGTTTCAAAATAACTTTAAAATATACGTTTGTAATATATGTATTTGTATTGTAGAATGTAGTTGTTTGTAAGTAAATAGTAATTTCGTTGTATAGAAAAAAATAATTATTAATGAAGATTTAGCTTGGAATAAATTTGAAGTAGGTACCTACTATCTAATATATACTTAAATTAGTATGTATAAAAAATTAGTATGTATATCTAAGTGAAATAAATATAAGTAATAGTTACTAAAACTTACTATAGAAGACACTCGACGCGCAGGAGTAAAAGCGTGTGCGACTGTAAACGCGACAGGTTGTGAGTTAGATTCCCACTCGAGGAAATTAAATATTTAGGGCTAGTTTCACCACTGGCCTATAAAGTCCCGGACAGCCTTATATCCCAGACAATCTTTGATTTTTGGTTTCACAGATCTCGAATAGAAATATCTATTAGATACACATTGCTTTTTTTATACATATTTTTTTTTACATATTTTATTTTTAATTAAAAATGTAACAAATCTACTATTAGTATGAAATCTTATCTACTGTTATCGTTCATGAATGAGAAAATTATTCTTGAAATTATAATATATATATATTATAAAAAATCTTTTTCTATTGATTTTGTTTCTGTGGAAGAAAATAAACTAACTGATAATAATTCCTGTAGATAGTGTCCTTAACCTCCGAAACTGCTATACCAAATGAAATAAAATTTGATAATATTTATTGATTTGCATGTGTGTCTAAGAAAAGATCAATTTTTTAAATTGAGAATGCATTATGGGTAGTATAATTAATGATTCAATACTTTGTGATTGTGGTGGTGCCCCTGCGCGACGACTGGCCAGTCGTGGCGCAGGGCCACAAACTATGACTGTAAAATCGATTGGTTGTGGGTTCGATCCCCACTCGAGGAAATCGTTCTGGTGTCGAGGCAAAGTGCGGCGTCTAGTTCCGCCACTCAACACGCAATGACTCCAGAACTCGGCGGAAAGTGAGGAACGGAGTGTCTTAACAGGTATAAGTTTCCTCTGCCTACCTTGCTGTGTGCGGGACACACCGTGAATCCGATTTATTAATTTTTTTCAATACTTTAAATTTGGTGAATATCAGGTAGTATTTCATTTTTCATCAGTCATTAGATAGCTATGGAAGACTAAAATAAAATCATAATGCTAAGGTAATCTTCAATTATGTAAATTGAGCGTAACATAAAACTGAAAAATATAATTTTAGTAATATTTTTTGTGATGTAAACGAGAAGCATACGCACGATCACAACCTTTTGAGGTTTGTTCTACTCGCCACGATTAGATTAAAAAAAAAGATTTAGTAGCATTAAATTAAAGAAAAGCAATATGGATATTATTATTTTCAGAAACAATCTATTCAAATCAATTATAATTTATTGTCTCTTTGCATTGTGTTAAAAAACCGGACAATCATGAGTCGGGCACGCCCATCGAAGGTTCCATACATAAATTAGAGGTCACAAGTTGTTTCTGGAATTCAAGCTTAGAACCAGCCAGAGCCTTTTCATCTGATACCTCATTTGAACTAGCGGCTTTAATACCACATTTTGCCCCCCTTTTAGGGCTATTTTTTGAGATTTAACCACAAAAATATAGTATTTCCATTTTTTCCTGTTGTTTTACGTCGACCGGAAGTACCTTATTAATTAAAATTTTGATTCCCTTTGTAGTGTCAAAATAGGCATTATTGCGATATAAACGGCCATATCTTATTTTAAAATAAATCTAGAAATAAAGTTTTTTCAGAAAATCATGGAACCGTCTGAATATATGGTTTGAATTTCAACTCGATATGTCCAAGCGTTCCTGACATAAAGGCCCTTGACAGAAAGACAAGCAGACAGACGGACGGACAACAAAATGAACTTATAAGGACCCCTTGTTTCCTTAAAAAGTACGGAAAATAAAATTCATAACAAATACAACAAAAAAACTATTTAGAAATGTACCTGTAATTTTTAGTTTCATTATTATTACGATCGTGAATCGTTATGTAATTTATAATAATTTATCTGAAATTTCACAGATATTGATATGAATGTTTAATAAGCGATTTTTACTTATTAATTGTGAGTTAAATGAGATACGACACGTACTTGCTATATGACGTATGAAAACTTAAAAAATATAAAAACCATTTTCTGACTTAAGAGATAACACTTTTGATTGACATCTTATAACAATGTTAAAATTATTCTTCCTTTCGTTAGCGGGATTACAAATTCAAGTAAGTTTTACTTTACCAAAAAAATAAATGTATTTCTGTAATTTGGCAGACATCATGGCGTACATGATTCTTGATTCAGGAAAATGAATTATTTCTTTTTTGTTGACATAAAGTCTCTGCCATATGGCACTCAATTTTTTTTTCAGAAAGTGCAAAATGGATTGACTTTCTTTTAAATCCTATCCCGCCTACGCTATGAAATATTTATTTATTTTATTTATATATTTTTTTTCTTTTACCGATATTGAGACATTGGGCGACGGATAAAATAATTTTACAGCCCATTTCATGCGTTGAAAACAACTGTCATAATTATATTATTAAATCATTAAAAACAATTCACCACATGGCAACATTGAAACGAAACGAGGATTAACCGCCGTATTTCAAGCTCGATCCTCTATAATTTACACTTAATCCTACAAAAATGAGTTTCCGAGGATAAACGAGGCCTGACTATAAAGTACGGCATCTTTAATACATTTTTATACGACAGGAAAACCGTATCAGCTTACTATAATGTAATAATAAACGTAACATAAATATTTATTATTCATGATTTTTCTTAAAAGTATCATAAAAGAAAATTTGTATTTGTATTTGTTAGTAATAAGCCGTAACGACTCAGTAATTTTTTGTAATATGTCTTTTCTACTTCCAATAAAACATAATAATATTATAAATTTATAAAAATTATGTGAAATTGTGTGTAACAGAATGTTAAAAATCGTGTTATTTTCAGCTCATAGCTTTTTTCCGCACAGGGTTTTTACAGCGATTTTTCACTCCGAGAAATTAATTATTTCGATTTCCCTGATGTAGCAAGACAAAGTTCAATGTTGAATTTCGCATTTCGACACTTAAAAATATTATATACAGAGGGAATATAGTGTTCAGACATTCCGTACACTATATTCTTAATTTTCGAGACATAGCATGTGGCGGAAATAAACGCTATGAGGAATTAAAAATAATTCACGACCTCCAGCAGGTATCAAACTGCAACCACTACATCAGGAGTCCTGCGCAATTCTATTTAGTCACAACCTACCATACCTACCTTTCATATTCAAATTTTATAATAATTGTTTTCAAAGTTATTTATTTTATTATTAATTATGTTTTATATAATAAATAGTTGTTAAATATTTTTTGTCAGTGTTAAAAAAGTATTTTGGTACTTTTCAGACAGCCATCTCGCAATGCTTAAACAGACAACCCAACTTCCTGTACAACAGACCGGAAACGATCATAGAAGCACCATTAAATCCATCATTATTACCACCTACCGTTATAGAAAACCAAAATTACCCTACCACCCTGACATATCCAAATCCCACGACCATCATAACTGATTGCACACCGTCTGTTTGCCAAAATCTCGTAAACACTATACAATTGATGATTGTTTGTAATCTCCTAAGGAATACTAAAGAAGGTTCAGAATTGGCCACTCAAATAGCTTCTTCGCCAATTGTTAATGAACTAATGACATCGCCTGTCTTTTCTTGTGGATGTTCAAACCCACTCTCTAATATACCAAATAATTTAATGCCTTCTATTGTTTCTCCTAATTTTCTTCCTACCAACTTTAATTCTAGATTACCTATAGCTCCAAGTTTAATGTCCAATTTCAATACAAATGCCTTAATGGGTAATATTATGAACGTGCTAAGCTAATTAAGTGTGCTTATAATTATAGTTATGTATTAATTTTAAATAATAAATTATTGAATTTTTATTTTTCTTAAATTGTGGCGATAGGACGAATAAAGATTTTTTTTTGTAATTTCAAGCTGTGCTCAGTATGTAGCAGGCATAGGGAGTTAGTTACATTTATTCTGGATAAATTTTAAGTGTATTTAAGTTTTAATTGTAAACAATAAATTATTGAAACTGCATATTCTTTTTATTCTGAAATTTAAAAAGTTTTGTTTATTTACTTTCACGCTGTATCCCGCAGGCCGCATATAGCAAGGTAGGAGGACCTACAAACACTCATGCGTGTTTATTATCTTAATTATAGTTAAGTATTAATTTAAGATAATAAATTAGCGAAATTTAAATTCTTTTATTTTTTTTAAATTATTCTATTAACAAAAGGTGTACTAAATGAAAATAAATTAAATAATCATAAAATAGTTTAAAAACTAAAAAAATATTTATTTATTATCCTGGTCTTTAGCAGAGCAGCACATTTAATTGATTCTTTTGTGGTTTATTCGTAAGCTGAGAAAAGTTCCACTATTCAGGTTCCGGCTCCATCATCAAACCAGCTCCATAACACCGTATTATTATATTATCTATCATTCAAGCGAACTGCCAAATTTCAAGAGTTTCGAATTCAGTTTCTTATTTTTTATTGTATAATTGCAAGTCCGACTAATAAAAGCTTCTTAATATAAATTTTGTTGATGATCGATGGTTGTAGGTTCCATCTCCACTCATGGGAAATAATTATTTTAAATTCTCATTCTAACGCTTTCCCGGTGAGGCAGAGAACAGTGTATATTTTCGCCACTGAAGGAACAATATTGATTTCAGGAATTTGGGCTTTTTGGATTATACGTATACAAACGAATATTATTTTGAAGTAACTTAATAGCGCCTATCCATTAATTTGATATGATCTAAAAATTTTATTATAGTGTTTCAACTATTTTGGTCTTTATAATATGTAAATAAACTACATTCGAATAATTCATGTTATAAGAAAAAAAATGTGTAAAAAATTTAGAAGGTAAAACTATTTTCTTAAGTGTAAATATTCATATGATAGTAACATTTTGGTAAAACCAAGACTAATAAATGCTATTCAATGTTTACAGTACGGAGTACCTAAATAGTAAGTAATATCTATGGCAGGGGTTCCCAACCTTTTCTTGATCATGGACCACTTTCATGTCATTCTTGGTAGCACGGACCACTATGCATGTAGGTATAATAAAAATTAACTGTGATAATTAAACAGAAACTTCGCCTCAACACCCCAGTTATAAAATTAAAATCGTTCGCGGACCATATTTAGGCTTCTGCGGACCACTGGTGGTCCGCGGACCACTGGTTGGGAACCACTGATCTATGGAAAGTAAAAATTATCATTCTTTCATTAAATTCACCTGACATGGCGTTGTATGGTAAGGAGCTCAGCTCAGTCTGGGACTTAGACTCAAGTGTAAACTTACTGAAACTGAAGTTAAGTACCTAAGCAATTTCGAAACGCTTCTTAGTAGAAAGAAACGACACTAGAAAGAATGTTCTGAAATATGTTTTATACAGTATTTTTTAGGAAAAACAACGTAAAACTAATTTTAAGTATAATATAATTTATTTTGTATTTAATAAATATTATTAAAAATATTATCCATCTTCAAAACTTTGATTATATTTGCTTATGGACATTTGAATTCTTTCCAGTATATCTCATGGTTAAACGTTGTATTATTTTTTTACCAAGCCTTCATTAATAGTAAAATCCTTTAGGATATCCATTATATCCACATCCGCAACCGTCAAATGGTAGTGCCTCTACATTCACACTGACACATGGCACAGTCGTCGGCATATATCCAAAGTTACAGGTAAGTTGGGCTGGAATGGCTGACGGTAATAGCACCTCAGCGGCAACTGGCGCGAATGGTCCTGTCGGTGTTATAACTTCTTTGAAGCCCCCATAACAATTGGATATGTATGGATTAGAAATAATTTCTGGAACTCCATAGCAATTAGAGCTATAAGGAGAAAATTCTGGTATACCTGTATAAAATGAACCATATGATGGGGTAATGACTTCAGGTAGACTATTTAGAATTGAATTACAAGGTGAGCTCGTTGAAATTACTTCAAAGTTGCCATACATATTTGGCGCGTATGGGTTTCCCGAGATAACTTCCGTAACTCCCCCTAAGCACCCAGGATTAAATGCAGAAGTAAATTCTGGAATTCCTCCATAAAACGGATTTGGAATTATTTCGTTTATATTTCCATAGTAATTAGGACCACAGGATGGAATCATATCTGCTACACCATTATAATAATTTGGACCACAAGGCGGAGAAATGATTTCGTTAACTCCTCCAAATAGAGGAAGTTGCGGGGCACATGGACTATTAGAAATGACTTCTGTAACTCCACCATATATATTTGGTGTAACTGTCGCTATGTTTTGATAGCCTAAGTTAGGAGAAATAATTTCAGTAGCTCCACATAGATTGGGTGTGATTGTTTCAGTCCACCCCCCGTAGTAATTTGGCGTTATAGTCTCCGTTATACCAAAGGGATTTGAGCATATAGTATCGGAATATCCACCATAAATATTAGGCGTAATCGTTTCTGTAATTCCTCCATAATAATTCGGAATTACGGTGTCGATTACTGGAGCGCACGGGGAAATAATATCTACGGCACTAGCACAAGGAGCCAGAACGTCCACCACCTGAGGACTAAATGTTTCAACAATTGGTCCTACCCCATTAAGTAAACTCCTTGACAGTAAAGCTGGTCCTAATCTTGATTCAATGAGATCGCTAACTATTAAAAGTTGTAGAGCATTTGCTAAAGTATTAGACACTGAATTGTCGACTACTGTTGTTGCAATCACGGGAGAAGTTGCTACTGGAGATAAAATTTGTGGGCTTACAATTTGGGTGTTAGGAATAATTTGTGGTCCCGATATTACAGAAGTAGGGCCTGGATTGACGCATATTTGTGTTTGAACCTGAAAAATTAATTGAACTTAATTAATTTCATAGCAATAATATAATTTATATGACTTTATGATTATTTTAAAAATATAATAAATTTTATATTTTTTTTTTGTGCTTTACGTCTGCGTCCCTCTGACGTGATCAGAGACTTTGCTCATCTATTGGTTTACTTGTTACGTTCCTTTAAATTTGGAGGAGGTGGCGCTAGGCCAATATTTGAGCTCTAAAAAATGCGATGTGGATGGCTAAATCCGTTCATTACTTCACACGTGAAGGTGGGACAAACATCCATCCTCATTTACAATGTTAGTGGTGTTTTCATTTGCCCACTGTAGTAGACAGAGCGCAGCGTTGAGCTTTGCCACTCAACACGCAATATCTCTAAAATTGGGTGAAAAGTAAGGAGTAAGGAATGTAGTATGCCAAAACCAAGTTCCCTCTACCTATCCTGCTATGCGGGAAACAGCGTGAAACTGCTAAATCTATTTAACGTACCTGACAAAATAACGCCGCTATTGAGAAAACAATTACGTGCGCCATGTTGTTGACTGAAGTACTTTACTAACATACCGACTTATATATAGGTTAGAATTACATTGTACCACGAAATGATACAAATATTTCATAATATTTGATAAATATGTTACAAATGTTTGTATAAATGATTTTTAAAGTGATTTCAATTTATATAAAGTAACTTTTGTAATAAATTCGTTCTTACGGATAAAAGATTTATGGCCATACTAGCTTCTAGCTGCGTCTTTGCTTGCATAGTCAAATGGAAATAGCTAAGAATTATAAATTTACAGTTAAAGTGGGTTACATTGAAACATTTTCTGCGATGTAGTATTTATTAAGGCAGCATTTGCCTTCCTTGATAAATATAAGTTGATTATTCAAAACAAAAGACGTTTATCAAAGCGAGGAAATGAAAATAAATTAAATATTATTATTGATCTGGATTTGATTTGATTTTAATAATCCGAGTGCAGATCTAACCGTCGAAATTCTAGTACCACTGCACGACTCTAGCTATATACAAGGATAAATAAACGACGCAACAGTAGGTACTACTTTTATTCAGCACTAGACGCAATTTTTTTTGTTCATTATAACTTTTTCAGAAAAAAAATGAATATAAGCACGGAGTGTCTTAACACTAGGTTCCCTATGTATACCCCGCTCTGTGTGGGATACAGCGTGAAGCGTATTTCATAAAAATCAACATGCCTATTCTCCAGACAGTACACTTGGCACATAGGTTCGGTCTTCGATTTCGGTCAATCAGTGGCTTTTGTTTAATTATATATTTTTCAAAAGGATATGACAAAATTCTTATAGTTATTTTGTTGTCCATTTGTCCATCTGTCAAGACTATTTGTCTCGAGAACGCGTGGTGGTCGCTCGGAGCGCAGAAAAAAATCTAAGTTAAAACTTCTAAGTCAACGCTATCAAAAAATAGGTTATATTGTATATATTGTGAAAAGAAAACATCCGAAAAGTGAAAATTTATGTTATGCATTTCATGGAAAAAATTATTACATGAAATTATCAATTTTATAGGTTATACTTTCTGTTGACGTACAACCCTGAAATTGATACAGAGCCCTCGATCCAACTCGCACTCTATCGTTTTTTTTATTACAGCAATCACAACAGTGAGTGTGTATAAAACCATTCCCAAGATTTTTTTTATAATGCAAAAAAAAAATTTAGTACTTCTTCATATTTCATTCATGTGAAATAATAAGCTTGCTTCACAAAGATTTACGATTAAATTTTATAACAAAAGTAAAGTATATATCTATTTAAACTTAGCTATGAATTACTTACATCTTTTTACATACTTAAAAAAATTAAAAGAAAACATTCCAGGCTTGCTAGATTTCATTTTTCTCATATAATATATAAATTTGAATAAATATCAAGAGTCAGTCAGATAAGTATTTTTTACATTATAAATTTTATTTGGCTCGTTAAGATAAATATGACAATAACTATTAAAGAAATAAAATACATCAATGAATAACGTTTATTAATAAAAGTTATATAACATCTTAAAGTTATAAGAAAAGAAAAATAAAATTGTTATATATAATTAAATTAACATTAACCTGCGACTTCGTCCATATGGTCAAATGAAAATATCTAAGAGTTGTCTTTAGAAGATAATTATTAAAACAACAAAAACAAAAATATTTTTCAAGTGGAAACAGTAGTTTTATGAGACAAGCGCGTTCATCGAAACAAATTCTCAAGATTCATAATATTAGTATTGACTAAAATAAATCTGACATTGAAAATAAATCATTATTGGAATCAGCTGCCATTATAGCCGCATAAGGACTTTGGAAATCATTTTTTGGTAAGAAAGACGATACAATTGATTCAGTAATTGGTGAGCTTTTGGCTATGGCGTCATATGGTGACATTAAATTTAAACCGGGTCGTAGAGCCATTGGATTGGAGGATAGTCCGTAAGAACCTAGCATAGATGACGAGATCAAATCCTGACTAAATCCTGATGAGCCGAGAAATTTGGAGTTGGGCATTTGCATCGTCTCAAAACCTCTATAATATTTACCACCTGGATTAGATATTTCCATAATTGATTCACTAAGAGACGACGTATCTACAGATTCTGAAGGGTTATTTAAAATATTATTTACTATTAACAATTGTAATGCAATCGCTATATTATTTAGAACATGTGAATCTATCCCTGAATTTTTCTTTATAGCATCTAATTTTGGAGGCGGAGTTTGCGTTGCTAGCATTTTAGGATCAATTACAGAATTTTGTCGTATTATATCTGGATTTTGTCGAATTGGAACTGGCGCTGGAACTGGTGGATTCTCAGGTATTTTTGGATAGGATGAATAGTAGTTTGGTGGGTAGTTGTTAGAGTAATATGCTTTATAATTCGAGGAGTAAGCAGGATTTGAATAGGATGTCTTTTGAAAGCCTTGACGATATGCTCCACCATATTGTTTTGCTGAATAAGGTTGCATATACGATGAGATTGCCTGAAAACAAAATGTTATTTATTTAAAAAAAAGAAATAAACACGTGTCTTGAAAAAAAATCCATTGATCCCTTTCGCATTTTCTGCCTAATTGTCAAGAGCATGTTAAGTAACAGAACTTTACGACACACTTTGTTGGGTTATCAGAGCCATGAAATTAATAACAACTCACGCTCCCGAATGGGAATCGAACCCACAGCCGTCGCATTTTCAGTCAGTCACTGTGCTTCTGTACCACAGCGGACTCGATGTAGATTTTTTTTCACAATTTACCTTCGAAATTAAACATTGCGTTAAAATGATAATAGATAATTTCGAAGTCATTATGACTATTTTCTTAATATCAATGCTATAATAATAAAAGTATGCACTTTTATTAATATATACAGCGTTATCTATCATCTTTTATCGATCACGTATCCGAATTACTATCATTATGTTGAAAATATTTTACTATTTGTAATGTGATTTGGGAAATGAAATATGCTAAATAGAAAATAAGTAGTAGCAAGTTAAAATATCGGAGTCTACACTCCGCGCCTCTAGGATTTTTTACGGGACTACTTCCGTTATGTTAAAATTTAATGTTTTTTGATGTCATTTTCACTTAAAAATAAAAAAAAACGGAAAAACACGAGTCGGGCTTGCCCACCGAAGGTTCCGTACAAAAATTAGATATGTCAAGCTTTTTCTGAAATTCAAGTTCAGATTAGCCAGAGCCCTTTCATTTGATACCTCACTTGAACTAGCGGCTTTAATACTAGATTTTGCCCCCCTCCCTTTAAGGCTATTATTATTTAGGATTTAATCACAAATTTATAGTTTGTATTTTTCCCCAAACTAGTACTACTTGTAGATGCTAGCTGCCAAATTTCGCAATTCTACATCAACCGGAAGTATTTTTTTCATTTTGATTCCCTTTATGGCAAAATGATCGTTTTTTTTGCGATATAAACGACCAAATCTTTTTTTAAAGTAAATGTAGAAATACGTTTTTTCATAAAATCATAGGGCCGTAGATTTGAGTACATAGTTGGAATATCAACACAATATCTCCAAGTGTTCCTGATAAAGGCTCTTGACAGACAACAAAAAAAAAACAAAAAAAATCGACTTCAAACAACGAACTAAAAATAAAAAAATATTTTACATAAAGTAAACCGTACTTTGATTTTGTTAAATAAAAATATAAAACAAAATCATAATTTTTAAGTCGAAAAATTAATTTATTTTATGATTTTAAGTGATGCGTAGACCTTAAAACAAGGGTTCCCAACCTTTTCTTGATCAAGGACCACTTTTATAACATTCTTGTTAGCAGGGACCACTAAGCATGTAGGTATAATAATAATTAACTGTGATAATCAAACAAAAACTTCGCCTCACCATCCCCAGTAAGATAAGATTTAAATCGTTCGCGGACCATCTTTAGGCTTCTGCGGACCACTGGCGGTCCGCGGACCACTGGCGGTCCGCGGACGACTGGCGGTCCGCGGACCACTGGTTGGGAACCGGTGCCTTAAAAGGATGCTTCTCAAACGAATAGGTGGTTGTACTATGTAAAATTTCAATCTTAATTAGGTATCATTTTTGTGCATACTAACATTTTAGCATATTGACAAGAACATATATAAAAAATATTCCGGCGCACTGAGATACTCTCCCTTTTTTGCAGTTGGTTGAAAATGAGAACATCCTCTTCTTTGAATTTGGTTGAAAAGATATGCAATGATGAGGAATCTCACTTTTGACACCCATTTTAACAATTCTTTTTCCTTGTAACTATTACAGTACAATTATATTTTTTACCGAAAAATACTAACCTTGTTCAATTTCAACCGGATCCCATAATCAGAACCTAACCAAACTTTCACTAAACTATCCTTAAAGTATATTCTTTCCAATAAAAAAAAAATCATCGGAATCGGTTGGCGTGATATTGAGTTATTCGTCCATTTGTTGCGGACATACCTAATGCACACTTAATATTTATGTGATTTCCTCATAGATACCTTTGTCAGAAATTAATTTAAAATGGGACCACACGGGAAACACTAACAAATAAAAAAAAAACATCTAAATCGGTTCACCCTGTTAAAACTTCTGAGATAACAACCAAAAAATACAGTCGAATTAATAGAATCATTTTCTTACAAAAGTCGGTTAAAAAGTGGCATTGGAAACTTTATATTAAAGTAAGTATCATTTATGATACCGTTCACTTTTTTCCAGCGATGACACAGCAATGGATAGAAATATTTGTTTATTATTTTTTTAACTACACTCTGTATGCCGCATATAGCAAGACAGAGTAAATCTGAGAACTTAATGTTAACACTCTATTCTCTTTAAGACTCTTTTGTTTCTCACTTTTCGCCGAATTCTAGAGGCTTTGCGTGTTGAATGCGGGAACACAGTGCCGCGGTTTACTTAGCTACCAGAGCGATTAAATGATATTACTGGAACTATTTCAAGACCAGCCACTATGAACTTGTCTATGCTTATTTTCAGTTTCCGATGAATTCTGGAAGCTTTTTGTACTGATTACCGAAACTCAACTCGTCACCGGAACGATGAAATGAATATATTAAATATTCTACTTTCCCAAATGGGAATCCTTAACCTGTTGCGTTCATTTTGTGTCATATATTAAGTTAATTACTAAACCTTCTCGACTTTACTTCTGACTTACTCTACTACTTCTTTGCTTCGCTAAAGCTGACCGCCGACGCCGATGCTAGCTATGCATTGCATGTAGTATCTACTAATATTTTTATCAGCTTCACGCTGTATCCCGCACACAGCAAGGTAGGCAGTGGGAACCTAATTTTTAGAAACTCCGTTGCCCCCTTTCGTGTTGAGTGGCGGAACTCAACGCCGAGCTTAGCCTCGACACCAGAGCGAAGAAATGAAAATATAAATGTAAATAAATATCTCATTTCCTCGAGCGGGGGTCGAACCCACAACCAGTCGATTTTACAGTCACACTTTGTGCCCCTGCGTCTGGCCTCAATATACTAATCGTTAAAAAGTTAAATCTATTTAGACAAACTAATTTTGATTGTAAAAAAAATGTGTCTGGCTATTAATATTTGGTGTATCCTTGTTTTACGCACCTTACAGCTGTGTATACATCTGTGTGTACAATGCACAGTGTCTGAAGTTGTAAGTTAAATTCCTACTCGGTGGAACTGTTTTCATTTCCCCGCTCTGGTAATAAGTCCAAGTGCGGCGTTGAGTTCCGCTAATGAACAACGGAGCAAACACTGTTTTGAAAATTGAAAGAGAGACTAAAAGCCTTAAATAATTATATTTTTAAAATACACTTTTATGACTTTCAATATATTTCTATTTATCTATTTTATAATCAAATTACAATCTTCACATTGTATCCCGCATACAACAGGGTAGGCAAAAAGAACTTAGTGTTAAGACACTCCGTTCCTTGCTTAACTTACTCACGTTCCTTACTTAACTTACTTACTTAATTTTTGAGGCATTGCGAGTTGAGTAGCGAAACTCAACGCCACGCTTTTGCCTTGGTGTCAGAGCGAAGAAATGATAATATTAAGAAAAAAATAATTCATTCCCTCCAATGGGGATCAAACCCACAACCATCGCGTTACGGTTACAGCCTTGTGCCTCTGCGCCACGACGGCCTTTAATTACTTAATTATTCGAATATTTTCAATAACATTTATCTTTTTTTTTTAATAAGGAATCGTAGAATTGTAGTAGAGATTCTTCCACTGTTCTTAATCTGGAAATTCTTTTTTAATGTTATTTAAATAACAATATAATTTCAACAGGACCAACACAAAATCATAAAAAAAATAAAATAATATTAAAAAATATAATTTATTCAACAAAAATGATTAAAACACAAATCAATAAATATAATTATAAGCTGGCATGCCATAATAATCGATAGGGTATGGCACTTCGCACTGGCCTGGCAAGGTGGTACTTAACAGGTTACTGACGACCAGTAACTGTAAAGCGTTTGCCAGGCTGTTGGCAACACTGCTGTCTTGGATAATTGTTGGAGCATATCCTAAGCTTTCAGGTACAATAGGTCCTGGAACGACAGCTGGGAATGCAGGGGCTCCAGGAAGTATTGGTACGCCAGGTTCCCTGATGAGGAACTGGTTCGGCAGGATGCCATCAACGACTGATGGACCGCATCCTGACAAGATGCGGTTGACGCATTGGCTGGAGACAGACTGAAAATAAAATGTAATAAAAAATTGCTACAGCAGGCAAAAATGTTAATTTAAAGAAAAGTTTGTAATTAACACAATAAAATTAAAAAAGGATATTAGCAGTAAAATCAAAATATAATACCTGCAATACAATCCCTTGGATAGATACTAATATAAGGAATCTGTAGGCCATATTTTTTAATTTATAATTATATAACTTTTTAATGAATAAATCAAACGATCGATCGAATTGTTAATGACTAGAAATTAAAAACATAAGTTTTTATATTTTATTTTATCATTTATCATGAACTCTTGCAATCTATTGCTATAATATTTAAAAATCTTTATTTTCATCACTTAATGTTATCACGTATATTATGAAAGATTTGTATAACAGATTAAAAATACACTTCTTAAAAAAGTTACAAAATTATTTAATTGAACTGCTTTATAAAGAACTACAAATATAAGTTTGTAATGGTTCATCTCAGTTTCCTATAAGATAATTCGGATAAGTAAGGTTTCATGAATTATCATATTGGATATAGCTTTTTCTATAAACAGCAATATATAAATTGTTTACCACATAATCTTTAGATACTGAGTCATCATAACAGTGTTTCCATAACAGTGATTCTGAGGATGTCATCAAAATTTCTTGCATTAGACCGTCCGTTGGGTGGTGCGGCATTTAAGTGTAAAGCACGTAAAAAGGAAGTAGAAAGTACCTAAATGAATTCGATGAAATTAGAATTTTACGTTTTGTAATTCAACAGAATCAAAAGACAAGCATTTATGTAGGTCTTCGTATGAAATTTGCCCCGTAATCAAAATTTATAGACTACTTTCCGAGGATCTCTTCCGTCTTCCCTCTCGCATATGACCAGTTTTTTATTATATTCCTTTGAAATTCATTCTCTTCTCACATTTTGAGGTCTAAGCAAAAAGATAAATTATTCAATTTTCTACTTAATTCATGATAATTTAGTTTATTTATTTTGTAATGTATTTTCTAATAGTTAAGAACTATTAGATACTACTAATTATGTAATTAATGGCAATAAATTAAATTAAATACACACACAATACAGTTTGGTAATTATTGTATAACTTTATCTGTTAACTTTAACGCATGAGGCATTCATTTTAAAGTAAGTAATTTCAATAACCTTGTGAAACATTAACCTCATTATTTGATAATATTATAAGTATCGATTCGAAATTGTATATTTCGTATCGATAAGAGGGTTAAAACAATGTTCGAAATCAGATTTAGCCATTTGCGTGAGTACTTTTCGATATGTTAGTTAATTATTTGATATTATTTGCTGTGTGTCAGGTAAATATTAATAATTGATTTATTTCTTTATCACTGATTTCATAAAGAGGAGCTAGCAAATGATATGTATGTAAAAAATCTAATAAATCAGATTCACGCTGTATCCCGCACACAGCAGGGTAGGCAGAGGGAACCTAGTGTTAAGACACTGCGTTCCCCACTTTCTGCTGAATTCTGGAGGCATTGCGTGTTGAGTGGCAGAACTCAACGCAGCGCTTATCCTCGACACCAGAGCCAAGACATGGAAATATAAATTTAAGTAAACATTTCATCTCCTCGAGTGGGGATCGACTCCACAACCAGTCGGTTTTACAGTCACACTTCGTGCCGCTGCGCCACGGCTGGCCTCCTTGGAATTTTTATTTAACTTGGTTCCATACTACTACAACGTTTAATTAAGAAGACTGCAATAATTCGTAGTCATGGGAGGTGGTATTCGTCTGTTAGGTGGCATAATTATTGCATTAAACTACCGTTAACAATCTCTTAAACGCTTCGGGTGCTGCCCTGAATATTGTCTGGATGTCGAAAAATGTACAATATTAAATATCCGCAATTAATCCGGTTAAAGATTTTCATTTAAAATATTTCGTTACCTTTTTGTGTTCAAGTGTCCAATGAGTGTCCAAAGTTGAGTATCTTATTTACATATATTTTTTTAATCAAAATATTTTTTATTTCAGGCTGCTTATGTTCAACCAGATGGCATAACTCTTCCCATTACATCTTTGTTGTACAAATCTGTACCTACAAACCCAAAAGAGATATCATTATCGTTTCCTAAT
The DNA here is from genome assembly GCA_021202915.1 of Heliconius himera. Taxonomy (NCBI): domain Eukaryota; kingdom Metazoa; phylum Arthropoda; class Insecta; order Lepidoptera; family Nymphalidae; genus Heliconius; species Heliconius himera. The sequence goes on along the minus strand of JAJHJA010000153.1, from coordinate 27,842 downwards.
ACAGAAAATATTGAAACGACAAGTGATGTCAATCTCATTGAGCCTATTAGTTCACCAATGATGACTTCAAAATATGTTTTTCCCGGAAATTGTAATCAACGTAATATTGTACCAAATTCGATGTTGCCTCAATCACAAATAATACAAACAAATTCTCCAAGGCAAATAGAAGAATCAATACAACATTTTGGTTTTAATACTGCAGCAACACCTCAAGTTACAACGCTACCAGTAATAAATTTACCAAGTAAAGTGGAAAATAATACTCTGTGGGATAATATTGCAAACAATTACTCCCCTAAAATTTCTTCCCTAATTGGGGCAACACAAAATGTAATAAATAATAGTAATAATAAGATAAATTTAAAAAATAGTACACCTGCTTTAGCGAATACTGCTCCATCCAATATTTATAACATAAATAACGTCAACACCCCAGCGATTTACATAGATGGGAATAAACAGAAATACTTTAGACCAGAAGTTTCAACCTTTGGTGGTAGACAAGAGGAGATTCACTTGATTTCAGAACAGGATAATAGACGAAACCAGATCAAAAATAATTCAAATAAAATAAGTGAAGGCATCTTCGTAAATGATTTGTCAGATAATAGCGTACAAAAGCAAACTATTGATTTTCCAAAAAATTTAAAGGTACTAAATGTAGAAAAACAAAAGATGCTAAGCAATGAAATACCTAAAGCGATTGATAAAAGAATGTACCCAATTAATAATATTATGCTTATTAATTCAAGTTTTCCGACATCACCATATATTAATACTTTAAATGCTTCACCTGTTAGTGAAAAGGTAAGTATGACACCTAACTTGAAATCCACATACAATAAGGTAGATTTGAAAGTTACACCTTCAGTAAAAATAGGTACCGATAAAATAACTTTTTCTCCACATCAAATGACAGTATCTGAAGTCCAAAATATAAACGATATTGGTGTAATTCATCCTACAAATCACGGTCAGGCTCAAGTCCCGCCATTAACAACTTATTTTTATGTTCCGAGGGAATTACCTAGAGTATATCAACTGCCTAACGTATACACTAATCCTAAAATAGCACCATTATATTCTTCCTTCAATATTTCTCCTATTTCTCCTGTTTGCAATGATTCAGATAGATACAATTCTGTAAGACGAGAAAATATTGCAGATACAGCAACTGTACCATTAATAAATTATAACTATGGCCCTGAAAAAAATATGGCTAAAATTTCAGCTCATACAGAAACTATAAATTGTGTTCCATCTATATTGAAATACTACGCAACCCCAACGTATGTTAGTGATATACCAACTCTATCACAACTACCCAAAGCATATGCCATTCCTAAGGTTACTTACCCAGCCGTACCAAAATGTACAGAAAGTTATGCTTCAAATATTATATACATCAATATGGCTGATATGTCTTCGCCAAAATCGATTGACAACAGAGTTCCTATTAGTAATTTAGACACTGAAGCTAAATTACAACGACCTATTCAACCAGTAGCGGGCACTACTACTTTACCTCTCTACAAGCCTTTGGACTCAAAGAATATAAAATCATTAAATGATATTCCGGTGCCTAATGTAATACATTACCAACCAGAGTACACAAAACTAGCTATTACACCATCATTAGAATCACAATACTCATGCCCGTCAAACTCTATATTTCCAACATCATCAGATTTATGTGGATCTTCTATAAGTGACTCAATAAATAATATAATTTCATCATTGACAACAGGTTTAATGTCAGCATTTTACGATGTAACAACACCAGAAAAAAATGTTTTACCTATGCTTCCTAATTCCGAAATCACAACTAATTCTCTCACTGACACTCCGTTATCTAGGTATTCTGAAACATCTATTACACTTTCAATGCCTGTGTTTTTGTTAAACCCGCCACAATTAGAATCTCCGTCATTTTTACCCGTGCCAAAAGTTTATTTACCATTGAAACAGTCTGAAAATAAATTATCATGTAAAAAGAAGCTAAAACCATATATATCCACAATTACAATTAATTTACTGCCTACAAAAGCAGAGACAAATGACATTATAATTATGTTATGAAAGTTATCTTGTAAAGAGTAGTTAGTTGATAATAAAACAGTATTTGTCGATGACATTATCAACTCTCAAAACTTATTGTTGTTGATGTTCTTTCTCTGTGGCCTTTCGAGCATGCCAGTTCGGCACTAATCACTTCGCCAAAGATAATTTCGAGATGTGTAATATTTTGTCATGTTGTCATATATACCTGACTTTTTTATTATAAGATCACGAATCATGCTTATTAAGTTTTCTATCCACGAAGAATCGAAAGAGTACAATAATATTCTAATATACTCGTAAATATGAGACTAAAAAAAATACTTTTTAAAATAAGTCGAGAATTTTTTTAAAAAAATAACTAAGACTGTAAAATAATAAGGACTGTTTTATAAACAATAGAAATTACGGAACCATTGTTATTTATTTTGTAGTATTTTTTATGTATTTTTAAATAAACATTTTTGATAAATAATTGATGCTTTACTTATATAAAAACAAACGGTTGTCCCTAATTTTCCAACAAATATGGTAAACCACAGACAGACATAAATGTCTGCGTGCGTCGATCTTAAAAAATGGCGTTTTATTTTACAACTAAAATTTTATTATTTATTTTGTTTGAAAAAATCTCATTTCATATTAGGAAAAAAAATAATTAATTGTATTACGCTTTTATGGAGTAATTAAAACTATGGTCACATTTAAAGTGATGCTGACACTTCCATTCTGTATATTCCCATCAATATACGCTAACAAAATCATCATCAATCAGTAAGATTAGACTAAGTCCATGTCCACTGAGTGCTTTCTAAGAGGATATTATGAAAAAGATACTTTCATAAGTAAATTAAAAATAAATATTGAAGATTCTTAAGGTAAAAAAATCTAAAATTAACACAGCTCTTAAATATTTATTTGTAACAAAATTATTTATGTTATCATAGCGGAATATTATTTTTACATAATTATTTATATCCTACAGGATAATCTAGAGACTTAGCTAGTACTATAGTCGTTTTTTCATCGTTTCTATGTATAGTATTATCTGTATTGAATTCGTCGTGAATTTGTGCATTGTTTTTATTTGACTTTTCCTCATATTCTGGTACACCATATTTTGCCACTTTAGAACGGGCGAAAACAGTTTCAACAGTATTGTCAACATTCTTTTCCGATTTTGTTTCTATAGATTTAACTTTTGAAAAAGATGACACTTTGTCATTTTGATGCTTATTTGATTGATAATTAATGTCATGTCTTGGGCTATATTTATCCTTGTTAATCATTTCAGTTCTGAAATCGGGAAAATCTAGTCCTGGGGGTGTTTTAAATTTTACTTCATCTATTGAGGATATTTTTTTGTCTTCTTTGATAGTCGTATCAACTATATCGTCATTTATCAAAGTATCGATACTATTTGTTTTATGATTTTGTTTCACATTTGGTTCATATTTTCGTCTTTCTCTGCTTATTCCAGGTTTATCATCAGCACTGTAATAGTGTCTATCGTGGAAATTATAATCTTGATCTTCTTTACTTAAATAAATGTTATCTGACGTAAAGTCTGGATAATAATCCTCATAAATATAATTATCATATACATTTACTGTAGACTCTTGACTCTCAGGCACGAGAAGTAAATCTTTGTCATCTTCATCTATTATGACGCTGGTAGGTTCAAGAATAACTTCAATGGGATCTTCATCAACTTTATGAGGTATAATTTCTGATTCCATATTAACTTTATGCAAATTTTTCTCTGAAATAATGTCATCAACCTGTACAGAAGCATTTGGTATTGGTTTCGTCTTTATTTTTATTTCTACAGGTTTATTTGGCAATAACTCTACTACTTTATTACACTTATCTTCATTTTGTTTATTTTTGTTAGAACTTTCATTATTATTTTTAAATGTTCTGCTATTATTATTTGTAGATATTCTGTCATTATTATTTGTAGATGTTCTGTTATTTTTTTGTTTTTTCTTTCGCCTCCGATTTCTCCTTCTCTTCTCAGAGCCGTTTGGATTTGAAATTGAGTTTTGTGACATTTGGTTCATGTAATCAAAATTATATGGAAAATTACCATTTGCGGTAAACAAATCTGTGTTGAAATTTTGATTAGGCATAAAGCTATTTAAGTAAGAAGCTATATTGCTGTTAAATTCTTTTGGCATATTTGGAAATTGCTGAAATGTTTCAACTGGATTAATATTATAATTATTACGAGTTCGTCGACTTTCAAGGTTGATACAGTTTTCATTTATATCTAAGCATTCAAATACATCTTCATTTAAGATACCATGGCACTTTGCATCTTTTATATGAACTGTGTCGTCAGTGGATGATTTAGACCTATTACTTGTTTTTTGTTTCTTTTCTAAAATAATATTATCTTTTGACTTTTTCTTAATTGTGCTACTTTCATTTGCATTATTTATACTATTTGCTTTTTGTGTACATTTAAAGTTATTCCTTTTATCAAGTTCACAAATATTTTTATCACTAACGTTATTTTTTCTCTTATAATTCTTTGAAGAGGGCTTACATTTAACGAGTTTGTTTTGACTTTCCTCTCTATTTCTAATTCTTTTTGATTGGCTTAATTTTCTTTTTTTATTTTTGTTTTTACCTGTTCGTTCAACATTTTGGATTGGGCCGTTATAATTTATACTTGGATCAATATCGTCGATTGTCCGGAAGTGTTGAGGTTCTTTAATAGGTACCGTCAATTCTGATGGAAAGTATAGTTGCCTTTCATTATCAACAAATCGATTATTTAAGTAGCCTTGTGGTATAGTTACATAATTACTTATAACATTAGGGATTATATCCCTTGGACCAGTTATATATTGTGTAATATCAAAACCATTTTGATCATATATTCGAACGTTAGCATCCACAAAAGTGTTAGGGACAGAATTTAGTAGTAAATTATCATAATATCCTTTAGATGTAATTGGGATATTTTGATATGTAGGCCAAGTTTGATGAAATAACTGTGGGTACGCATCGAGCCCTTGTGTCATAATTGGTTGGTCATGATTTACGTAGTTCTGTTGATATGCAACTAGCGGATATGACTGCAACCCTTGTAAAGGATTTGGTGTTACCTGAAATTAAATAACAAATTAAATATGTATGGTAATAGAGAGAGAGAGAAAGAGAGATTTTTGAATATTATTGAATGTTGAATTATTCCTATATCATCAATCCGATAAGGCTAAACTATTGGACACGACAATCATAGTGTATTTCTTTTAATTTCCCAGTGTATCCTGCACATAGCAGAGTAGGCAGAAGGTACCTGGAAACCTAGTGTTAAGGCAATCCACTTCTATTAAGACACTTCCATTCCTCGCTTTCCACCGAATAAACCACAGAGTATTTAGTAGTAGTAGCATCGAAACACTCTCAATCTGCTATCTGCCTACTTATCAGAGCTTATGAAAAGTAAAAAGGAGAGCTGCAGCTCTTAACTTACCAATATAAATAGACACTTAATAACAAAAATCAACTTAAACATTATTATCTTTCATTTCTTTTCTAAAGATATAAAAATAAGATGAAAATTCATTAAAATCTTTAACAAAATTACGTGATAATGAAACGCTGTCTTCTTATAAATATAACGATAGCATTGTTATATCGTTTATCTTACGTTTGTGATCTTGATATAACACGGAGTAGTTTTCAGTTTTTTAAGATACGTTGTGCAATATGTTCTTAACAACTTCGATAGATCATAATATCATTTTTTTTATAGTTTCACACTATTTTCACTTATAGCATGTTAGGCAGAGGGAACCTAGTGTTAATGGTGAAAGGAGTGCCGTTCCCCACTTTCTGCCAGATTTTCAAGATGGAGCGGGAAAATGTAAATAATTAAACCGTTATTCCTCCAATTAGTGATTGAACCCAAAACCATACAGACCAAACCAAATTTACAGTTCCACACCTATTGCGCCACGACGGCCGCTGTAAAATGTTATTGTTTTTACAAAATTCGAAATTCGAAATGCCACTGTGGCACAGTGCAAAGCGTTATGGTGTTTGTTCGACTACCATGGCAGAGAATGTTTATAAGTAAAATATTTAATTGACTGTAAACACGACGGTAGTGGGTTCGATAAATGAAATATTAAAGAAAAAAGTGAAGCTGATAAAAAAAATAGGAAGAAACGAAACCCTTATATAATCACTTTGTTGCCCGTCTGTACATGTCCATAATTCCTTAGAGTACAGAAAAAATCAAGGTTCTAAGTGAATTCAATCAAAAGATACGAACGCTTATGCATCGTTTTCACTGTATCAAGAAGTGAGAACTTGCATATTTCATAGAAAAACATCATAACAAACTTATAATTGTAGTTCATTTCATCCAAAACGAGTGCACACGTTCGCATACTTAAGTTTGTCAACTTTTGTAAATTGTACTACCCGTTGACATACAATCTTGAAATTGGTACGGAACCCTCCGCATTTGACCGGTTTTTTAATCCCCAGCGAAAATAGAGGGGTGTTATAAGTTTGACGTGTCTGTCTCTCTTGACCGATTCTACTTTAGTGTTTTGTTTGGAAGGTAACTTAGTTGAGAATGTTCTTAGCCGTATTGCTATAAAAATTATGTTCAGGAGTTAAAAACTTTCAGCCTTTATCTAATTCTTTGTTTCATTTTTAGAGTTTTCTGTATCGGGTGTTTTTAATTATTAATAATTTTCGATCAGGGCGCTCTCTAGTTATATATGTACATTAAAAGTGTAAATCAATTGGTCTGAATAATGAAAATCCATAATACACCCACAATAGATTTTTCTTATCATGTATGTGATAAGAAGAATCTTGTATAACGTTTAAATAGGAGTTCGTCCTCCTAAGCAAAAGTATCAGCATTGTTTAAATGAACAGATAAAAAAACATACATACAAATTTATATATGAGACGACCTTTAAAACATCTGCGTAATAAAATAAAACCCACAACCTCTTAAGTAATAATACTGATGAGACGTATACTATTATTTCCAACAAAAAACAGTAAAAGTAAAACAAGTAAAATGTCAACGTAAAAAACCTTTTAGCCTGCTAAAGTAGATATAAATAAGACTTTATAATTTGACATTCGTAGGTCGTATATAATTTATTTATTTAGATCGTGACGGAGTAATACATAGAAAAAAAAATTTGGAGGCTCCGTAGGAGTTTCGTAACTCCATAGGTACGGGAGATGTTTTAAAAGTGACCACCAAAGTGATCCAGGTAAGGAGAAACCCTTACCTGGATCCCTTTGTTTTTTATATAAAGATTTACAAATGGTGTACTGAAAATTATATATTATATTGAAGAATTTATATAATTCATTTCCATTTTCTCGCTCTATCGAAAAGACAAAACGTGGCGTTGAGTTCCGCCACTCAACACACAATGTCTTGTAAACTCGGCTAAAGTGAGAAACGGGGTGTCTTAATATTAAATCAGGAGTAACAAAACTGCCTTTTTGTATTTTAAATTGTAGTCTATTGGAATGGAATCGAATCGAATTATCAGGTTTCGATTATAGGATTCAGAAGTTATCAGGAGACGTCGTCATCAACGTCGTATAGTGTTAGTAGACCGATTATTCTTATTGATGTAGCTGCTCACTGAATCTCTACAATTATAAAATATTTTGATTTGCCTTGTGAGCATCGAACCCACAGACAATCGCGTTTACAGTTACACACTTGTGCCTCTGCACCACGACTGGCCACTCGAGGAAATATATATTTAAATGTATATTTTATTTCTTCGTTCTGTGTAGAGACAAAGCGCGGCGTTGAGTTCACCACTCAACACTAAATGCCTAAGAATTCGATCGAAAATGGAGAACTTATCCATAACATACACAACGCTAACGTCAATTTACTGTATGTTCTGTTTTTATGGTTAACGCAGTTTATCTTTAGATTGAGCACATCACAAACTAAAGATGCTCGTCGTGTCGCAGGGTCACACATTATAAACACGATTCATTGTAAGTTCGATTCTCACTCGAGGAAATAAACTATTTAATATTTTCACTTAATGCAATGCCTCCATATATCGGCGAAAAGTGGGGAATTATCTTAACTAGAACGGATTGTCTAAACACTAGGTTCCCAGGTTCCCTCTGCCTACCCTGCTTTATGCAGGATACATGGTGAAGCTAAAATATCTAAAATAAATTTTAAAAAAATCATTTACCAGTGTGGGCAGAGGGACCTTTACCATACCATTAGTAAGACATTATGTTGCTTCGACGCTCTTGTTAATTTTTTACTCATTGCACATTAAGTGGTGGTACTTAACGACGTTCTATGTTTTTTTGTTACCAAAATGAGTAAATGAAAATGTATTTTGATATAATGTAAAATTTTAATAACCTATATTTACATCTTTATTATTTTTTTTAATTAATTCTACATAACGCCTAGGTTTACATTACTATCACTTTAAAAAAAAATTGATACATTGTCTTTTTATTCATGTATTTACGAGTATAAGGTCACTTTAGCGATCTTGTGTAAATAGGATAGATTCCGACAGAAAACAATGATTTCATTTTTTTTTATTTTTGTAAGGTTGATGTTATAAAATCTAAGAAGCTGAATTTAACCCACTTATAATACTTGTGTCATCGAGCAATAAAATGCTAACATCGAACGCATAATAAGGTAATATATGGAACTATTAGTGCCACTAGTAAACCACTCACTTTCTTACCATTTGTTCAACTTTTTGTTGTTTAGCGTGTTTCAATATTTTTAAGTCTATTTTATATATTAATATTTTTATTTAAAACAGATAAATGCATTACAAACAAAACAATGAAAAAAACGTCATCAATTTAATCATAAATAACAACAATAAAAATCACAGCAATAATTTCTCCAATTCCACTAATATATTAGTGATCAATTTAATCAGACCTGACAGTAGTCCCGATCCGTCCGTCAGACCTGTCAGCAGACCTAGAACTAAATTGAGGACTTGAGAAACCAAACCCAATAGTAGTCCTGGAGCAGCAAGTACATTCGATCTAAACAATGATATAAGAACACTTATATAAAGGAAGAGAACTGATGCTAAGTCTGTCAAGGTTGCATAAAGTAACGGTAGTGTACATCCAAAGTATGGTAATAGTGCTGGTGTCAGATTCTGTACGATGTTTGACAAGTTGTTCAAGTTGTTGATCAGGTTTATTAAGAAAGGAATCAAAAGGCAAGCAAGCTGATTAGCAATCGGAAGAACAGTGGAAATTTCGTCGAATGCCAGCCGAAGCGCTGATACTGAGTACGCTGGTATCATAGCATAGCTGCTGTGGACCTGTAATAGATATATGGTGTTATAAGTCACGTAAAATTCAATAGTCGTAAAATTGTAAATAGCTTAATGTTTTATAAGTAAGTTAGTGGTACTCGTGGCACAAAGAAACAGCACCTGAATGTAAACGCGATAGTTCTCACTTGGAGATTTTAATTATTCTCATTTATCATCAGATAAAATGTAGCGTTGAGTTTGTTGAGTTGCCACTCTACGCATTGTCTCCAAAATTGGGCGGTAGGCGGCCATCTGCCTCTCTTCTTAAATATAGGGACCGTGAAGGCCAGGTTGAATAAATTATTTTACTTTTATTCCATTTATTGAGTCTAAATTATAATATTTATTTCAAATGAGGGGAATATATCAAATGAATTAATTCTGGTGAACTAGATAATCCACCTGAATTCAAAATATTGCGCGTTGAATGAGGGAATTTAACAAATTAAAATTAATGCACAATATTGATAAGGTATCACTAATGTTTCTAAGAAATGATTATATCCTAAAACAGAATATACGAACCAAACATAGAAATGTAAAACACAAAACAATTTGTAAACGCATTTTGACACTTCCAATGGGAACTATATGAGCTCGTCTAAGATTCGATTTAAGTTTTATAAGCGATCGCTATCTAAGTTATGTAAACATTCACATATGTATGTAATATACTATCTGATATATTATGTCATTGTTTTACACGATTGTGGAGTAATAGATAAAGAGTTCGGTATTTAAATGCGGCAATTTGGTTAATGTCAATTAAGATAATATTACTTAATGTTTTTTATGCAAAAAGCGACAATCGTTACAATCGATGCAAACCTCTTTCGCCTCCTCCGTCATCAACCTCTTCATATATGCTCTCCTTTCTCCAGTATCGATTATCGATACAGTGTTCTTGAACGTCAATCGAGGTCTCCCTCTGCCTCTTTTAGTATCCATTATTGCATCATTTATCAGTTTTACCATTGTTTCATCACTCATTCCCTCAACGTTTGGACGTGCCATTCTTATTATCATTATGAAGAATAGATTGTTCTTGGAAAACAGAATATAAGATAACAGATTTCTTTTGTGATCATCTAAAATGTAAGTCAGATTTCATATAGCAGAATTCAATCTAGTTTCCTATTTTTGATATAGATTTGGCTTTTTACAACATATAAAAATTCAAAATATTCTTTATTTAAGAAGACTTTTGCCTTTTATCGACTTTAGTTTTAGAAGTGAGTAGTAATAGAGATAGGGGGAGACCTCGGTTCCTTCGAAAACATAGTATCAAATATACTGGAGGAAGATCAAGTAAAAACCATGAGGACCCCCCAGAGAATGCATGTATGATGACAGTGGACGAGGCGAAAGAGGTATGTAGAGACCGTAGCGTTTGGCACTCCGTTCTCTCTGGCTACCCCGCAAGGGATAAAACGTGAAGTTAAGTTAATTTAGCAAAATAATAAAGTACAATAAGTTAGCAATTGTGTAAAGGAACTTAATGCCGTTCTATGTATTGTTACCAGAACCACACCCAGAATCGAACCCACAATGCTTACTGTCAAGCGTTATGCCGCTACGCTACGACAGCCTCAGCCTCAGCAAAACATTTAATATAATTTCTCAAGGGATATAGATCTAAATTTTTAAAACATAAAAGCATTCAGAATGGAAAATCTAAATTGATGAAGTCAGAATTAGGTAACTGCAGGTGTAATGTGATAAGATACTAAAAATATATCTTAACGCAATGTTTTTGTATATAATAAGGTAATTTACTTATTTTCTTATAAAATAAACGATAGCTTTGCAGCTAGACTCATTTTTGTGGTAAATATTTTTTTTACTTAAGAATGAAGTTTACTATCGCATTAGTATTTGTAGCTGTTTGCTTGTTCACGGTGAGTCTTAATATTTTGACGTTGCGTAGGTAGAAATCAATAATTTGGAAATTTTGTTTTTAAATTTCAGAATCTATTATCATATATAGATTTGAAAATACTTTGGTAAAATTATTCACAGTTTAAATAAGTAAATAATATAGAAACGACAATGAAAAAAAAACGCACCAAAAACTAGTTAAAAGTTGCAGCGTGAATTATTTTACCTCAATATTTTGTCAGTCGTGGCGCAGCGGCACGTAGTATGACTGTAAACTCCACTGGTTGTGAGTTCGATACCCTCGATTTGAGGAGATGAAATATTTACTTAAATTTATATTTCCATTTCTTCGCTCTGGTGTTGTGGTCTCAGCGCGGCGTTGAGTTCTGCCACTCAACACGCAATGCCTCCAGAATTCGGCAGAAAGTGGGGAACGAGTGTCTTAACACTAGGTTCCCTCTGCTTACCCTGCAGTGTGCGGGATACAGCGTGAAGCTGATTTATTTATTTTAATATTTTGTCAATACTCATTTTAACTAGCACACATTGTTTTCCAGAATCCGGTAACTGCAACAAATGTCCAACTGCCGGCAGTTTATCCTTTAGTGAACGTACTCTTGCCACTCCTGAACAACGTATACAATTTGCTTCTATCCCTTCTATCTATCTTCGACACCTTACCTCCGGCTATCAGCAGTCTCATTCCAGTAGACCTATCAGCTTTGGAAACTTCTTTATTAAAGTTATATTCTCAAGCTTTAGCTATTGTGAATTTCCTTAGATCTTTGCCTGAATATGCAACTGGTGCGAATCCAAAAACGCCTTCGACTAATGTCACAAATATGCAAGGTCTCCTCACATCGTTGGTGTCATCGATCACGGATCTCACTGATGATGTACTGGTTGGCATTGGTGGCGGTCTGCTACCAGGTCTTCTTCAGCTCGTCGTCTGCGTTGTCCAAACCCTGCTTAGTTTGTTACTTTAGTGATGTGGATGTTGGCAATCTTACGTGTTATAGGTGAAAATCTTTGGTGTTATTTAATAAATTGTTATAAAAATGGTTTATTGTTTTATTGAGTTTTTGATTACTGTCAAATATTTTTTCTATTAGAAACTATCATAGCATATCAGCAGCTGAATGGCATTTTATGTAAGCGCGAATAATGTATTATTATAATTTAAGCACTTTAGTAACTAGGGAAAGCGCGGCGTTGAGTTTCGCCACTCAAAATCATCGAAAATCATGCAGCTTAGGTTAGTGTCTTAAAACTTAATTCCCTGTGTGTACCGTGCTCAATGCAGAACTAGAGTAAACTGTCGCGTCTTTAGTTCACACGCTATGCCGCCGTCCTATAATCTTTCAACCCCTATATTTTTACTTCTTAATTGACTTGTCTTTCATTAACTTACCCCTGGGGAAGGAAACTTTCAACGTACTCTCATCGAGGAAAGCACTTCGTTCCTTAATGATAGTTAAAGATATAAACTCTAAATCTTTAGCTTAAATGGGTCGAGTTGCCTTCTCTTGTGTCCTATTAAGACATTTTACGTGTCCTTTTATTTTCTTGTTGGTTTTACGAGTTTAAACATTTTATATTAGTTACAGACGTTAGAGGCCAGTCGTGGCGAATGGGAAAAAAACGCAATGACTGTAAGCGCGACCGGTTGTGGATTCGATTCCTACTTACGGAAATACCACATTTTATGTTTAGATTTTTACGGTCTGGAACGGAGAAAAAGCGCGCCGTTAAGCTCGATCGCTCATCACGCAATGCAAATTAGGTGATTTAAGGCAAAGACGAAGAGAGCACTCCGTTCTCCACCTTCTGTGATATATAATCATAATTTCAAAATATTTTAACTATAAATATCCCAATGAATGCCTCTGTCAATGAATTCGACGGAAAGAGGAGAACGAAAGTCTCCTAATGGAAACAGTCAACGGAGTGTCTTAATACTAGATTCTCACTTCTTACACTGAGGGTAAGGAGTGGAAAAGAGTATGTGCGGCATATAACATGAAAAAATAATAAAAGGAATCAAAGTTAATAAAGTACTTCTGGTTAAGCTAGAATTATGATTTTTGGCAACTAACATCTACAGGTAGTACTAGTTCAAGAAAAAATCTGTAAATGTAATCTGTAAATCTGTATTTATTGTTAAATCGTAAACAAAATATCTCCTTAAAAGGGGAGCAAAATTAGGTATTAAGCCGCCATTATTATATTGGCCGCTAGTTCAAGTGAGGTATCAGATGAAAGAGTGCTGACTAAGCTAAGCTTTAATTTCAGAAAAGCTCGCGTCCTCCAATTTTTGTACGGAACCGTCGTTGAGCAAGCCCATTTATATTGTTATAACAGCAGCAGAAATACATCATCTGCGAAAATTTCAGCAGCCTAACTATCATATTTCTTGAAATACAACCTGGTAACAAGTAGACAAACCGGCAGACAGCAAGGTCTTAGTATGAGTAATAACGTCTCGCATTATCTTTTGGGTACGGAACCCTAAAAAACCCTCGATACAATAAAATTATTGCAATGAACTCAAACAAAATAATACTTTACCGTAAACCGCCACAACTTTCCATGAACCAAAACTTAGTGTGTACTCACAGAAGTCCCATGGACGTCGCCTACGCCCTGCGAGAGATATATCCTGGTATATACTCGTCTAAGAGGGTAGTACGGTCCCTTTCTATGAAGGATATCAAAATGACACCAGTACCGGGAGATCTAAAATACACACTGTATCTCACATTTACGCAGGAGGAGAAAGAATCTCTGATCGCGCAGGGATGGGGAAGAGAAACAGGCTCGAAGGTGCTGACAATTCATGAGTCTCAGGGTCTGACCAGCGCGACCGTTATAGTGGTTAACACTAAATCCATTAGGCTACAGCTGCATGATAGCGTTTCGCACGCCGTCGTAGCAATATCTCGGCACACCGACACCTGCACATACTATAGTGAAGGTAAAGATGACGCGGTCAAAATGTTAATACGGAACGCGACGGAGGTAACGACAAAACGCATTGTGGAATATAATCTAAAGATAGCTTTGAAAGATAGGAACGCAGCGGTCACCTCTTCCACCATAGCGGTCATGCCATCACCCTTATCCTAGTGCAAAATTCCTCACATCTCACATCAAATCAATTATCAATTATTATAAAATTTTAGCATGTACTTATTTATAGTTATGTAATTTAATATATATTGTAATGTGAAAAATTGTTAAATATACATATATAGACATTCGCTTAACCTTAGATCTAAGTAAAATTTTGTAAAATAATGTAAAGTTAAAAATATAATTTTTCTATTATAGGTATTAATTATATGTAAACGATAATGTAATTAATATATATGATAAGGAAATTAATACATTTAAAAAGGGTACGGACCAAGTGTCTGTAGTGTAAAAAAATAATAATACTCTAATCAGGTCCTGTCCGCCGTGTCAGGTACTAAATACCAAATAGACCTATGAAGGTTTCCTTGTATTCTTTTTTGAGCGCGTGAATCGAACCCACATACGTATTTAAAGTCTTATACTGCCCCACTGCACCACAATGGCATAATCGACTTGACACTGTATCAAATACTAAAGTAAGATTATCTATGGAAAACTAATAAGTTATATTAATAAAAATTGTTTATTAAAGTAACTTATCCTATATTAAGTATTAAGGAAGCTCAAAGTTATATAAATAGAAAAATAAAAGCAATTCACTCAAAGTGTAGGCCTTAGCCGATGTGTGGGGATGGCGTCGGACCGTGAACGAGCGATCAATGAATGAATGACGTCATAGGGGAAAAGTGCTCATTCACTTTGAGGGTGACCGTTTTTTTTAGTTTACAGAAAAAAAATATATAAAAAGAAGAAGAAATAAAAATAATTTAATTATAATCATAGATCTGAATGAATCGAATCCATAGTGATTAAAGTCAGACGCTAAATAGTCGAGTCGTGGCGCAGCGGCACGAAGTGTGACTGTAAAACCGACTGGTTGTGGGTTCGATCCCCACTCAAGGACATGAAATATTTACTTAAATTTATATTTCCATTTCTTCGCTCTGGTGTCGAGGCTAAGCGCGGCGTTGAGTTCTGTCACTCAACACGCAATGCCTCCAGAATTCGGCAGAAAGTGGGGAACAGAGGTTCCCCACTTTCTGCCGAATTCTGGAGGTCTTAACACTAGGTTCCCGCTGCTTACCCTGCTGTGTGCGGGATACAGCGTGAAACTGATTTTCACTAAACAGAAAAAATAAGTACGTATATATACGTATAACTTTAAATTAGATAATAAAACTTTAATATCGCTTTTTATATTTAACTTCTAAATATTATTAAATATGTATATGATAAAAGAACAAAAACCTCTGTAGAAAAATGTAAACATAACTTTCTATATTTCAAATACTTTCGAGTATTATAATAAAATATTTAATTTAGATATTGAACTTGACTTATACTAAATTACAATATAAGTCAAGAATAATGTATACAATTCATTATTGAATAGAAAATTCATAATCTCATTGGGGCGTAGCGGCAAGCGTGTAACTGCAAACACGACGGTTGTGAATTCGATTCCCACACGGAAAAAATTATAAATATTTATTTATATTTTTATTTACTCACTCTGGTAACAAGAGAGTAGTGTTGAATCAAATCACTTAACACAAAATGCATTGAAAATTCAAAGGGAAGTAGAGTCTCAACACTAAATACCTATGCCTTTGCTCGCATATGCAGGGCATAGCGTTAAGCTAAAAATACATACCTAATACTGTTTACTTGTTTTGTTTACTTGGCTGTTATACAACAATACAATACTAACAGCTAGCTTTATCCTCTATACACTGTCACGGGATGTCACCCTACATAAAATTTTCTTTTATAACGCAAAATTCAATATATCTTCGTATTGACATGTTGTAATCAATACAATATTTTATATTACTTTAATGTATATTTTTTAATTATTTAGCTTCACGTTTTAAAACGAAGTATCGTTATAATGCGGGATTTTGGTCTCTGTCTTTTGAAAGAGACCAAAAAAAGTAAGTAAATTAATAAGAATAAATATTTCCCGACTAGAAATCGAACCTACAACCATTGCGTTAAGACGTCATTAAGAAACTTCCGATCACCATTTCCGCCGAGTTGAAGAGACATTGTGTTGACTAGCGAAACTCAACGCCGCAAGTTTTTTATATAATGTGTTCTTTTTAATATTTTTTTTTTGTTTATATAAAACGAAAAGAAATAATAGTGCCAAAATTAAAAATCTGCAGAGCAGAAAAATAAACTGTAACTGAACATTGTGCGTTACAGAGTTCCTTTGTTGCAGAAAACTTTAAAGCCTATACAGTCTATTTAGGTTTTTAATTTTCTCTTTTAATAACCGCAGCATTGTTTTTTGGAGAGTGTTATAAATATAAATGACAAAGAGAATCGTTCCCGAAAATCGTTTTTTTTTAAAATATATCCTAAAAATAAAAAAAAGTAAGAAATGCTAAATACTGTATATGCGTGAGTTTGTTTGTTATGCATAAGCTATTAAATCGATCAACGGATTTTTTTAATATTGATGAAAAATGCAAAAAAAATTACTCTTACAAGTTCTTATAAATCAAACAATCGAATTACTTGCGTGGACTTTTAGACGTTAAATAGAAAAATATGAGTATGTTCTTTTTCCTGTTTCCGCAAACAGTGGAAGAGATTTTCTCAAAATGCTTACTTTTTTGAGAAAATCTCTCTCACTGCTTCTTTACGGTCTGAAATCTATTTATATACCAATTTTTAGCTTTGTCAGTCCAATATTTTTGTCTGTGAATCATTCAGTATAGGAATAAAAAATCTATACATAATAGATTTTTTTTAAAATATACTTTTAGTTTTATTTTTCTTTATTTTTGTGTCATTTGAACCATCAAAGTTAACTAACTTATTAATTATACAAATTTTCAAATTTACAATTCTCCTGTAATCATTATTTGCCTTAAAATTATTCGCGAAATAATTATTTATTAGAAGATTAAACAGAAAAGACCGGAAATTGTTTTTAACGTGTTTGTTTAAAAGGGATGGTAAGGCTACGTTATACTGTTAAATTGTGTTTGAGACACGACGACCAGATTTTTAAAATATTTTATTTTAATATTATCCTTTTAAAAGTGCGGCGTTGAACGCGTTACTTAACACGTCATGTCTCGAAATTTAGCGGCGAGTGGGGAATTGCTATATGCGGGATACAGCCGCAGGCTAAAGAAAATCCTCACTAATACCTTCCATTATGTGTATCTCTTCGTTGGGGATACAGTCAGCTAAACTGACTTCACATATCCTACGAAGAAATTGTTTCTTCATAGCATTCATTCTTTTATTCTTCTACACTATAAAAGCGTCTGTATCAGCACTTCATTGTGTACGACTAAATATGAAGATCTACTGACTTTTTTACACCGTCCTATCTATGGAGCTAAGGCACCGTAAACTCCATTAACTGCAAAAATATCCGTTTCCACATCCATTTTGTATCTTCTAAATATACCACTTCCTTCACTTGTTCTAATTTCTAATATCTTACCATCCATGCCAAACTTGTATACCGTTATTACTTCATTTCTTTCAAATACCAGAACCTTTGTTTTACTCGTATTTAGGCTTAGATCATTATTTTCACACCCTTCTTTCATATTGGTAACTGTTGCCTGCAACCCGAACTCTGATGATGCAATAAGCACTGGATTATATCTGTAGAGCAAGCAATTTACTTTCAACTAATCTTCAGATTTCCTGGAAAAAGTAGGTACACAGAATTTTTTCATCAAAAAATTCCGATATAATTTATAGAACTACACCTTAAATCCAACCCCTAAGACTTAGTTCTGTTCAAAATAGACATTAGTATTTTTAAAAAAAATACAATAATAAAGTATTGTATAGCTTTATAAAACTGCAACTATGGCCGCGTCTCTGTGCCCACTCCCCGAGCCATGCGCATTGAGAGCCCTGGTATGGATCTCATTCGGTAACTACACTCAGTAGCAGACAGACGACGAACAGGTAAGCTACCCTTCTTCCTATCTAGAATATATCATGTATTTATGTATGTATGTCACGCCTTGGAAGTGAAGAGAGCTATCCCATATCTTAAGAATTTCGAAACAATAGACAATAAATTAGAACGGTTAAACAGAATAAAAGAAGAAATTTATTAAAAAATATTTTTAATACAGAAATTAAAGAGACAAATTATATTTTTTTTCATTGTCCCGAAAACTATAATATGTGAGTTGTCTCTTCACTAAACGGCAATATATATTTTTAATTTAATCTAAAAACTTTCCGGAAGTTTTTTTTTATGTGAATATAGCACAGGGGCACACAGAATGACGTGACTCTTGTAAGTCCAATCAAGGAATAATTATATTTTAATTATTTGAATTTCCCCGCGGTGGTTGAGAAAGAGCGGCGTTAAGATCTGCCACGCTATGTTTTATGTTAGGCGATGGGAAACGGAGTGTATTTATATTAGTAGGGCTATACTGCGAAAGGGAAAAAGCGGGAAAAAGCTGTTGAGGCTGTTTATTAAATAATTCTAACTTCTCTATTATAATATATATATTTTTAAATATATTTGATTGAATAAAAATATATTCCTTTTACATTTATTTTATGTTTTGAATAAAAATGTTATAAGTCTTTTAATATTCGATCTAGCGGCGATAGTGGCTCAGCTGCCACCATTCAACTGTAAATGCGACTGTTGTAGGTTCGATTTCCACTCGGGGAAAGAATTATTTTCATTTTCCTAGTTCTGGCAACAAGACGAAGCGTGGCGTTAAGTTCAGCCACTCAACATGTAACGTCTCGAAAACTAAGAAGAGCATGAGGAACAGAGTGTATTAACTAAGATTCCCTTTGGCTACCCTACTATATGGGATACAGCGTGAAGCTAAGGAAAATTTATCAATTATTCTTTTTTGTTGTTTTTTATATTTTACCCTACTTTTCCGTATTTCTTTTTAATCAGGCTGTTTTTTTTTATATCAGCCAGAGCGTAATTAATACTAACATCGCGTGCTAAATGAGTCCCAATTGCGGCGTATTGGACGTCTAATTTTATTTATAAAAAAAAATATATATATTTAGCCGCCACGACAGTCTCAAATTTAAAAATATATTTAACATTTTTGTAAATTTATTATTCTGAAAGATGTCTTGTAATCTTTTACCTTTGGTAAAAAAGGTAAATTTTCAGAAATTCTGAGCTCAGATAACTAGAAATATTGTCAAGTGTTTTAATTCTTCCTTATGTTTTTTCGGTTATCGTGGCGCAATACACAGTTTAATTGAAAACACGATAGTTGTGGGTTCGATACTCACTCAGGCGGGTAAATTTATTCATTGAGCTCTATTAAAACAAAGACCGGCGTTCAGTTACTCTGATCAACACTCAATATCTCAAATTCAGGACAGCTATTTAAGGTACCACATATCAATTGTAGAAACTATACACGTAAAGTAGCGGAACTCAACACCGCGCTCTGACATTCTATTACCCCAAATACGAGTCGAACCCACAATCGTAGCATTTCTTATGGAAATCAAGAAAGATAAAAAGAAAGAAATAAACGAGCTCTTTTCTTTAAAATCGGTAAAGTATTTACTTTATTACGTGGGCTTTGAGTAGGATGATTCAGAAAGAGACTTCGAAGCCGTTTGTATGAAATTGCCCGCGGCGGCTATTAATATTCAACTTGATAAAAGGAATACTTACAAAACGAATTTGTACGCTCAGGATTTTTTGAGGACTTTATAGACCTTCAATTGAAATTCATCCTCCTAATTGGTTTTTTTTTTGGACAGGTTGTTGTAAATTTTCTGAGTTTATTAGGTACAACTTATAATTTACGAGCTATATTTTTTAATTGTTTTTTTTAGCTTCATTCTGTATTCTGCACACAGTATGGTTGACAGAGGGAACGTGGGAACCTAGTGTTAATACATTCCGT
The DNA here is from genome assembly GCA_021202915.1 of Heliconius himera. NCBI lineage: Eukaryota > Metazoa > Arthropoda > Insecta > Lepidoptera > Nymphalidae > Heliconius > Heliconius himera. The sequence continues at coordinate 7,531 of JAJHJA010000153.1, read as the reverse complement.
TCCCCTCTTTCCTTCAGACAAAGTCTGGTTGCGTGTTGGGTGGTGGAACTCAACGCTATCCTTTTTTTTGTTGCCAGAACGGGAAAATAGTAAAAATAAATATTCCTTAATACGAGGCGAACCTTTACGGTCAAATGCTATGCCACTGCGCTACGGTAGCCAAAAAACTTATAGAAGATGTCTGTGTACTTAGTTCTGAAACAGATTATTGGACCTAATTAGATTTCTTTCGAAACTTCTTTATCGCATTATTACTTTAACTTCAAACTTTGCTAGCAAATTCGAGAAAGTTGTGACTTAGAAACTTGATCAAACAAAACTAGAATTAAACAGCGAGGGTACTTAAACCTTTTCCATTAAAATTCTTCTGTTCCCCACTTTCCACAAATCTCGAGGTAACTCGTGGCGATTGGCGGAACTAAACGCCACGGTTTGCCTTATTACCAAAGCGAGGAATTAAAAATATTAAATATTTCGTTGCCAAGTAAGAATTGAACCTTCAATCGTCACATTTACAGTCGCACGCTTGAGCCGCTGCGCTACGACGGCCCGAATAATACGTTTCTTAGTTTAATATTAAAGGGCTGTTATAAAGCGTAGCTTACCATAATTGACACTATCAGATATACGAAGTAATAAAATATCCATTACTGCGATCAAACTTGTTCCAAATTTTTGAATAATATCCGATATATGATAAGAAAAGATCATTTAAAAAATAAATTTCTCAAAAGTCTAACCTCAAATCATTTTATATCTATAACCGTAACTGAAATAACGTTCTTTTTTTTATTTCGGTTACGGATACTGATATAATACATATGTACATATGAGTATGTAGATTATAAATTTATTAAAGTAGCTATTCACATTTGAAAGACTTGGATTTTTTTAATATAATAAAATATTTGTTTATGTAAGGATCAAAATGGCTGCCAGTGCGTTACTCCTCATCGCCTGCCTGAGCTCCGCCCACGCGTGGGGAGGACTGTTCAACCGGTTCAGCTCTGATATGTTGGCGAATTTGGGGTATGGGAGGTCTCCCTACCGACATTATCCTTATGGACAGGTAAGCTTATTTTTTTTCAGCTTCACACTGTATCCCCTGCATAAAAGGATAGGCAGAGGGAACTTGAGAACTCCGTTGTCATATTGAGTATAAGTTAGAGACACTCCGTTCCACACTTTCCAACGTCAAAATTATTTTACGATTGTGTTACATTTTTATTATAAGTATAGATATTTTTTTAATAATAATTCTAATGCCTATGTATAATAATTTTGACAAAATCGATAAGAACTTTTAGTGTCATTGCATAGAGCGCTATGACGTCCTGTTTTGTTCGAATTTTTAAAATCTTTTAGTGACATTTTAAAATATTTTTGATAAGATAAGCAAGACAAATATAATGTTAAGACATTTTAGGTTTTTCATTTACAAATATTTTCCCACACGCTGTAACCTAAACATGGCAGTGTAAATAGTTCTACCTATTAAGATCTTATTTTTCCCACTTTTTTCCAAATTCTGACCGAGTCGTTGTATATTGAGTAGCGGAACCCAACGCCGCGCTTTGCTTCGTTATCAGAAAACGAAAATATTAAATATTTCACTTTCACGGGTGGGAATCAATCTCTGGATAAAAAAAAATTAAAGGCCGGTAAGCCTGAACCTTTAGCTCCTTTCGTGTTGGACGGGGTCGTGGGCGGCGGTGATCACTTACCATCAGGTGACCCGAACGCTCGTTTGCCTTGTCTATTCCATAAAAAAAAAACCTCACAACCTGTCGCGTATATAGTCACATAAAAAAATTACAGTTATATAAAATATATACTTTTATTAAAAATATTAAAAAGCGTCTTTAAAAATTATGCCCTCCAAAGTATCCAGCAATATTACTATATGTTGCTTAAAATAAAAAAAAACCGCCTCAATTGTAAAACACACTATAAAAATAAAACCGTATATAAATGTTTTCAGCGAAAGAGGCAAAGTTTCAGAAACTACATTAAAACTTTGTACCGCACATGCTGTTGATAGCTTTGGAGGAGTAATTTTGTTTGAACAAAGTACAACGTTTTAACAAATTTTTGCCTATTTTGTAATATCTATTTATCCACATATTTTTATTTAGTGGGGATCTTAAAACTTCCCTCTTGTCCCTTCCCTCCCTTCCGGTTCCGTCTGTCTACCCTGGTCTATATAGGATACAACGTGAAACTAAAAAATGCCTTTATTTGTCTCGTGTATCATATAGGGTGGCTAATAAAATCGTAAAATACAGGTACCTCCTGAGTTCTACCGGTTGTATTATTTAGATTGCGACGTTGAGTTCCGCCATTTAACAAGCAATGTCTCAAAATTGGGCGGACGCACTATGGATAATGGTAGAACAACGGCAGATCAAAATTCATTTTTACTAAAGTCATCCCTGACGCACTTTTTTTTTTTTTTTAAATAGTATAATAGTGGACCTTTAATGTAATGAATTATTTTTTCGTGAATTACATTTGGAATATATATTTTTTTATCGTGAGAAATAGTAATACGACAGAATGTTTATTTTAGGTTGTTCGCATCGTTATTTTAAACTTAATTTTCTTAAAAAAATGTGCAAATAGGTATAAAGTGTCATATATTTTTAAAAAGATTTTAAAACAATTATTATGTTGTGGATTTTGTGACTATATTCCTATAAAAAATATTGACAATAAGTGAAGAGAAAAAAGGCACGTGTTTAAAGTTCATTGAGACTTTTGACAGTTACCGACGTCTACCGACGCGTTACATTTGATGTTGTTTTATAGTCCAGATATTCATAAATAACATTTATAAAAATCAGCTGCGGAAACGTGCGGTTCTAGAAGTTATGACGAAAACTACGATACAAGTCAGGGAACAAGAAAACTCTATCTATTGAAATTTCTAGTGTTGTACTATTTAATTGATTAGATTGCGGTAAATTTCAATTAAATTATTGTTAATTATTGATAAAAGAGCGTATATCTTCATTTTGCACACATTTTGCGGTATTACTCATTAATAAAATGCACACTACCTTCATTTATAAAATTATATAAAAAGAGTGAATTTATTTAATAAAACTATTACTAATTAGCAATAAAATTACTAACAGACGTTTGATTCTTAAGTATATTCACTAAATTTCAAAATTACTAATACTTTCAAGTGTTCCAAGCGTGAATTATACTCCCATACATTGAAGGAGGAAAAAAACTTGAAGCAATCAATATTAGCTATCATTATTTCTAAAAGAAAAGTATCATGATTCTGTAGACAATATGTGTTTTATTATCAGCAACATTCAAAGGAATCTTATTCGTTCCTTTAATAAACGATGGACAGAAGCGTCCCGGTAAAAGGATTCGTTTTTTTAAAAAACAGTGCAAATCGGCTAGATTCTGAATATTTGTTAACCTTACCAATCATTAAAGAAGTAGCACCTGAAAATTCACCATCGACGTCTTCTGGAGTCGCGGAAGACTCTGTGTCCCTATGGGGAGTCATCAGAATCAACGAAGAGGCGAAAATACTGCGCTATTTAGTGAATATGGCTTTGAACACATCTGCAATGCGTACGTTCAAGGCTTACGTTCCATAGGAGAATTAGAAGCAAAACTCGTAGAAAAACTAAGGCTTGCTGACCGAGATACAATGTCTCTATTTTTGAATGTCATAGAAAACGCAAGCCAGAGCAAAATACTATCGGATCAAGAGGAATTCAGTGTTTTCATTGATTTGGATGTAACAAAAGCGCATTACATGTATTTAAAGAATCTAACAAACGAATGAGATCCCAAGAATGCACAAGGTGCACAAGAATCTCGTAATAAGGAGTATCAAAAATTTCGCCTTCATCATGCCAGAAAGTGCTCTCAATCAGTTACAAATGAGGATGTATTTCATACTCTTCTCTACACATCAGATCCGTACATTTCCAGTCATAGAAAAACATACGAGTATAGCAAAAGTGTGAAGGCACTTGATGAAGATATCCTAGATCTTTTAAAAGTGAATGAACTTATTATAGATCCCGAAGTTCACCAAGTATAATCAAATATAATATACTCATTATGTAATATAAATTCATTTCTAATATTATACTACTTGTAAATCAGTTTTTGTAAATTTTATATTTTATTAAATAAGTATGTGTAATCATAACTATTAATTTCTTATTCAAATAGATAACAGCTTAAGAAACATTTTTTATTAATAAACTAATTTAATAATACATTTTTATTACTACCATAAGTAGTGTGGACTAAGGAAATTAAATAATCTTTTTTTCATTATTTTTTTAATATATATATACTCTAATAAAAGTATAATATCTGAACGTTACCTAAAGCGCCATTTTATACTTTATGCTTGTTCAAAAATTCAATTGTTTATCTTAACAAATAAAAAAGTTATCGATTTTTGATCTGATACAGACCTCGATTGTCCATAGTGGGACGGCGGGGAACAGTATGTCTTTCCACTATATCCTATACATAGGTGCGGGAAAAAGCGTGCATGCGTGCGTCTTGCAATATCCAATATTATACGTTATTACATAAGTTACATAAGGGAGTCGAAAACAAAAACACAGACTTTGGGCGTATAAGATTAAGAAACGTTTCACCTGTGCAAGGTTTATTAGGAAACTATATTGGCGACGGTTGTGGGTTCGGTTCCCACTCTGGGAATGAAATATTAATATCTTCATTTCCTCGCTCTGGTAACTATGCAAAGCGCGGTGTTTAGTTTCGCCTTTTAACACGTGAAATGATCAAGAACGAGTGTTTTAACACTAGGCCCCCCTCTCCCCCTCTTCATAGAAGAGAGATATAGTGTGAACTTTAAAAAATATATAATTGAAGCTTGACGCATATTCTACTCTGCAGAAAAAATAATTATTAAATAAAAAGAAAATATATCATCTAAATAGGAAAAATAAACATTTCTCAAATCACACGTCATCTCTATATATAATAAGACAGTAAAAATATGTTGTCTGTACATTTAGTAATTTTGACTGAAATGGATAGAGGGACACTTAAAAAGACTAATAGAAAGCAAAAAGATTTTTTTTGAATTTCTTGTCTGTCTGTCTGTCTGTCTGTCTGTCTGTCTGTCTGTCTGTCGACATATTGTTGTCCGCATTTTTCTCTGAAACTACTGAACCGATTTACTTGAAAATTTCACCAATTGCTTTGTTTTAACTCAATTTAGGTTCTAAAGTTTGGTTCATCAAAATCGGTTCATTAAAAAAAAAAGTTATCGTCATTTGAATGAACTCAAGGCATTAGCTTGCCAGCGAATGTTATATAAAAATCGCGCTGGTATGACCCTGGCTAAAGAATGACATTCGAAACGTCTTGATTATATGACTGTTGATAAAAATATATATTTTTGAAGCACTATTATACAATATTTTATACAATAAAGTAAACAATGCCAGTCGTGGCGCAGCGGCAAGAAGTGTGACTGTAAAACCAACTGGTTGTGGGTTCGATCCCCACTCGAGGAGATGAAATATTAACTTAAATTTATATTTCCATTTCTTCGTTCTGGTGGCGAGGTTAGGCGCGGCGGTTAAGCAATGCCTCCAGAATTCGACAGAAAGTGGGGAACGGAGTGCCTTAACACTAGGTTCCCTCTGCCTACCCTGCTGTGTGCGGGATACAGCGTGAAGCTGATTTATTTATTTATTTTATTTTATTATAGTTGTCAATCAATTCTGCTTAAATCAATAATCATGTATTTTAAGCGGGCGAAGCCGTGGGCGGGCCGCTAGTTTAATATAAAACAGATTCCAATTCGTTTTTCTGTCAATTTGTGGAATGTCAGAACCATCGATGTTTTTCAATCACAACGTTGTTACGATTAAATGCTATAAGAAAGAAATAAACATACATATTTTATATATTTCTTAATACATATATTATATTATATAACGCTTTTTTAGGTACTCACTGTATCCCGGATATAGCAGGTGCCTATCCTGGAGGAACCTAGTGTTAGGGTATTTTATACGACACGCTCCACAAAATTAATTAATTAATTTTAACTTTCCCTCCGTATAGAAACGGAGAGTATTGACGCTTCTCTTTGTCTCCTCAAAGCGTAATTATGCAAGAAGATGACTTTCAAATATTCTTCTTATATTATATTCTTCTCATATTAAGTGGTTCAGAATATTGAAATATATATAGCATATGCCAAAATTGAGTTACAAATACAAAAATTGTAAGCTGATGTGTCTATTTACCTTTTAACTGTGTATTTATATTATAAAGGCTGATGAGATTGTTCTTTAGAACGCGCTAATCTCAAGAACTATTGGTTCGAATTGAAATATTATTTTGTCGATAAAGGCGATGTTATATGTATACATAACGTCATGTTAATTGTTCCCTTTCCGTATTTATAAGCCGCTCTCAACTCTGAGATCGATTTTGATGCTTGATTTCATACTGTTTTCGTCATAAATTACTTCAATGACATCTCAAGTCTGCTCTCAAGATCGATCTTAGAGTTGAGAGCGATTTATAAATACGGGCCTTAGAATATACAATGTATAAACACAACTGTTAACTGTTCGTTTTTTATGGGCCACAACCACAAGTAAAACCTAGTTTAGATAAAAAAAATGGTTTTAATTTTTAATTTCCTTCTGTTGTTACGTTTCCAAGCTATCACTTCTCAATAATCTGAGCGTTGGCTTGCAAAGGTCACTTCTAGTCCATTTAACATTTGCCTACTGACATTTTGATGACGTACAATATCGATTTTGAGGGAAAGTTAAATTTAGAGGCTGTAATGGAGCGACGTCTTGTAAATGTGATGGTTGTGGGTTCGATTCCTACTCGATTATATGATTATATATAAGTTTTTTTATTCACTCCGCTGGTAGACAAAGTGCGGTGTATTTATCCGTCACTCAACCAGCAATGTGTAGAAAAAAAAAGAAAAATCGAGAACGGGGTGACTTAGCACTTCATTTTTAAGTTAAGTTTTTTTTACAGTCTTAAAGTGTTTTCCTCACTTAGGAAAGAAAAATACTTATTTAGAAAACGTATGAAAATTTGAACGTAGCCGAACTCGAACCCTAACTCAAACATAGGAGAATGTATGGCCCAGTGGTTTTGTAAACGTCTATAGCCTCTACTCCTAGATATTTGCGTGACAAATAGAATTTTCAAAAAAATCTATATTCTTGTATACGTCATAGGACTTATAATAATTTAGCTCTAAATAATTAAACACATCTTTATAAAAGGACTAGCTTCTTATCCGCGGCTTCGGAACGCGGACTCGGTTACATCGAAACGTGTAGCATGGTATATCTTCCTATCACCGGTGAGTCCCACAGTACCGCTCATCCGTAAGGCACTAGCTTTCCGTATGAGCGGTCTGCGTAAATGCATTTCCCAGCGATATAAAAAAAAAAAATGGTATATCTTCCTATAAATAAACTATCCAAAAGAAAAATATTTTTAAAATAGAATCAATAGTTTCTGA